>OY726517.1:113719242-114322246 GCA_963383655.1 Bathymodiolus septemdierum | reverse complement strand
ATCTGCATTCCCTTTCCTGCTGTGGTCATAACCACTTCCTTATGGATTGGCGGGGCAGGGTCCAGTGATTTGCAGAACTCCTCGGACACCAGTGTGACCTGTGCTGCTGTATCTACTACAGCATTTAACTGCATGCCTTGTACCTCTACTGGGATCCTAAACATTACCCCATTTGACAGCTTGAGCACTGTTACTGCTCCCTCTCCCTCCTCCTCAGTATCAACATCCCCTATGTTATCCTCTAGGACTGCCCCATTCTCATCTTCCTCCATGGACTCGTCCGTGTCCCTACCTACTAGGTTGTTTTCCTCCTCTACGGACTCCTCACATGAGGACTCATACCCCGGACTCGCACCTTCCTCTTTGGCCAATCCCTCCGGACTTCTGGTATCCTGAGGGTTCCCTAATTCCCTATTTACCCATTGGAGATTATCCGACTGTTCCTTCTCCTCTCTGTTCAATATGAAAGGTGATACCTCTCTATCTACTTCTTCCCCCTCCCCGAATTCTTTGAAACCTTGAATATTTGCAATAAGGGGTTGGCTCAGACCTCGCAAGTTGCCCCTTTGGAGTTTAAAACCTCCTTATTGTCCTGAAAAGACACTCGTTTCTCCCCTTTTGGCGATCCCAAACTTGGGCACTCCCTCTTGAAGTGTCCTATGACCCCACAGTGGTAGCATCCCTGTTTGCCTCCCCTTCTGGGGGATGAACTCCGTGATGGTGCTCTATATCTATCTATACGATTTTTCTTAACCTCCTCCATCATGGCTGCCATTTGAGTCGAGAGTGCTGCTAGGTTGGCCTTTATCTCACTCATTTCCTTCCCCTGTGCCGACAGTACCTCTCCCATCTTTTTCTCCAGACTGTTCTCAGCCCCTATTACGCAGACCCTTGCTTCTCCACCGTGGTGAGTCCCTGGAGATACCTGCTTCACTTCCCTCCGAGGAGTGCGCCCAAATATAGCCTGATGGTTATGTTGATGCCACTGCATTTTGTCTATGGCCTCTTCAATGTTTTTAAGCCGGATATTGGATGCATAGCTTCAGGCTTCTTTATCTGCTGCCCCCTGGCAGAGCCTCACTACCGTTTGGTGGTACATGTGCTTTTCGGTCAATTCTCTAAACGCTCTAGTGGCTAGGGACAAGACCCGATCCGCCCAGTCCTCCAGGAGTTCCTCTGGAGTCTGGCGGGCATTATTAAATTGGACCTGTGCTGTTTCGGGGAGTTCGCGAAACCCAAACTGTTTTTCTAGTTTCCGTATGAGGTCCATGTATGCCATATCATGGTTTCGTTCCACCAATAGGGCATAGTACTCACTAGCTTTACCATCCAGGCACCAGCACAACTGGTCCCTGCATTCCCCTTCTGTCCATTCGCTCACTTCTGCATAACGGGAAAGCTTCGCATAGAAGGCTTTCCAGTTTGACTTACCATCAAACTGTAAGGACATCGGCAAACCCTCTTCCCCTCTGACCTCTCTCCCCTTCATACTCCTCCCTTCTCCCATATCCTCTAGGGGTTTCGGGTTTTCTTCTGGGGGTGTAACTAGGCCTGTTCCCACTACCCGGTAACATGGGAGTATATGGGTTTCTTCCTCCTGGACCCTCAGGGTTCCCCCTCTTGGGCGGGATTGTCCCCTTTCCTTCTCCCACTCGTACTCCTCTCTCCTTTGGATGCTTCTAGGGGTTTCATGTTCCCTTCCTGTGGTATGCCTCGTTCTACCCCTACTCTCCCTCATCAAGGGGTTAGGATGTCCCCTACTCCATCCCCTCCGGTGTTCCTCGGAGGGGAATAACGACCCCCCTTTCCTGCCAATAATGTTCTCTATGGGTCGGGACTACAGTTCGCATGCCCGGCACGTTCATGTCACCCCTATAATCCTGTGTCTCATTATCCCTCTGATTGGCTAATACCCCACTGTGGGGAAGACCTGGTCCACTAGGGAACGCATAACCAGCACGTATGTCTGAGTCTCTAATCTGAAAGTCGTGCATATATGCCCGATCTCTTTTATCGCTGCTCGATTCCAGCTCAAAATCGTCATGACGCGTTCTCCGAACGGATGGCGACTTCGATTGTCCCGGAGCTGATTTACTTTTATATCCCCCTGGGGTTGGACTCTGTGAAAGCTGCATCCAGCTTGCTATACTCGTCCTCAAACCTCTCGGGTGACTGTGACTGTTGCCACCAGTCCCCTTCCTGCTTACTCTGATAGGACTTTCCCCCGTTTGATGGGACTTTGCCGAGTTGTCCCCAATCCTTCCCCATTCCTGATGGGTGGCCCGGTCCTGTCCCTTCCCACTCCTCTACTAACTGGTCAACACTCCTGACCCTTTCCCTGTGTCGTTCATCTAGGGATCCTCTCCTCTCTCCTAACCCCTCTTTATCTTCAAAAGGGGTAAAATCCAAGCATTTAATTAGCTGTGGGGTTAGCCTGAGGTATGGCACATGACATAGGTCTTCAAGTTCTAAATCCCCTTTGGCCTCCCTCATTTCTAAAATCTTGTCAGCCCCCTTCGCCCCTATCCCGGGTAATGACATCAGCTCCTCGATGGAACAAAAGTTTATCAAAACACGCGTCATTATTAAAAAATAAAAAACAATAACACGTGGCTTTTTATTTTGTTGTGTATGTGTGTATGCAAAATTTTTTTTTTATAACGGACCAAATTTTGTATATTTAAATAAACCAAATAATAAAAAATAGAAAATGATCATTAACTGCCAATGAACAATTTTTTTGGGGGGCAATGGAAACTTACGCAGTCATGTTAGGGCAGTCCACAAAAGAAAATCCATTAAAAAAAACGTGTTTTTCCTTTTCGGTTCAATACACGTGAAAATGCATTAATTTTACTCATTTAAACCATAAACCAATAAAATTATGTATGATCTACTCAAAATGAAAAAAAAATATTATTAGGAATCAATCACAGAGGTCACGTGATCACATTAAAGAGAAAGTAGCATCGTGACCACTAAAACCGAACAGAACAACGGCATACGCATGTTCCATAGAAGTAATGAAGGAACCGGAGGATTCGGGATATCCTTTTCTTCAAGAAAAATGCGTGGCAAAGTGTTGAATTTCATTTAATTAAATATGCGAATAGATTGAAAGGCCAAATATGCAAGAAACCCCCCTTTTTCCGAGTTCTATGGGATTTTTCTTGCTACGTTCAATCCTTGTATGCTTTGCCATATGAAAATATCGTACCTAATGATCAAGTCTGTTGACTGTTAAAATTTTTCCAAGATCAGTCTTCGGGATGCCGTTGTTCTATTGCATTTTTTAAAATTTAATAAACAAATGCTGAAAAACGATTATTTTAAAACACTTTAAGGACGTAAGGTTTTTGTAATATCGATTGCGGACGTGTAAATTATCCGGATAAATTACGTCACAGTAAACGTCATGTATGATGTAAATTGTAAGCAATTGGATAATAACAATAGAAGACACATATAAGATGGTATTACCACACGATAGTATGGATATACACATGTTTAATAAAGTAAAAAAGACAGTAAATAATTAAGAAATGTTATTGTAAATAAATGTGTAAACAGAAAGCTAAAAAAAAAGGGGGGGGGGGGGGGGGGGGGGTGATTTCATATTACAAGCACCTGTGGGAGGACCAACAAAGAGTTGGTTTTCAATCAATGTTATCTGAATTTCCCACTAATTAATGCCATAGTTACAAGATGACCAAGATGTGCCACCTTTTCTATAGAAATATCTTATTTGTCTTCATCACCTTGTCTTGTCAGAGGTTTTATTTGCAATGAATAAATGCATTTGGTATTTTGGACTTTGTCCTTCACAAGGGACCGACCATTTAACTTGAAGGGGGGGGGGGGGGGGGTTATGTTTTTTTGATTCGTTCAGAAAAAAAATTTCGGACAACACAAGAGTTAGAATATTTATTTTTTTGTCGCGCGAAGTGCGAAATTTTTGTCCAGAATTTAACATTAGGTTATATGACAAAAACTCTGAATCACATTATTTTTTTTTTCCTCCACCAAATTCAGAATATTTTTTTCAGCAACATTGGGAATCAGAATATTTTTTTAGAAAAAAAACATACCCCCCCTTCAAGTTAAATGGTGGTTCCCTAATAGCATATCCTGTGTAAAACATATGGATTTCTGTTTTAAATTTGATGATGAAAATTGAAACCTGAAATGCAACCCAAATTGTCCCTATTCATTCATCAAAATATGTTTCTATTATTAAAATGTATCAACCATGCATCTTGGTAAAATAAATTACTATCTTTCACATTCAAATTTTGAAAACATAATATATTTAGTAAATTCAGAATTTGTGTAGGTAAATTTCAAATTGAAGATACAAAGAGAGGGAAGGGTCTGTATTAATAATATTGATTCGGAGTGTCATTTCTTATAAATTATTCATTTTCATATACAATGTAGATACAAAATGTATATAAACACCATTTTGATAGAGTAAAACAAAATTTTAAGACTACCATTGTTGATAAACTAAGAAGTCTTTTAAATCCAATTAATATCCTTTATAATGCACCTCATTTTCTAGAATTGAAGACACTTTATGCTTATAAAAATTAACATTTTGTGTATGTCTTTTGTATTGTATGTTATGTCACTAACAACCAAACTATAGAAAAATAAGAAAATAAAACAACTCATTTGTCTCGATTATTTTAAGAATCCAAATCAAATTGGACAAACAAGAGTAAAACTGAGGCCCCCAAAGCATGTGTTGTCTGCTAACTTGGATTTCAGATCCACAAAAAGAAAGCAAAACAATCATGAATGTGTATTCATACACCATTTTGATGCCACCAATTTTCTATCATCTTAAAACCAGATATTTTGTAAAGAACCACCCAATGCACAGCCAAATTTGCCTACAAATGCTTCAACTGTTTCAGATAGGAATAATTGTGAAATGTTTTTCCTGTTGGGTCCTATGTTAAATTTATCCTCATGATCATCTTGGATTTCCGATTTTCAGAGAAAAAAGATAATTTTTAAGGGACCATTCAGCGATTACTCATGTTCAGTTTGGGTTCAATCAAATATCTAGTTTCTGAGATGAATTACTTTTTTTTTATTTGTCCTGCAGTGGTGGCCATCTTAGATTTCCGATGAACAAAAACAAAACTTTTTAAGAGGGTCAAATATGACATATTCCTACAAAATAACATGTTCATCCCACGTGTGGTTTCAGATAAGATTTTGAAACTTCAGCATCAGAAAGAATTGGTTGTAGAAGCCATGTTGAATTTCTGAATCAAATGAAAAACATGTAATGTTGGGAATCACCCATGTAATATATCTACCATGTTGGGCCTGTGGTTAGTTTTAAATGTTTATGGACGAAGATGAATGCTAAATGATGGCAATAGCTAATTTTTGTTTTAATACTTGTAAACCATTATTTGTAAAATAATTTATTGTATTATTTCCATTAAAATCTACAGAAAATATTCTTATTAGTGTCATAAGTTTGATGCAAATCCAAAAATATTTTAACACTAACAGAGAAAAAGTGTTTTTAAATGAATAAATAGGGTAATTATCCAAAGTTGACATATTTCTGTCAAGATAGTGTAATTGTAATGAGATGTTTGTTGGATACTTTTTTGTATACTAAGGTTTAGTATATCACAAAAAATAAACCGAACAGACACCTAATTTTAACATGATGTCCTTCTTTCGCTTTGTGAACAAACGCACGAGTTATCGATTGGTTAAAATCTCATTAGCACATGCACATGTGACCGACTTTCCCGTCGTAAATGTACATCTTGATGAATCATCGTCTGCTCGAATTTGGCAGCATAAATTCAGTCTTTGAAATTAGAGTTTCGGATTTACTGACTAGAAAACTTCAATATTAGAATAGATTCTATTGAAAAAAATTGGCAAAAGTCACTGGTCCGAATCAATTTTCACTGGCCGTAGGCCACCGGACCACTGCTAAAGTCGATGACTGTATATTGTGTGCAACATATTCCGCAAACGTAAATATAAATACCTGTCTTCCAATCAAAGTATACTACAGTATTTGTACTCTTAGACATATCAGAATCGAAATAATTCATGGAAGCCAGAATGAATGTGTTTCGAGTTTTAAGATGGGTTGGCCGATATTGGTAAATTTTATCCCTCGCCTCTGGCTCGGGATAAATCATTATATCTACCAATCCATGTTAAAACTGAAAACACATTCTGACTTCCACGATTTATTTCTTAATTAGATTATGTTACACAAGCATCAATTGTTTGGAGTGGTCATTGGTGTACCCTGTTGCAATGCATTTTTTCTGACCCCATCATTTATCCTGTCCCAAGCCATGACCTGCATTTCCAACATCAGATGGTGTTGCCCCCCTTTTTATGTTTCAGTGAGTGGCGATTGATATTGGTGGAATTGTTGACCATTACTGTTTTAACTTTCTTTTCATAATCCTATACTTTTTTACTTTATGACCATTATCCAAATGCCACCTTTCAACCATCAATTATTGATCGTAAACTTAATTCTCATCATGAAAATATAAAAAATGTACATATCTGAAACACTGCTTACTTGACATTACAAAAATAATCAACTATTCAACCATATTTGTTAAGGATTGGTCGCAATTTGTGTTCGGTTTATGAAGAAATACATGCAGGTTACGCAAGGGTGTGTACAACCTGATTGAGGTTATTTCTAATGAACCGAACAAATAATTTCGATCAATCCTTATAAATTAATTCAAACTTTTTTTGTTATATTGAAAAATATATTTATTTTTTCAAAATATGGCAAATAATCAGAAATAAATTTATATAACCCCAAAGGTGCCTCATTTAAAGAAAATCACCTGATGACAATGGCACACGATGCCTTGAGAACAACGTCTATTTTCAGATTCAGTACATATGAAAATAACCTCAACTTTTTAAACCAATCAAAACACTTATAAAATGACACGTGACTCTAAATTTAATTTATCTGGATATGGTCCAACTTTTCACATTCGCAAGGTATGCATACACACTGTATTCATATGGATTCCTGCGACACATTAAAAACATACTTTCAGCAAACCAATTATTTTCATTGATTGATGTGAAAAGAAAGTTTATAAATAGTGATAATCATAAATTCCACCAATATCAAGAAAACGATTACCTTTCATCTTAACTGAACTTGAGCCGTCGTAATTGTATGGTAGTTGAATTTACAACTACCTGTGCAATCGTTGCCTATCACCACTAATGTTGTGAGTTTGAACCCCATGAATGGAGAGGAGTACTTGATAAAACATTATGTGATAAAAGTTTTTCAGTGACTTGCAACAGGTCTGTGGTTTTCTCTGGGTACTCCAATTTCTGCCACAAAAGTAGTAACTGAAATATTTTTGAAAGTGGTGTTAAACACCTAACCTCCAATGAACAAATGATGGATCAAAAGTTTGTGTATGTATTGTAGTGTATAACATAAAACCCTTTTGGGTCATAATGTGGCATATCTTTACAAGTACAAAATGTACCAATAATACTACAACAATATTGTTTCCCATACAATTGTGGGAACTGTTATACACATAACATGTCATTAAACAATATACTGAAAAAGAAACAACTTCACTTTCAATTTCTTTTATTATTAACAATTAAATTAAATTATCTCCATGATCTCAAAATTATGTTTCAGTGTTTACTGCATCTTAATATGTACATGTAGGTATGGCTGAATCCTGTCAACTGAAAACTACAATTATTCACGTCTTTCTGAATCATTAATAAATATTCAATCACTTAATTCATCACATCTTTCGGTCTTTGATCACTGAATATTGAATCTAAAATATCCATACCATTGTATTCTTTGGATTTATACATGAAAAATCGCAAGTCAACTATGAGGAATCAAACACATTGTTTTACATATGTACATTTTTGTATAGATAATCTTGTATAATGTGTCCTATTCACTACCACATGTAATACACACAGACTCTACACAATACAAACAGCTCGAAAATTCTATTTTAACGATTACTTCTGATCATGCAAATGTATGAGTACAATGTATATATCTGGGTTCTGTTTAAATCAAATATTCCTGTTCCTTTAAAGTTTATGCTGATTCTTCTGTGGTATTTAAATCTTCTTTGAGTTTAAATCATTCATTGTTTCTTTTCTTTATGTTAACTCTGAAAAAAAATACCAAGTTAGTCAAAGGACTCACTGTACATGTATCAAACTAAATTTAATAGACAATTTCAACATTTCCACCTTAAATAAAAAAAATTATGCATTTTTACATGCCTTTAATACAAATTAAAATCCCTTTATGGAGTGGAAAAAAAAATAGGTTCCAGGGAGCCTGTTGTCACTCACCAGAGATGTTAGGTATTAAAATGTTGTCTTTTGAAAGGAAACTGCAAGAACAAACTTGATCTGTGTATTATTCATTTAAAGATAGTTTAAAAATTCTAAAATGATGCATAATCAGATGGGCTTAATAACACAGAGAAACCAACAAGCCTCTCCTGAGGGTCCATCAAATCATATGCAGTCTTCGAAATTAGGCGGTAGTCCGATGCCCGTGGCGTGTAAAATTGTACACGGGCGTATAAAATGAGTAGTTCCACAAGTCCGACGGACCTGTGAACAAAAAGTCATATAGTTTCAAAAGTTGATTTCATAAGACATTGTGTGTAGATATTTAGTTTATTGTTCTCCGTTTTCAGTTGCTGCCGAGTCAATGCAAAAAATGGGTAGGCAAACAAGTCCTTTTAAGAATTTCCGATATTCGAAATAGATTTAGGTGCGTCTGTTTTTTGAAATTTGATTGGTTGATATTTTTACCATCATGTAGGTTTTAAAAAAGGACGAGAAGCAGGGCTCACGTTAGAGGGCGAAGTAATTGTCTTGTGAAGGTTGACTTCGATTTCTCGTTGGTCAAAAGCGAAGTTCAAGTAGCCTTGTAATTTTGAAGAATCACCCTATGTTGCCCGCGTATTTTTGCATACATGCCAACCCGCGAGAGACTAAAAGCGGTAGGGGATCTAGGGTTTGCCACCCCCCCCCCCCCCTCCCCCCAGAACATTGTTTTTCAGAAGGATGCAAAATGGTGCATTCTGTTGCATTTTGGATATAAAATCTGTTCAGTCAAATCTTTAAATATAGTATGAAAAAACCATGAAAAAATGGAAATTAGCATTTTACATATATACAAGTCAAACCTCGGTCCCTCGAACTCGGAAGGGTCGAATACCATGGATGGCTCGAACTTATTTGAAAGTCCCGCCAATTTTCCATATATTTTTAAGCTAAAAAAAATCTTTCCCTCGAACAGTCGAACTTAATAAATGGTCCCATCAATAATAAAATCACGAGTTTTACCATATCAAACTCGAACATCGCAATTTAATTGATAGATGTACGTTGAATGTACTTACATACAAATGTACATATATACATGATTAATCAATCTACTGGCTTGATAAATACACTTCAATATAAAATAGCGGGGTTATGCTACTTAAAATCATTTAATCCACGTCATCTCTTGTGTGTGTTACAATAATATATCATTAATTATAAGTGCCTATTGTCAAGTATGTTTTACTATTAAAGCGAAAAAAAACATTTCCTGGTTTATTGTTGAAAACAAGGAAGATTTACTAATATATTTGAGACTAAAATAACTTATTTTACACAATTTGTTCACATTCACAGCTAAGATGATAAAAAAAACATGCTAATATTCACATATGAAATTGTAAAGATGAAACTGAGTTTTTAACTCCAATATTAAATGTCTTTAAAACTATGTATATATTATATAATATATTGATTGATATTTATCATTGCTCTGACTGCCTATTGTTGCTATATTATAATAAAAATGAAACTGAGTTTTTAGCTCCACAATGGAAAATAATTTAACTTTTTTATATTATAAAACCCAACGTTAATTTAATTATACCGAATTAGCTTAAGAAATAAATCATGGAAGTCAGAATGTGCTTTGAGTTTTAACGTGGATTGGCAGATATGAGTATGTTATACCGAATCAGAAGTGAGGGGTATACAACATTTACTAATGTCTGCCAAAAGTTGAGGGTGGCAAAATTAATTTATCCCCCTTTTTCGCATTATATTTATGAAAAAACCTTTTTTACTTATTAGTATGTAAGCATACATATTGTCCAGTTAGCTAAAGGTATACGATATTTGGATAAGGTATGCTTTGAAATCATAGTGACTATTTTTTATTGCTGCACAGTTTTGAAAATTTACCAGGTAAATAAGGAATACATTTGGTTTGTACATTTTTCATAAATATGTAAACCGAATGTAATGAGCACACATTTAAATTATCATAATCCAAGCTATCATTAATTGACAGATGTACGGTTGAATGTGCTTACTGCAAGGTGTGATAAATGTCAGATTACCAACAGATATTACATTTCTCTGACGTCACACTATTGTTCGAACACCGGATTATTTTGAAGAATCTACAGTTTATTCTTTTATTTTTGAATATATGAACACAACCTTTTACTATTTTAGGCTTAAAACCTGTTTTACTTATATTGGGACTTTCGTGTCTTGAACCATTGCTGGATTTTTCAAAGTCACTTTGACTTTCAAAACTTCCATCTTATCATTCGACTAAGTTGACCACATTAATAAATTCTATAATTAGTATATATAACTCTTGATAGTAAGCTTTTTTTTTTTTTTAAATATGAACAATTTGCTTTAAAAAAGCAATTGATCAATAGATATACAAGATACGATACAAGTAGATGAGTTCTGACATAATTTATGTTCAGAACTGATGAGTATTCTCGCTATACAAAAACAACCAACGAACCGACCGCAACTTAATAAATCAGACAGACCACAGGTGAACACCTGGGACACTTGAAAGACTTTGAAATATCTAAATATAAACGATTCTATTCACTTGAAAGACCTTGAAATATCTAAATATAAACGAGAATCGAAAACACGGATGCTGGAAAAAATGTGTTATTTGTGGATTATTTAGCTTTCTGAACATTAAAAAGGTAAACATATAAAATGAAAACACTGTTGCAGATAGAAATGTATTATGTAAGAGAATACATTCCAACTTGTAGATTCTTAAAAATAATCAACTCGACCCTGATGAGTCTCGTTGATTATTTTTAAGAATCTACAGTTGGAGTGTATTATCCACTACATAATTGTTTACTTAGCAATTCTTAGCAATTACAGGTAGAGGGATAAACTTGTCATCATTTGTGTTAATAAGTCATTAAATTCAGCTGTGATTATTAACCATTAACTACGACTAATAAATAACGATTATTGAATCCTAGACTCGTTTCGCTGATTGTAGCAAGCCGAGTTATGATTTCAAAATATCGCCCCAAAATAATATCCGGAGAAATGTTTGGAACTTCTCTGACCCTATCGTTGAAGCAATGCATTCGGAATTCAGTGGTCGTAACCGGTCCGTTGATTTTATATCTACTTCCGTCAACGAAGGGTACTATATGAAAATGTTTTGGAACTTTCCTGAATCTATCGTTGAAGTTAATGCAGTGGTACGTCACTTCCGTCATCCGTGGGTCCTTATGCGAAACATTTGGCAAGAAATGTATGAAAATCTTAACATTCTGGAGAACTGAGCTATCGTATGCACAAAACAAAAACAAAGGCAAAAAGATGCTTCTTTTAGGAATGGATACATGTCCTAGTTTGAATGACATAATGGAAATAAGGTGCAATAAATGTACTCGAAGCGAGCAGGGGTACGATTTTTAAACCTGTCGAGTTGCATGCCTTGTGGATTATTAATATCTATATAGGGTCGACAGTGACGACACATTCAATTTGATGTTAACATAAGATTGTATGAATATTGACACGAACAAGTTAAAATAAGGAAAAAGAGATGAAATAATAAAGAAATAAAGAAATTTTATTGAAAATAAATTTGTAAACAGTAAGTTAGAAAAAAAGGGGGGTGATAAGTCCGTGCCACGAGCGCCTGTGGTCTTACCTAATGCATAATTGACATGTCCACATAATATTTGGTACATCATCATGCTTTGAGTTTTGGTGGGTTTGAATTAATGGTCAATAATGTAATTCGTGCCTGTAGAATTGATGGTGGGCCTGTAAATATTTGAACTTACAGGCCCGGTGGGCTTTTAAGGTAAAAAGTTGAGCGTGAAGACTGCATATGTGTCTGAAATTGTGTTAGAAATTAAAGATATAAAATATAACAAAGTACCATGAACTGAAACTGTAATTAAGTTAAATATTTGCCAAAAATGGGGGAAGGGGGCAAAAACATCAATATTCTTTGTAACTAATGAACAATTAAATTATAAGTTGCACGTTCAATACTGATATTGTCATAATTTAATTAAAGACAGAACCTTGTTAAAATCAAGAAATAGTATTTATCCTGCATTCATTATCATTTTTGTATGATAATTACAGTACAATGTAGGTGTATATAAATACATTTTTGTATGATAATTACAGTACAATGTAGGTGTATATAAATACATTTTTGTATGATAATTACAGTACAATGTAGGTGTATATAAATACATTTTTGTATGATAATTACAGTACAATGTAGGTGTATATAAATACATTTTTGTATGATAATTACAGTACAATGTAGGTGTATATAAATACATTTTTGTATGATAATTACAGTACAATGTAGGTGTATATAAATACATTTTTGTATGATAATTACAGTACAATGTAGGTGTATATAAATACATTTTTGTATGATAATTACAGTACAATGTAGGTGTATATAAATACATTTTTGTATGATAATTACAGTACAATGTAGGTGTATATAAATACATTTTTGTATGATAATTACAGTACAATGTAGGTGTATATAAATACATTTTTGTATGATAATTACAGTACAATGTAGGTGTATATAAATACATTTTTGTATGATAATTACAGTACAATGTAGGTGTATATAAATACATTTTTGTATGATAATTACAGTACAATGTAGGTGTATATAAATACATTTTTGTATGATAATTACAGTACAATGTAGGTGTATATAAATACATTTTTGTATGATAATTACAGTACAATGTAGGTGTATATAAATACATTTTTGTATGATAATTACAGTACAATGTAGGTGTATATAAATACATTTTTGTATGATAATTACAGTACAATGTAGGTGTATATAAATACATTTTTGTATGATAATTACAGTACAATGTAGGTGTATATAAATACATTTTTGTATGATAATTACAGTACAATGTAGGTGTATATAAATACATTTTTGTATGATAATTACAGTACAATGTAGGTGTATATAAATACATTTTTGTATGATAATTACAGTACAATGTAGGTGTATATAAATACATTTTTGTATGATAATTACAGTACAATGTAGGTGTATATAAATACATTTTTGTATGATAATTACAGTACAATGTAGGTGTATATAAATACATTTTTGTATGATAATTACAGTACAATGTAGGTGTATATAAATACATTTGTGTAGGGTTAAGGTTATTGTTATGGTCTTTAGTACCACTTTCAACAATATTTCAGTTAAATATGTGGCGGTCAGTTTTATTTGTAGAGGAAACTGGAGTACCTGGAGAAAACAAAAGACCTATCGCAAATCACTGACAAACTCAATCACATAATGCTGTATCGAGTACACCTCCCCATCTACTGGATTCAAACTCACAACTTTAGAGGTGATATGCACTGATTGCACAGGTAGATTCGATCACGACCACGGCGGCTTCTACATTTTTGTATTGCCCTTCTGTAGTACATGTATAATATACAAATAACAATCTCCTGATACTCAATTCATGAACAAAGCGAAGAGTAAGAAGTAAGACAGTATTATACCCATACCAGGACTCCACATCAGAACCTGACCGCTGTGGACCAGTGGAATCCAGGTCACTTCGCCCCGAATCCCGTTCGCCCCGGGACGCTTCGCCCTCATTCATTAATAGTGCTTTAAAAAATGAAATATGGAAAATACCATTGCAAATATTTGTATTTTAGATGTTGTAAGACTTGTTCATGGGTACTTTATTTTTGTCTTCCTCATAATTAACATGCTCTCTAAAAAAATTGGTCAATGGGGGTAATTGGAAACACAAATATGTCAAATATTTTTTTTTCTAACCAAAAAAAAAAGCATTTTTTAATATATTATTTATATCATATAACAATAATTGACCAATAATTATTAAATATTATAATATAACATCATGATGATGTTAATTCCGTTGTTTATCATATATTTTTATTATTTTGATTTTATTTTTATGTTATTATTTATTTTGTATACAACTAATAATTACCAAAAAATTGTCGAAAAAGACTTCATCTATTATTATATAATAGCGATTAAGTGGGGGGAATCGACTCACTTTCCGGGGCGAAACGACCCGGTACCGGACCAGTGCTGCCCCTAGCTACAGCTAGCTTAGATTTCATGTATCTGACTATCAGTGGAAGGCAAACAATTAATCTGTTCATGTCTTATCGACTTGAAATGAAGCTTTTCTTTATCTTAAAGTTGGTGGCAAATCGTGGTTTTCATTTATAATTAATTAAATAAATACACATGTACATCATCTGTCAAAAGTATTTGGAAATGTAAAAAAATCCCTATTATAATCAACCAATACCTTATTTTTTCAAAATATTATTATGAAGTCATTTCTGGATAGATTTTAACAAATGTTACACCAAAACATTCGGAA
The DNA here is from genome assembly GCA_963383655.1 of Bathymodiolus septemdierum. Taxonomy (NCBI): domain Eukaryota; kingdom Metazoa; phylum Mollusca; class Bivalvia; order Mytilida; family Modiolidae; genus Bathymodiolus; species Bathymodiolus septemdierum. Next base: position 114,307,445 of record OY726517.1, on the reverse strand, counting down.
TTGTCAATATTTTGAATGTTTATTTACTTATTATGTTGTTATGAGTGATTTTTATTTGTACATAATTTAAACACAACAAATAAAAATTGACTTTGATTTTCCTATATATTTCAACTAAAAATAAATCCTTAAAATTAAAAATCATAGAAAAATTATGTACAAATAAAAACTCCTCATATAAGCATAATGAGCAAATAAAAAATCAAAATATAGACAATTCCGAATGTTTTGGTGTAAAATATGCTAAACTTTATCCAGAAATGACTTCACAATCATTTTTTGAAAAAAATATGGTTTTGGTTAGACTGTAATGTATTACTTCTACCAGTTTGCAACCACGTGTTCCCAATCGGGTCACAGGGACTTGCTCCCAGACACTAAATTTGCACCATTGAAGAATATTTTCTTACTGTCGATCTGTTACCCACTGAAAAAAATGGGTAACACATGCATTGATACATGATCATGAACTGAAGTAAAGACTTGAAGAAGAGCTAGAGCGCCGTGATTTTTATGGCGCAAGGGTTATTTCATTTAAAACGTGCACGTAACGTTGGTGCATTTATGTAGGATCTTGGTATAAATTAGAAGGTCAATTTCTAATAAAAAAAGAAATACTTACCACATCAGTAATTGTAAAACTTCTGTGTACTCGAGTCTTGACGTAACTTTTATGCTTTTGTACAGGTATTGTCAAATGCAAGCGCGAAATGATCGCGACTTCCGGAAAAGTAAACAGATTGACAGTTCACCAACAATCAAGATGCTTGAAAATTGTTACGTTTGTTTCTATAAATTTATAAATGGCATTATTTAGTATTTACTATTCTTTCATAACGAACATATAATTATTTAATATTCAGTACGACAGAGTATAGATTTATCAAAGTCGTACAACAATGCTATTCAAAAAACAAACGTCTGCGTCATGAAAATATTACATTGTCATCAATTGTCATAAATTTATGTTGCAAAAAAAAAGGACTGCCTTAACATGACTGCGTACTGCTTGTCTTAGTCCAGCTTCTGTTCTAAGATGGTTTCTATGAATGGGCTGCTTCCGGTTTGGGGTTTACACGTGGGGTATACACGTGGGTGGGAATGGGGTAATTTTCTTTGCCACGGATAAAAAAAAATTAAAAAAAATTATTAAAGGTTTCCAATCTTGCCTGCCAACCCTACCTGTGTATTTTCCCTTTGAAACTTCCTTTAGGACAATTTCCCCCGAAAATACCAGGACCTGTTGGCCAGACAAAATTTAAAAAAATTATGGCGGAGATGCGGTTTTAACAAAAAACCGCTTTTGGTCAATTAATTAAACTGACCGCGAATTTGATTCGATTCGAAGTCGCAGCGCCAATACAGTAATTAACACTAATAACTAATAACTACCTTGTACTTGGCAAAGCTTTAGTCTTCTATTCAGTGGTATGTACGTCTGGTTATCTTGAGTGTGGTTTATATTCTGGTCAAGCGTGGGTATTTCTGGTGCATCATGGGTGCTCTTCGGAACATCCCCCACGATTCACTATTATCGATTTTCCGATATAACGATTAACAGTGTTAACCCTTCATTCATATGACGATTGGAATTTTCAAAGAATGGCTAGTTAAATATTTTTTTGTACATAAGATTGTTTTAAAAGCCATTCTTGTATTTTAATATACTCTCGATTATCTGGCAACTTTTGCTGTCAGTAAAATGGCGTCATATGTTTTCGTATCAAGTAAAACAGGGCCGATATACGAGATGGAAACGAATATGAAATCCGGAAATGGCTGGTTTTAAAATTTCATGGTTCTGGCCATCTACAAATCATACTACATCTAAATAAAATAACAGAATGTTTGAAAATGACCACTTTCAAAATTGTCTTTATTTTTGATGCTTTTTATTAGTGCTGAAACCACATGCACTGCAAGGTGACATGTATTTTATAGGCACACGCTACGAATACGACGGAAACGTATTCGTAGCCTGTCTGGGTTCTACAAGTACGACGGGCGGAAGTTGTGACTAAATGATCAACCGGTTTCCAGACATGGACACCTATTTTACGGAAATTAATCACGTATTGCTAGCACCTAGAGGCTACGAATACGACGGATTTCTCGATTTTCTTAATTCTATTGTTTTTATTTCATTAAATGACAATTTATGATTTTTTTATATAATTTTCTGTTTGTAGTTTATTTTTTTTCCAATAAAATCTGATGCATTGATAAACTAGTCTTACAATAAACACGATTAAGCCCATAGATTTCACTGGTATGAGTACTTCTCAGAGTACAACTCACACTTCCCAACACTAATTTTTTTTCAAAATGGACGACGATGGTACTGCGCTCCGTGTTGGAGCAAAGAATAAATCTTTTACAAATTTAGAGTGTGCCCTACAAAAATTCCAGCAGAATAACTACGTCCAACTTTATAAGCGTATCTCAAGGAAGCTTGGTACGGGGTCCAAATATAAAAACATGGAAGTTGCAGAAAGTGCAACAGGTCTTTTAATTTATTAGGAGTTGGATTATTCCTGTATTCATGGAGGGACAATTTTAGTTCCATTTCCAGTGGTCAACGCCTAAGCACAAGGTAAGATCACATATAATATACCTTAAATAAGCAAATGATCATCACTTTGATTGCAGTTCTTCATATTAAATTCGCAGCGATGTCTTCAATCATTGTTCTGTATAGCAGCAAATACATGTTTCTCGAATTTTTAAGTCATTACAGTACTATCGTAAGTCATATGATAAAACACACAAGTTTGCGCTTTTTGTATGGTACCTTCTAAGATGCGCCCAAAAAACCCTACTGGTGTTGCCAATATTGCTTAAAATAACTATAAACATTATTAATTTAATACATTGTATTTACCTATTGTCTTACTTGAAATTTTAAATTGTATATGATAATTCTTAAATAAAAAATATCTATGTATATTTTTTTCTTTAAACTTTATAGTATCACAGTAATAAATGTCTAAAAACAATATACTTAAGAAAACAAAAAACCGTCGTATTCGTAGCCTCTAGATCACAGGCACTTGTTTCATTCAAAACATGTATGCCCCCTCCTCTTCCTTACTTCAAGGTAAACATCTGCCCTTTGCCCCTTCCCAACTTTGCCTCAATATATTTCGCTTATTTGTGATTCTTTCGCTGACCCAATTATATTGTTACACTCCCGAGATATTTCTCTTTTCGACTGCCACATTTAAATATACCCACCGTGCCCCCCTCAGACGAATCGAACAAGAATATTCAGCGAACGTCGCATTTTCTATTATTCAGTCACTGAAACGGATACAGTCACTTCCGGGCCGTTCTAAATTGATTTAGAAACTAACAAAAAAGGTGTTTTAAAATTCAAATGTCAGTAATTTGGAGTTGAACATATTTTTATAATCAGCATTGAAACAATTATCTGTATTTTAAAGGCTTACTTTACATTTGAGAGGAGATTATCATGATGGCATTGTTACACATGGCCGGTCTAGAGAATTCCGAATGCATATGAAAAATCCAGCGCAAACCGGAAGTGGTTGTATCCGTTTCAATGACTTAAATTTTCACCAAGCCACTTTCGCTGGATATTCTGATCCAATTCGTCTGAGGGAGCCCGGTAGGTATATATATATACAATTGGATTGGGAACAAGTTTGTACAACTTACTAGTCCCTCTCCATGCAAATACATTAATAACATAAACAAAACAAATCAAATGACAACAAATGTACAGGCTATATCAATTATAATTAGTAAATTAAGCAAAATCATGAATTTTACGATTACACACTTTCAATAAGTCTGCCCATGTCGAATTTAAAAATCTGTCAACAGTTGAAACACTGACACCAAAGCATAAATAAATAAATAAATAAATAAATAAATAAATAAATAAATAAATAAATATTGCACGGACCGTGCTATTTATCTTAGTGAATCTCATGATCATCGATGAGCTAAAACAATTGACGAAGGTGGTCCGTTGCAGAGCATAAGCAGTATAAAGCTGGGGCTCTTAAAAGAAAACGACAAGTAAAACAAAGTGGCAATATTTTAAAATAACATTACTATCATTCGAAATAACGGGTATACATATGCATAATACGTATACAAGTGTAGAAAAGTAGATGGATGGATTTGAATCTGAGGATCCCTAAAATTCATATCACATTTTCATAAATTATATAAAGTTTCCCCTTTTGCGCCCAAATTAAACTTTTTAACTTCTATCAGTTCCATTCTCTTAAATCAACCTCCAATGGACAAATGATGAATCAAAATTGTGTGTATGTAGTGCATTGAAACTGCGTTCTGTCATGTGCATAAGTTAGTGTTTGCATGATTGACAGACAATATTCATCATATTGTTGTCTAGCTTCTGAACTGTCGATCGAGAAAAACAAAATATATTCTAGACAGACAGCAAATAGCCAGTCAATGGAGTTTGCGATTAATATTTCGCATGCACAATAGCGACCCCACACCACAAGTTGTGGAAAATAGAAATATTCTTCTGTGGTTTAAATGCGTATTAACTGCATTACATGTAAACTGTATGATTCTGTTTGATAAAGTCCTTTAACTAGAACAGGAAACAAATGTACACTTGAGTGAAATAGTGTTCTAATAAAAGATTGTGAACGTGATGTACAAGTTTGAAAGAATGTCAATGTATATTTTAAATGAGGTTGAAATAAGTCACCATTTGATATTAATTCGGTTGTATTTCATTTTGACGATTTTCATTACGGAAGAAGATCACAACCATATTTTCTTTTAACAATTGCAACTCAGCTGGGTTTTTTTTCATAACCTATAATAAAACGAACAAATATATAGCACACTGTCGGAACAGTTCCAGCATTCAATAGAAAAATCGTAGAGATATGTAAGTTCGATATCCCTAACACACATATAAATGACCCCTCCTGGCATAGTTCAGGTACTTCAATAAAAAATGACGGGGTTAAATTTGTATACAGTAGATTTTTCTAAGACATTTCTCTTCTTTAATAAAAACAATAGAAAGAGAAGATCGCACGATTTTTGCACGACAATTGGTCAATGGTCGGGCGACCGTCGCCGATAATGTATAAATAAGCCTAAAAGGGGCTATTGTTTTACCATGAGACAGACAAGTTTTGGGAGAATGGAATCATTTATTTTTCTTTACATATGAAATCAGAAATGTTCCATTCAATATTCAGTTTTACATAACTATTATACTGCTTGAATTTCCTTAGTCAGATTTTTTTTCTCCCAAGTCTGACAAAATTATTTATTTGTGCGAAAATTTAAATCAGAAATATTTAAAAAAAAATGTTCTGTATCAATACAGATCTCGTAAACTTTAAAAATGAATTAAACACAGCAAAATAACTGATCAACAATTATTCTAAGCAACTTTCTTTTCCTCAAACTGTTAAATATCGAACAAGTGAATTTGATTGTAGATTACAATTAAAAATAACTTACTAGCAGACGACAAAAGCCAACCTTACATAATGTACAATACGAAAAAAAACCGTAGTGGATGTCCAATACGGAAAACAAAACGGCTTCCGGTTGTACAATACGGGAAAAATAATGTACGATCACATGTCTTAAATGGGTGTTGTTGATTGGATTAAAATTATAGCTGTATAATAATGTATAATAGCCTATTATTATTAGAATCCTAACATGACTGTGAATTTGGCATAAATAAAATAACAAATGGCTTCCTCTAGGAAAACGCCGACTTAATGTGAAAGGGACACCAGACAGCTATGAGGAACAAATTTAATACATCCTTTAGCGCGGGATGTAAAGGACACACTCCTTACACGTAAAAGACAACTTACAGCAGATTACCGTTTATTAGGAGTGTTGTTGTTGGTTTGTCACAAAGCAAAATTATATCAACCATCTCCTCTTTTTTTAGTGACAATTAAAACAATCATACATAGACTCATGGCAGCGACACACATTTTACCTACACGATTAATCATATGGTTGTAAACTTGTTCTCATCATAAATATATATGAAATACTTGATTGTAAAACAATTATTTATCGACAACCACTTTCTTTGGGATATCTGATTCCAAGGCTTGATATCAGTTTATCAAGAAAATAATTTTCACAGGTTCCTAGCTAAAATCGTTACACATTAAACATTTTGCTTCTTCACACCATTTCCCAAATTATTTCCATATTATAAAAAAAGCGATCTTTATATATTGAACTTCTTTCAACCCGCACCTTGGCATTTTTTTTAGTCCGTTAAAATGTACTGGAATATATCATCGCATTGGTTGTCGTTAAGAATAAAGTACGGTTAAAAAAGTGTTTAAAAAAAATTCAAATATGACAAAGTTCTATTGTCCAAATAAACCTATCTATTACTTCTTTTAAGATTAATATCAAAATTTCGACCAGTTTTCGACGATCAATGTTAATAAGTTTCTGAATTGATATGACCTCAATATGTACATTATCAATGGCATAGCAGACGATGAAACCAAAATTGGTCTGTATGAGATATATTTTTTAAATGATTAAAGCTTTGTTAAGGTGACGAAAAAATGAATTACGAAAAACTACAATTTGAACGTGGTAAGTAGTTCTTACATTTAAAGATGACATTTTTAGATCAAATTTCTTGAGATCATTCATGCAATTTCAGCATCATAATATAACCTCTGACAAATGAAGCGATCAAAATAATGAGAGATTTTATCACGTGAAGCAAACCGTCGAAAACAGGAGACCGTCGAAAATGGGTGACGTTGCGACATTACTATTCGTTCACTTTAGTTTAATAATACAGCTTCGGAACATGTTTTTATTCCTGAAATCAATCCACATTGCATATTAAGTCAAATATATGCTTTGTTTATTGAGTTTGATTATGCTTTGCTTTTGTTTTTGTTTTTTAAAGATATGCATTATAATACAATGTATTCTGTATTCTGAAAAAAATGACGTTCAGTGCTTTTCATTACCTGACTTTGTCAATCCGCTGTGAGGCATTAGAGACACATATTAGCTAACTGTATTTATTTCTGAAAAGCACATATTGTGAATACATTTTGGAGAAAATTTTATCGACATCTGAGGTGGGGCCGATTTTGGCCATTATAGCTCCCAGTCCTTTTAGAGAAAACGTTAATTGTTCTGAAGAATTCTCTGTTGAAAATGTCAAATTCTATCTTCATTGATTGAAAACTTACTAAATATTAAAACCCATACTGTCATATTTGGTATGCAAATTTCTCATTTGTAGTGCAACAGATCAGACATAAATTTAAAATCCAAAAAGTAGATAAAATGGAAGAAAAACGTCAAAGAAGTTCCTACCTGTCATTCCGTGTGACGTAGATATGATCTGAATTCCCGATAGCATCTGTTGTCCAGATAACCGGTTGTAGGGTGTGATAAAGCGAAACGTTATTTTTACATGACCTGAAACAGTTAACGAATAAATAAAAGTTACAAACACCTCTTAATGCAAGCTATAAAACTCTCCAGTCAAAGGTACTTTTCAAGTAGAGTTTTTTTTTTGCAAATTTGATGCATTTTTTTAAATTTCTTTAATGAATTTTTAAAAAGGTGGAATACTGTGAATATATCTATGAAGTACTAATGATTTGTCACAATTACATGCTTCCATGAGGTATCATAATTATTTCATATTATTGATAGATTTTTTTTTACAAATTGACCCATTTATTGCTTATATTACAATCTCTATGCAATTATTTTAAAATATCTTAACTAATGTATACCTTGTACATTTAAAAAGGATGGGGCTTGCACATGAGTATTTTCTGTTGCTCAATCACATTCATACATTTGCTTAAATAAACTAGGTTCAAATTTAAACATGTGCATATTAAATACTTTTTGAGCACATTTTTCAATATGATGATTTCTCTATGTATTATTAACATTAAGTTATTTCTTATACTAATTTTCTACATGTACACAGCATTCCATATGTGTACGTTATATTTTCTTCTAAAATTAGTGTAAGCCTCGGTAAACACATCGCATTATATTTCAATCTTTCTCGACCTTGTCACGTGAAGCTACATGACTTCCTGGGTCGATTTTCATTTGTTATCTGTGATGATTTTGTCGAACGAAAATGAAAAGTAGTAACGACGACATAGTGTGGTCCGACCATTCCCTGACTATCAGAGAGGTGGTTGATAAAACAATACCGACAGTCGTCAGAGTGGTCGAAGGATTCTACGGTGGCAATAAAGCCGAGTCATTTTCTAGAGGGAATTTGTTAAAATTAGACTTCGTTAAAAGCATCCATAAGGTGTGCGCTACAATAATTTCATCATGGAGTCAATATATTATAGAAGATGAGACTGGATATATGCAACCAAATAAAGAAATTGTTATTCCTCTCGGATATAAAGGGAAAGTTGTCATCACAAGACCACCTACCGAATACAAAGTATATGTTACGGTGGCAGAGCTTATGCATGATTTTCCACGGTTTGTACGTGTCGACAAGCCTTTTTTTGCACAATCGAAAGATAATACAACCATCCAAATTAAAACTGGAAAAAAACTCGAACTAGACAGATATTTACCAACACAGGGTCTTATTGCAAAATATGAAAATGAAACTGTGGTAATAAATAATTCAATTAGAAGTCGATTCGTTCCATTGCCAGACGATACTGAATATACACTGACTGAAGTTGTAAACCGCCTACCATTGCCACAGTTTGTTACTTTTGTAGAAGGGGAATTCAAAAAAGTTCTAACAACAGACTTACTAGAGGCAGTTGATATTGTCCAGTCATTTACTGGTTGTGTGAAACTAAATAGAATATTTAGAGAGGAAGTCGTGGTTGGATATCACAAACCACAGATTCCAGAATGTTTGAAAAATGAATATAGCAAATATGTTCGTAGAAGTATAGTACTACTGCCTCTTAGTAGAGATGCGGTGAATGAAATTGAAGTAAATGTTCCCATTTATTCAGAACCTGACGAGTATGAACTTCTTGCTATAAGCAATTTTAGTCAAAAGTCTCCAATTGAGGATATCATTGATGGAAGTTTATATCTCGAATTTGCTAATAATCCTCGAAGCTTTTATGTAATAGACGGAGAAGAAGTTCCTTTGAATGAAGAACCCGAGGAAGCACCACCGATACCATCACGCCCTAGAAATCATAGCAAAGGTATGTACATTATTTAAAAAATTCAATACTATAATATGCCCCTAAATTACTTTTGACAATATTCAAATGTAGATATCTTATGTAGTACGCACGACGCGCTTCTTACATAACCTTCATCAGGTAAGCTCAATTTCAAAAGATTAAAAGGAAAATTAAAATTAAATAATATTAATGTCGTGATAAAACAGATATACCACACTCATTCAACAAAAAAGTGACTGTTCGTTAAATTTACTGCCACTCGGCGTCGGCTCGTGCAGTAATTACAAACGATTCAATATGTCATTTCAAATAAGTGATCATATTTTAGAAATTGAAAGAGGCAGATATAATCAAATAAATAGAGAACAACGAATGTGTAGGCAATGTCACCTAAATGTAATTGAAGACGAGGAACACTTCTTCTTTCATTGCCAACAAAACAAATTTTTAAGAAAGGAATGCTTAACCCAGATTGAAAATTTATACACAAATAATAATATTCAAAATCTCAATTTTTTTTTATCTTCATCGTGTCTTATGCAACTTGCTTCCCCTTTCATTCAAAAGTCATTAGCACTGAGGAGAGTGGATTCAATATAGCTGCTTACTTATTATGTTTGTTTTAATGTATGATTGATTTGTATGTTCATGTTTGTATATATATATATATATATATATATATATCCATGTTTGTATGTTTGTTTTATGCTGTCAACCTTATAAGGGTATACAAGAGCATTAATCAAGAAAGTAATGTTATATTTTCAACATATGCATGCATTTGGGAGGGGAATATTTCTCGCATAAAAATAAGTGAAAATGAGCTGTAAGATTATCCCCAAATACACAATATTCGAAAAAAATATTGTGTCGCCTTAAACCGGACTGATTTTAGAAATATATATTTTATTATGTTGTTGAAAGCACTGTTGAATAACTTTGCTAATTTAACTTGATACGGGTCAAATAATTATAGAAACTAAGATTTATTCTGTTTTGAACCTCATAGATTATGTGGCATCAAACCGATGTATCGCCGATTTTCGAATAACATCCGTTATTATGTTGATTCTGCATATTAATTTAAACACCATAATCCTTACCCCAACCCCTGCATTATTAATGGCAGTAGACAGTAACGGATGTTAATATATTATACAAGGCATAGTCGTTTGGCTCTCTTTGAAGCAAAAACCAAATATTGCATGCTTGTATATATAAATATGGAGGTACACTTTTGATTTTAAACAAGAGTCAGCTCGTAACTTTTCTTCGTTTCTGCTTAGAAAATATCCAGATTTGGTAACGGAAGTTAAGATCACTTAAATTCATATGTTGTGAGATATTTGTAAATTAAAAACTCCCAGACAGAAAAAGTGTTGTGATTTTTTTTATCTACTGCGATTTCCGCGTAAAAATGATGTTTACTGCTAATATGTTTTGCATGGAGTTCATGTTTTATTTATATTATTTGTTTTTAATTACGTTTACTGGAGCCGAACATGATTTTCGTATCAGATGATGTCGATTAACAGTAACATAACAGGTGTGACTAGTGGGACAGGAACTGCTTCCGTGGCACATGATTTCATTGATGACTTTTAGTAGGGTTTGTTGTTCAATCTTTAATTTTCTGTGTATTGATGTTTAGATCATTGTTTGTCCTTTTTCTTTTGGCCGTCGTGTTGTCTTTTCTTCGACTTATGCTTCTGATTACGCCGTTGGTATCTAGATCTTCAAACATTTCTTCCTTAAATTAGCTTCGAGTTAACTTACGATACAAACTCTTGGCATAGCGTTTCGGGACACCTATATAGACCGTTGTTAAATATTTGTTTAAAAATAGTAAATTAAGATTAAAGAAACGGTATCATATAGCGCCCTTTAATCTTGTTACAAATATTCTGATATTCTGCATTAGCTTCCGTGATAATACACAAGTAATAAAAATATCATTCCAGTATAGTTCTGGTTGTCGTATTTTAACTTGAAAGTTTGTATAATTCTTTACTTAATTGTTTGATATATTCAGAAAAATAAACGCATATTGAATAATTTTAAAATTCTGTTTGTAGATAATTTCGCTGAAAGTTGTGTTGATCAATTTGAAACTATTTATTTGGTTAATGTTGCAAACATTCAGACTTTATCAGACAAAAGAGAATGGTCATGGCAGATATTATTTGCATAACCAGGGCCACCAAGAGAATGTTTGGCCCCAGGGCAAAAGAAAACTTGCCCCCCCCCCCCTCCTTCAATTCTCCAAATAATGATACTCAAACTAAGTCCACCACGATGTGTCATAAGCAAGGAATCAGTACAACAAAAATGAATAGATGAATTGTGATTTAGAAAACAGCTTTCTACTTGTTTATTTGTTTGGAGCCTTAATTATAATGATCTGGCACATTTATTAATACATGTAGATGTATTTTATAAACTCAAAACAATAGTCAAATTATTTTATCCACAACCAAATATAAAACATATCTTCACTAATTTAATACCCTTGGCAGATTAATAAGTAAACTATAATGAATATTACATAAAGTGTGCATACTTATGGAATTATTCAGATTAAAGACAGCTTACATCATACAATTGCAAAATTAGAACCTTATTTTACTATTGCATTTAGTGGAGCCTTCTTGGAGCGTGTGATGACATTGGCAAAATTGATTTTTCTGGCAATTTCAGATTCAATGCTAAGTCTTGCTAAACCCACTAAATGAACTTGTGACATGGGTGAGCGCAAATAGTTCTTTACAAGCTTCAGTTTGCTGAAGGATCTTTCTGCTGAAGCAACTGTGGTAGGGATTGTCAGCAAAATATGCAAACTGACACAAATATTTGGGAAAAGATTTTCCAGTTTATATTGATAAAGACTGTTTAATAAATTTGAAAAAGCATAGGGTAAAAACAATTTCAGCAGAAAATGTTACTCAGATAAGATTCCGAGGCTTTGGAAAAAATTACCAAAAGGAACCCTCGTGCCTCGTTTTACCCACTTTCCTTCGTAAAATTATTAATCAGTTTAAAGTTAAACTGAAGACAATATACCAAAATTTACTAGAAACTACTTTTGATACCAACAACTATTGTAGGCTTACTTTGGCCAGTTGACTTGTGCGTGTCCGAGATGTCATTCTTTTTTTTTATCTCTCTCAATCTCTCTCTTTCTCGATGTATTTTGTGCGGACCTCTCAGCATACCTTGATTATAATTTGTTTAATTTGCATGTTGCAATGTGTGACAATGACAATGTGGTGACTGACGAAGTGAAATTAATAAATAAATAAAAAATAAAGGCTCACCTGAACGGGATCAATTGAGTTTAACAAAAGTCTGATCCTGTCTACTGACCATTAATGAGCCCCTCCGCCTGCAATCCTCGATCTGTTATTCTCAGAGGTAATTCTTAGGGACTTAGCCTGGGTCCCCATTTCCTATGTATTTGTCTATAGCAAATCACTTAGGCCTACATATTTCAGCGCCCGTATATACAAATTTAGTGGGCCTCTCCACCTGCAACCCTCGATCTGCCAGTGTCAATGGTTGCTCTTAGGGAAGCCCAAGCAGTCGGGATTGGCCCTCATTTGAGTCATTTAATGTACGTTTACAAGTCGAAAATCACTAAATATATGTACATGGTCCAGTGCCCCATACACCTTAACAGAAAAGTTGTTATGAATCACCAAGGGCCCTATGAAAGTCATTAGTGGGCTCCTTCCTGAAACCTGGTGCTACTTCTCTATGAAGAATTTGATATCCACCACACGAAATTGTCATTCACATATTCACGGAAGCACACATTTTATTTTGTTTGCCTTGCTCAAAGTATACCCTCGTTTTTTCCATCCTAGATTGGCTTCTGGGCCCCCTAAACTCATGAGCCGTGGGACGCCGCCCCCGGCTGACCACTCCCCTCTCAGTGGGCATGTGCATAACAATACTTAGTCATGATAAAAAGTAAAATCATTATAGGAATATATTTGTTATGCTGTGATGTGAAGTAAAGGCACTTCGATGAAAATAGAATAGGTATTTTAACCTTCGTTACCTGTATTTTTAGCCACAACTTTAACGTAACATAATTTCCTTTTCGAAAACTTTTCGGGAGGAAATTTTCATTTACGATTGCAGTGTTATTCGGTAATCTTTTCAACAAAACGGCAATGAAAAAACAAGGAACATTTTTTCAGATTTTTTTTTCATCTCAAAATTTACTTTTTCTTGGAATGAGTGACTAATTGACAATTTATACGAGATAGATTTAAGCAAGCAATGAATTGATTAATTGATTGATTGATTGATTGTAAAATTGCGAATATTTGATGCACGTTTAGGAGAACAACTTCAGTAATAAATATCAAAATTCTCTTGTTGTACAAGAAGTTCATCGGGAGTTTTATTCAGGTTTTTGAAAAACTTGAATAAGTCTCCCAAAGGGATGTTGGTTTTTTTTCTATCCCTACCCTTATTCAGCAGTTTCCAGTATTCTTTTGGGTCTGATGTTTTGAATTTATTTATCTTCTTGCGCATATCTGCACGATAAATGTTACTATGTTTGTCAAGGGTCTTTTTGTATCGTTTCTCGGCTTCAGCGACATCTTGTTTCAACGCTTCTGTTCGTTTTATTTTTAATTTCCGTTTTAGTTTACGATAATTTTGTCGAGCAACTTTACACTCATAATTGAACCGGGTTTTTTATTACATGTATCAGGTCTGGTTTTATATTTGTGAGTTCCAAAGATTGTTTTCGCAATGTCAATTAAAAGATTACACAGTTCACTGACAAACGAATTGACTTTATCTTTATCTATATCATCGATTATTAATGTGTTCACAATTTCATTATATAATCCGTTTAACTTTTCTTTATCTATATTATTATTGAAAGCTGTATGTTTCGACGCGTCCCATTTTTTAGCTCTATTATCGGCGAGAATATCATTACTATTATTACTAGTCGATTGATCATTCCCCGCGGCAAGTTTAAATTTGAGATTTGTAATAGTTGGAAAGTGAACTTCAGAATACAAACGACAAAAATCTAGTTATTTAAAATTGTAAACAAATTGTAAAAAATTACATGTACAAATACAATAATCAACAACACTTGAGTTTTTACATGGTAATTTTCCTGATTCGGTTTTATCATCACCAATACGACCATTTACAATAAATAAATTGTTTGCTTTACAAATGTCAAACAAATTGTTACCAGATCTGCTTTTAACTTTGTCCACATTTTTTCTATTTTTATCTATATTTAATTCATTAAGAGTAGCCAAATCATTTTGTAAAAATTCAGTAAAGTCTTGTTCATGTTCATTTATCTCAAAATCAATAAAGTCTGGTTCTTCTGCAGTTCTACTGTTAAAATCACCAAATAAAGAGATGTATTTATAATTTTGTGAAAAATTTCGAATTTCATTTTCTATTTGATCAAAAGTATCTGATTGAAAATAAGGTGAACCTTCTGGGAGAATATACACATTACCAAAAATGACGTCTTCGTTAAGGTTTACTAATTTTGATGAAACTTTGAACCATAAAACATACTTTGATTCTATATCTAACAATTCAATATAATTTTTTAACGATTCTTTATATGCTAATATCATTCCACCAGATTTTCTGCCAATTTTTTCTCTATTTTTCATTTTAAATATGTAACCTGGTAGTTCAATTTTATCCAATTCATCAGTTTTTGTTTCTTGTAAACATATAATATCCTGATTACATACAAGTTCACAAAATTCAGGATATTGCAGACGTAATTTAACACCACAACAGTTAAGAATTATAATATTGAGATTACATGTATTTTCCTAATGACAATTTCTACTAACATTACCTATATCTGTTACATCAATATCTACTGTACAAGTAATGAATAGTCATTGTTAACATTAGTGTCACTAATCTGATTAGTACTACTAGTATTTAATACATTAAACGATTTATTTACAACACAATCATTTTCAGACAATACAGGGTCATCAATTTCAATATTATTAGGTATTTTATTAAAGTCAAAATAACTAGCATCACTATCATCAGTCCCAAAACAGTTTTCTCTTTGGCGTCCCCAATCCCGGTTTGGTGTTGATGAGCTAACACGTTGGCGTTTAGATGGTCGTCGGCCTCCTGTGGTAGCTGGGATCGCTAATACGTTTTCCGCGGGACGTGTCGGCTCAAGGTCGTCCATTTGATCGTATTCATGCGGAGCAACATAACGTTTGTTGTCAATGTAGAGACGGTCTCGGACAAGTACAACATGTTTTCCCTGCCTTTTCGCTTCTTTCTGAATAGGATATAATTTCCTTCTGTTGTCATCAATTTCTTTCGGAAATTGTTGTCGTATTCCATAAGGGGTTATACGCAGTTGATACACATTGTTCAATACATATTGCAAGTCACTGCGGTATAAAAAAAAACCGTGTTACCATAGGTCGCTTTCCCCTTGGTTTGTGGCTGAATCTGTGCACGTTCCCAAATTCGATACGATAATCGACTCCTATTTCTTTGTGCAAAAAAGTTCTCAATAGTTCTTCTGTATTCTCGTCACGAACCTCATGTAAGCCAGTGAAGTCAATAGTTCTTCTGCATTCTCGTCACGAACCTCATGTAAGCCAGTGAAGATGAGGTTGTTCTTCATCGATCTACACTGTAAGGCGAGTATCGAGCTTCTCAGATGATGAATGTTCTCCTGGCAGTCACAGTGTGACCCTAAACCACAATTACTATTATTTACGATATCAACTGAGAGCTTTTTAATGTCTGACTTATTCTTATTGCATTTTACGTTTAGTACTTCGTATTGGTCCTCAGTCTTTGCAACTGCGTTTTTGTTTTTCTCACAAACGGTTTTTAAATTATCAAACCAGTTTCCTACGCCCTGGATATCACTTTCAACTTCCGTGATTTTACGTTGACTTTCTTTGATATCTTTCTCGGTCGACACTACCCGGCTAGTAAGTGAGGTTATAATATTTTTTATTTCGTCAAATTTTCCAACACATTTTTCAACACTTTGTAGTCTTTTGTCTATGCTAGAAACAAGATTTAATATCATGTTAAGAATAGAGGTTACGCTTGTATTTTCATCTGCTTCTTCAACAACTTTTCTACTTTGTTGTAGTAGATTGCGGGTTTCACTGAGCGACATAACTATAACGGTACAACAATAGAGTAATGATGAATGATAATTGAATAAATCGATTTCGAAGTTTAAAGTTCAAAGGTCAACGTCGCCAACGGTGTCAAGGATTCACTAAGTAATGGACATTTTCGGACTTAGCCAATTGTGATCATAGGTGTTTGTGTAAATATATATGTAAATAAAAATATAATACAAAGTGCATATAATATAACATGTCCAAAACGACGAACCTATTACATTTCCTTGCGAAATACGGTTCCTTGTAGAATATCAAAACTAATAGTCTCTTTCATGTTTTCCAAAAAAACGGTTTGAATCGTGGAAAATTTATAATTATTTCCTCAGCGAAAAGGACTCCGTCCATATTGATCAAGGGCAGACAAAACAAGTAATATCAATTTTGGAAATGTCTTTTTACTGAATAAGATGTCTCTACGTATCGCGATCATTTTCACTTGGTTCGATGTCCCATTCTTTTGTTTTTGAAGGACGTAATAGGATGTCACTATTATACTCATTACATCAATGTTTTTACTTCAAAATTGCGAATCAAAGATGACGGAAGTACATACGTAGCGTGCATGAGGTTATTCTGAATTAAACAACTGGTTTGTTTAATGAAAAAAAATCATACACAATAGTGTGCATGAAGTTAATTTTAGTTAAACTCATCGCATGTGGTCTTCCCTGTACCGTCCCCCTTTTTCCATCGACAATGAATGCCGTTTACAAATTTCCTTTGATGTGGGAGAAATTCACCTGTACATTTGATCACTTCAATGAATGATAGGAGTAAAGATAAGATGAGATATTTTTATTAAGCCAATGTGGGGCCCTAGGGGCATAAAGTTATACAATTAAAGAGAAAGAAACTCCAAACTTAGTTATATACAAAATCAAATTATGTACACCATTTCAAATCAAAATCAAAAAGTTTTATTTAAAGTCGGTACATTTTATAACAATCAACATAAGCTCTCAAGAGCTTTTCAAACCGACATGCATAATAAATTACATAAATTAAATACAGCACAATAAAACATGTCATGCAATACAAAATTAAATACATATCCGGAAAATATTTATGCATACATTTCTGTGTCTTGACCTCTGGACCTCCACAGCCAGTGCCTCTCTGTGTACTTATTGTCATAGGACCAGAAGTCAAAACACAAAATAGATGCAGACATTTATAGCACCCATTACACATACAAGTACATTCATGCAATTTTTAAGCAGTCTATGATCAAGCAGATAAGCAAATTAACTCAAAACACATATAAAATATTCATGTACTTTTAAAACATATTCCAAAAATATTCTAAAAACATTTTAAAAATTTTCATGCATAAATAGCAAAGCACTATAATAAATAAATAAAACACAAGTTAATTGAAAAGCATACAAAGTAAAATATGTATATACTTCTTAAAACACACTCTAAAACATATCTTAAAAATATTCCAAAAATATTTCAAGAATACTTTAAAAATATTCATGCAGAATAGCCAAGCACTAAAATAAAAAACTAAAATAAATTAAAGTTAAACTGAAAAGCATACAAAAGCAAGAAGGCAGCAGTAAGGCAAATTTCATGCAATGTCTATTCTAGAAAAATTTATACTAGCAGCAAGCATTGCAGCGGCACGAGTTGCCATTCCATGAGTTTATTAAATTTTTGAATTGATTAAAAGATGTTTGTGTTCTAAAGTGGTTTGGCAACTCGTTCCACAGTTTAGCAGCAGCATATCGAAAGGATTTTAGACCATACCTTGTCGTTCGTACTGAAGGGATTTCTGTAATGTTGTCGTACCTAAAACAATATTTAGTATCTTTAATTTTGATTAAGTCATGTAAATATGAAGGACTTTCTTGATGTAGAATTTTATAAACCTCAATGGCCATAGTTCTCAGTCTTCTCACTTTTAATGTTGGAAATTTAGAGACTATTAACAAGTTTTCATATGTACTATTATAATCATTATAAATAAATCTTAGTGCTCGCTCCTGAATTTTTTCTATTTTATTTGTATTGGCTTCACTACAAAAGTGCCATGAAAGTGGACAGAAGTTGAAGTTAGACAATATGAATGAATGATATATGGTTAATTTACCCAATTTATTTAAATATTTACCTAGCCTTTTTAACACATTTAACTGCCTAGATGCTTTTTTACAAATGTTTGAAATATGAGAATTAAATTTAAGTTCAAAATCAATTGTAACCCCTAGTAATTTTACTTCTTTTTCACATTTAATTTTATTTCCTGCTAAATCAAGAACAATATTTTTATCCATTGATTTTTTGCCAATAGCTATGGCCTGAAATTTATCAGGATTTGCCTTCATCTGGTTACATGAAAACCATTCTATTAATGCCAAACTGTCTTTTTCTAAATGTTCAACTACTTTATCAATATTATCATCTGCATGTGCGAGAGTGTTGTCGTCTGCATAGTTATAAAGTGTGCTGCTTGTGGTAAAGTGAAAAATGTCGTTTAAAAAGATGTTAAATAGTACAGGACCTAGAATTGACCCTTGTGGTACGCCTTTGTAGATGTCTTGCCAGTTACTTAGTGTGGTACCAACTTTGACGCATTGTTTCCTGTTAGTAAGGTAGTTTTCAATTAACTGTAATGCAGATTTTGACATGCCATACGCTTCAAGTTTGAGTAATAATAATTTGTGTGGTAGGCAATCAAAGGCCTTGGACAGGTCCATTAGTACTGCTGCAATGTATTTATTTTGGTCTAGTGCCTGTTTCCAATCTTCTATAATTTTTAGTAGTGTAGTATTGCATCCGTAGCCCGATCTGAAAGCTGACAGAAATGGATGGAAGTGATTGTTAAAATATTCTGTTAACTGTTCGTGAATGGCCCGTTCAAAGAATTTTGAAATAACAGGTAGTATACTTACTGGTCTATAGTTACTTTTGTCTAGTGCATTATTCTTCTTGTGTAGTGCAACAACTTGTGCTTGTTTTAGTTGGTCTGGAAACACAGAATTTGTTATTGTTTTATTTATCATTTTTGTTATTGGTTTTGCAATTACAGGTTTAGCTAGTTTTAATAATTTAGCTGATATACCATCTCTACCTGTTGCTTTTTTAACATTGGTCTTATTTATTTGTTTATGTACAAATTCATCAGATATTTCTTTAAATTCAAGATTAGGTATATCTTTTTTATTTTTGTTAATTTCAATGATACTAGGATGATTTTTATCTACAACAGTTACATTTCCAATATCTTTTGCCACATTTATAAAGAAATCATTAAAACATTCTGCTACCATGTTTTGATCATTTATGATTTCATCTTTTTCACAGAGTATGATATTTTTAGTAAAATGGCTACCATTGTTGGTAATAAACGGCTTGATAGTAGGCCAAAAATCCTTTGATTTGGGACCACCTATACATCTTTCAAAGAAATAAGTTGTAGATGTTGCAGCCAGGGAAAGTATTCAATATGCTAAATATCATATACTAAATTGTATAATAAAAGATACATATATAAAACTATATAATAAATCATAACTTATTATTCTTAGTTATTTTTTGTGTTGACAGAAGTTAATTCTTTTGTTCTTTTATTAAAATTGTTCAACAGATATTCTCCTAATTTATTCAAGATGAGATGGTCTTAAGAACAATTATTATTATAATATTTAAACGTGTTTATTAAATAAAGACTGAAGAGATCAAATGGTTATAAATCAGAACCTGCAACTGTGAGAACAGACAATACAATTATAGTCAAAAAGAAAATGGAAAAATGCAAACAATGAGACCTCAACAGAAGACTACTTAGAAAACTAAAGATTGAGCTACATGCACCCCATTTAAACCAGGTTGTACTTGGGTTCTTCGTTAAATATTTGGTAAAAAGGCATGAAATAGGAAACGATGACAGGATAGATGAAACGACAAACGGTTAACTAAGTCATGATGGCATGCACAGTTCATTCACATCGTATATGTCACGACAGTTGAGTATTAAATTTTCCTGGAATTCGTGGATAAATCGTCAAATTATGACCGATTTAATTAACACTCGGTGTGTTTTATGTAGAAGTTCTGTTTTCCTGTGATAAAGGGATATAATTATACAACATATATGATCCTGTGAAGTGTCACAGAGTAAAGGATATCACCCATATCACTCTATAATTCATCATTAATTGTGGTATCCATATAAATAATTTTATGATTCCTGCAAAGGATATTTTTGTGCATTGTTAAAATAATTATGGTAATTCATTGGACAAGGTGATAGTTTCATGAAAATATAGATCACTATTATACGTTGTATTTTGATTGATATTTAAATCATATTTAAGCTGTACCACCGCCTCACACTAAATGTCGTTAGGGAGGCATGCGTTTCAAACATGCATATGCAGTTTGATTGTATTTAACAGTTTCTTTGTTTTGTATTTAATGTATTGTTTGGGTAACAATCCTTTGTATATGGATTTTACACCAATGAAAATTCTGTTCTGTTCTGTTCATATCAATCTGAATTTTGTACCAGACTAATAAAACTACAATAAAACCTATGACATTATTGATGGTGACCACTTTTTAAAATATTTTACCTAAAAAATGAATTATTATACTAAAACTTATAAGAACTGGAGTCTCGCTATACAGGCTACTTAATAAGGAAAATCGAAAATCAACACAGACACTGTATGGTTGATCGAATCAAATAAGATGATGTCTTAATCAGGTGTGATGATCTAAAACCAAACAGATGAACATATTTTATTGTTAATAATAAAAGCAAAACTCATACTACAATAAGTGAAACAAAATTATGTAAAAAATGTTATCTCATTCTCTGATTAACTCACATAGATGTTGGACAGAAAGTGGGCCGTCGTGGTCGCAATCGTATGATAATTGGATTTACAACTACCTGTGCAATCAGTACCTATCACCACTAAAGTTCGAATGCTGCGTATTGCAAGGTGTACTCGATACAACTTTATGTGATAAAGTTTGTCGGTGTCTTGAGGTAGATCGGTGGTTTTCTACGGGTACTCCGATTTCCTCCACCAATAAAACTCACAGGTACATGGGGTCATGACCTACATTATCCCCCCCTTTTTTTGCAATTTTTTGTTCATATACTTCTCAATATAATTTTGGTATCAAATAATCATAAATCTACTATTTCTTTCTCTCTATATTGATTTCTTTACCAATGTGTGCCATTTTACTATTAAGTTATGTTTACGATTTACTACCAAAATTATGTTAAAAAGTGTATGAAAAAAAATTGCAAAAAAAAAGAAAAGGGGGGTAATGTAGGTCATGACCCCATGTACCTGTGATAAAACTGACCGCCACAATATAGCTGAAATATTGTTGAAAATGGCGTTAAACACCATAACCCTAATCCAGAAATATTGTAACTGAAATGGATGAAAACAATACTATCTTTATATTCTCTTGTGAAAATATGTTGTAGTTTGAGTTGAAAATAATTTGTGCATTTTTTTATTGTCTGTTTATATCTACGTGGATGCTTGAGATCAAGATATCAAGTTGAGGACTCGGACCTCATTTACATGTTTAGCACCGCCGCTAATTTTGTCTTCTCCGAGAAACATATGTCTTTCGTTGTCAGAGCACTAGTTCGTGTTGCTGTGGTTGGTTACAATGTCCTTCATTTCTCCTTAATCTTATATTTGTAATTGCATTATAGGGAACTGATGTCTATACTATCACATTATGTATATCTATATAAATGCTATCTGTTTGTTTCTAAAATAAAAACATATATCTATGTCTGTAGACGATAGTAAATCAAAGGTCACTACAGAAGTCTGTCCGCCTAGACCTGAATCAGAAGAACTAGATTATGAGCCTGTGGCTGAACCTCAAAAACGTAAGTCCTCATTATTTTACAGGTAGTCAAAATTGTGGGATTTCAGAAAAGCACATTTTTTATTCTGATACTTTAGGCTTATTTCCGGTATTGTGGTTGTTGTGGAATCCCACACAAACTATTTATTTTTTGGAAAATCAAGAAACAAATATCAATAAGAAAGTATATATCTAATATCAAATATATTATTAAGATGTGATTTAATATTGTGACTTGCCATCCATATGCAGATCAAGAGGGAAGGGTGTCTGGGCCGCCCTTTTGAGCAACGTTATAGACGGGTAAAAACATGTTTTAACAGAATATTTCCAATTTCGTCCTTGTCATTTTCTTGGGGTCATTTTCGCTTTGAATTAAGACCCGGTACCTTTTGACTTTTTCCTAAAATAAATTGTTTTGAAATCAGATTTTATATCTGGATCCGCCACTATAACATGGTATACTTTCCATCAACACAATATATATATTATTCCTCATATAGTAAATTTGAGCATAAATGTTACAGCACCAAATACTGTTCCAATGTCCATTCAACAAAACAGAGAAACATACAAACACAATACAAGTCAAAAAGGTAGGTACTAAATATCTATATTCTGCTGTCAGTCCATATTCCGTATCTATGTAACTGTATGCAATTATTTATTGCAACAAGAATCTGTACAAACCAAGCAAACAATTTACAAATTACATTTTGATACACGTTAGAGTTATTTAATCCCAGTCAATTTCTAATCATTTTTGTTTCAAAAATATTTTATCATAATATGATTGATTTATTGATTAAACCCCAATCAATCAATACTATCTTATTTTTCGGGTTTTGATCTAGAAACGTGTGATATGTTGATTTTATCAATTCATTGCAGTTCTCTAAGAGGAAGTCTATGTAAACGTTTAATTATACATTACATAACTGTAAATTGTTTTACAGTTGGTTTTTACTCACTCGCTTATTGTCTAGTATATAGCTTAAAGGCATACAGGCTGTCAGAATTGAATTTGTATGCCCCTGCGACGAAGAGTCGGGGGATATCAATTTACCCCTGTCCGTCCGTTCGCCCGTCCGTTTGTCCGTTTGGCCGTTCGTCCGTCCGGATATAGATACATGGTTTGTTCGGCTATCTCCTCCTACAGTTTTGGAGCTACAGCTTTAATATTTTGTATGATGTTTATACACATAATGGAGGTGTGCATGTCCACAGGATTTTGATTTTCATCAAATATTTGATAATGACAGGTAGTTGGACTTAGTCATCTTTTTATGCCCCTGCGACTAAGCTGATTCTAGATAGAATTATACCCATTTCCACAGGTAATACCGTTATATTTACATATCAGGAATGAAAAATTAAAGGTACTATCTGTATACTTCATTTTTTAAAAATCACTCCTAACAAAACAACTTTGTCCATAATTTTCAAGTGCGGGGGCATACTTCTTTTCTAGTTTTGTTTTTATTAAAAGTTGCCAATATTCGATGTTTTATACTAATAAAATGTTCTGAACAAGAAGCCAGGTTTAAAAAATATGCTATAATGTCGTAATTAGTGAAAAGAATTCGAATGTCTGTTGGTAAAATCGCCATTAACACGACCTAATTATAAGTCGGCTGCTTTTCCGAAGTTTGCCGAATACTGATAAATTGCTATAAATAACCAGGAAGCATATTGCATGTAAATTCGCTAGAATTATTATAATTTAAGAAATATATCTATGAAAAGTTGGATTCCGGGGTAATCAGTTAATATTATATAATTGTATTTAGTAAGAATGACACTTAAAATCGGAAATACGTGATGAAATCAATAAAAACAAACCCAAACTCTGCAAAGGGGCCCGATAAAGGGAAAATTGTAAACAATTTGTATTGCATATTATTGACAACACTTGAGTTGGCTTGATTATATTTGTTTTAAAAAAAAAAACCAGACATGAAGTTCATTATTTTAGTCTCTAATTTAAAAGAGATATCGCCTAGTGTTTTCTCCTGAAAAAAGACTATATAAAAAACTACGATGCAATTCTACTGTCAAAATACGATTCGGCTGAAAAAAGATACTAAATTATGCTTACGTGTTGAAAAATGGAGTAGGTCGGTATAACATCTTTTTTTTTAATTTTTACACAAAGCTTGCTGACTCCTCCTTTTTGTGTCGTTCTCGTTTAGAATCCGTCAATGTGTTTGTTCTTCCACGATTCGATTTGTGCTATGTGCTTTCTTCATCAACAAACAATTTTGCACATCCGCAAATACTTTCCCGAATGAGTTCACTGTCAGGTCGTATGAATATTGCGCGGGTAAACATTGGATTCTTTACTGGATTCAAGAAAATAAAACAGCAACGTATTTCCTTCGTTCTAGGCTATTTACGTATGATATTATGAAAAAATTAAACTGCAATTAGTATAAAACATCGAATATTGGCAACTTTTAATATTAAAAAAAATTCAATTCTGACCAAAATATAGAATATTTTAGCAAAAGAGTTTCAAGTGATTTTAGCGAAATTTTGATATATCGTAGGACATTTTAATGAAAAACTTAAAATATCAACTCTTCCGTAAGCCAGACTAGGTCTGTTACCAGGCTGATCACAACGGGGCTGTGGAAGTAGGATTTCGAGCAGGATGCATTTTATAAGATACAATCCAATAGTAATAGTTTTCTTAATTAAATATTGAAAATGAACCACACGAAGGCAATATTCATCACGTCCGTCATAGGTTTTAGAACTCAGTTTTCCTGTGTCACATTTAAGATGTAGGTCTAATTATAAAGAGAACCTGCTAGCATCGGTAGTGTTTTTACTTTACAGTTCATTATATATATATATATATAAGCAAAATGGTAGAACTGAGACAGGCTGTGTTCAGCAAACACGTCCGAAACAAATGTAAAGTATATATTATTCATATATAGACATATAGACCATTTTCCTTTTAGATTGGGCACTAAATTGAGTGATATTTATTTTTTCTTAGTTATAAGAAATAAGGGTATTAACAAAATTACCGAACTCCGAACAATCTTACAAAGGGAAAGTCAAAACTCATAAGTATATAAACAGACAAAATCAGTCAACAACCGGAAAACTGTGAAAACCGTAATGACACTGACTTGGTACAGGCATTTCTAAAGAAATGGTGGGTTGAATCAGATTTTAAAGCGCCAAACCTCCCGCTTTCATTACGGCTCAAAGGTTCCGACTGTCATTATAACAGTATCTATAACAATACTGGAACAAAATAGGTAAAATAGTTGTCAAAGCAGTACCAAATTCAGTGAAGTAAATGTCAAAGACACTTTTACGTCACACATTGATAAAAAAATATTTTTGACATTTTTGTTGAATCCCTTATCTTTATACATTTTCACTATATTAAAATGCATCGTTTATTATGGTCTCTGCAGAGACAGAATATGTTTCGACAAGATCTTGGTATCGGAATATAAACTTTTTAAGAGAACGAATAAGGCGAATCTTTCAATAGCCCTGGTCCAGTAGCCTGTTTCTCAGATGAAGATGACGTTTCAGGAAATCAGAATAATTGCTACTGGCCCTTGCATAGCGAATCAATTGCGAGATGTAAACACCATATGCAGGAGAAGCTGGTATACTGCTGCACATATTTGGAAAAGTTATGATTTTAAAATTGAAGTCGTCCCGTTTATCATAAATTTTAGTACTGAGTTGACCACTGTCGTCAAATTCGAGGTATAAATCCAAAAATAATGCGGACGAAGCTGTATCTGTGGTCTCTTTAACTTCCAGCTCTGGAGGATATATCAATGGAAGAAATTCTGCAAATTTAGAATTATTGATAGATAAAACGTCATCAATATACCTGTATGTGAAATTAAAGGCTCTAGCCTCATGAATCTTCTTATCTTTTACAAGCTTTTGAAGAAACTCCGACTCATATGAGTATAAAAATAAATCGTCTAGAAAAGGCGCACAATTCGTACCCATTGGTATGCCGACGACCTGCTGAAACAATGTCCCTCCAAAGGAGACAAATATGTTATCGATGAGGAACTCCAGCATACTGATCACTTGTTCCTCGGAGTAGCATGTTTTACCTTTTTGAATTTTGTTTGCAAATATTTTGAGCCATAGTTTCTATGACTGAAAGCTTTGTGAATTGTTTTTTTTAAGCGGGTTTTTAATTTGTCATGCGGTAGGGTGGTATATAGAGTTGAAAAATCAAAAGTTTTGATGGAGGATACCTGAGAGAAAGATCTTGATTTAAGGTTATCCAAAAGATCTTTAGAGTTTTTCAAAATCCACATGTGATTTATGCCACTACGCGAGTAAACAGTTTCACAATATTTCTGTTGTCCCTCTTTTACTGCAAACATAATCTTTGTCAGGTGAATAGACAATTCTTTCGTCGAACAAGTTGATGATCCCACTATGTACCTTTCTTTGTATGGTGTCTTATGGAGTTTAGGTATCCAATATAAATAGGGTAAATCCTCAGACTCTTTACCAGAGGGAATGCTTAAAGAGATCATGAATGATCTGTGGTTAGCTAGGATTTCATCTTTGTCGAACGAAGTTGGTTTGTATGTGGTATTACTAGAGGTGTTGCTATTTATGCCTAATTCCTTGATTAGGCATTCGAAGTAATATGATTTACATACAAACACGATATTGTTGGAAGTCTTCTCCGCAGGAACGATAACATATTTGTCATGAAGAGAGGAAAGATACTTAACAGCTTCTTGGTCTTGGTCTTGAAGCTAAGGTTTGTAAATGTAGGGAGGAGAACCTTAGTTTTATTAATAATTACATGATTTAGGAACTGTAAATTTCAGTAATAAATATATCTAATAAACCATGTCATTACCGAAGTACTAACTACTGGGAGGATGATACCCTCGGTGACAAATAGTCCACCAGCAGAGGTATCGATCCAGTGATAGTAAAAATATGTGCATGAAAACCTTTGAACACATATAATTAACCTAGTTCAAACAAATGGTCTTCTGTCTTTATTTGTTTATTTTTTTTTTATTATGATTGAAAACCTTACACCAAAGTATTGTTTACCTTTAAATTTTTATATTCACTCAATTTTATCACACCGCCCGAATTTTAAAATGAATGTATGCAGGAAACCAAATTACAGTGCTTTTCCTTAAATGTTACCCGAGTATCACAAAGTATTTTCTTTCATGACTACAACAACATAACCATCTACATGTATTACATTCACACCCTGTGAAGCAAACCTTATGATGTAAGCTATAGAAATGTTTTATTGTCGATTTTGAATATCTTTTATGAGATTATAATCTATATTTTGTTAGTTAACAAACACTTAGATAGAATAATCGCCTTTCTGGTTGTAATAGAGATTTATGGAAATTGAATTATGCATACACACACACCTACGATTACGATTACAGGTAATTTAAAAAGGGGACCATCTCAAGACGAAAATAATTGTGTTCGTTTGAAATTTCATCTTGCCATTTGAAGAAATATATAACTTCAATGAAAATTTGAGAATATTTTGAAAGGTTTTTCTTTGCCCTCCGCCTTTTTTTTCAAGAACATACCCGTTATTCAATGAATAAAAGACATTACTTACCTTTAGCATTGATTGAATATCGAACTATTTTTCCATTCATTATTGTTTTAGAAATAATGTCCTGAAGAACAGGTAATGATCATTAGATCCTACAAACTTTTAAAACTTTTATGACTATCCTGTTTTCCTGGTCAGCAACAAAATGCAACGATTCATAGATACCTGTTGAGTAGACCACTCTCTTAAGAAACGGAGAACGGATTTTACTATAGAAACAGTCTTATATCGACCTCGGCTTAAGTTTGTTGTAATGCCGCTAAAAAAAATGAGCAAACATCTTGTGCAAATTTAAAAAAGGGGGTAGGTAATCTCATCGGGTACCTATGAACAGAATATTGTAATGCAACTAAAGATATGGCGGACAGAACCTCCGTTCTCCTTCCGTCATTCTCTCTACCCTATTTTTCTTGATCCCGCACGATCCTTTCTCCGTTACATTTTTTTCCATTTCTCATGCCCCTACTTAGCACGACTGAATATCGCTGATGTCCACGTTTTATTCCAGTTGAGCTTGTCGGACCAGTGGAAGATCACCCGGGCTTTCCCAACAACGCATGTAAGTACCTATTTCTTCCGTAAACCAACAACTTTCACTATCGCGAACTCCTAGAGACCCTAACCATTGATCAGTAACTAATTTGAATAAATTAACAGATCAATATCATTGAGCGTTATGAAATACACATCACATAAAATTGACTTTTGTGACACCGATTGATAAACTAAGGAGCTTTCTACTGATATTTGAGCTTTTCTAACTAATATTTTATTGAAAGTACAGTATTTTCCTTCATGAAATATGACGTGACACATATTTTGACGTCATTGAAGAATGACGTCAAAGGAACGGAAAAGGACATCTAGAAATACGAAAAAATGAAAATAAAAGACACAAATATATTTAATACGGTTGGAATCTGTATTTGAAAAAAAAAACAATCGTTAAATACGTAATATATATGTTATTCAGGGGTACCTGTAAAGTGCGAAACGAAATAGAAATGAAACGAAACGAAACGAAACCGAACGAAACGAAACGAAACCGAACGAAACGAAACGAAATCAAACGAAACCGATCGAAAAGAAACGAAACGAAATCAAACGAAACGAAACGAAACGAAATGAAATTTGTCCAAAACGAAATGTAACGAAAAAAAATTCAATATGGCATGAAGACTAAGAGGGTTTATAATATATTGATTTCCTAAATTTAGAAGAGTTTAATAAAGAAACGCGTTTTGTGCGAAATAAAAAGAAGAAATATCACTGCACTGAAAATCAAAACTTAAATCTGAACACTGAAAGGCACCGACAAACGAGCCTGTGAATAGGGTTTTTGATTATTAGATTATTTGGCAATTTAAAGGTGATAATTTTATTTACAGGGGTAATTTTTCCTGATTATCTGATTCCCAAAGTCATTTCTGATTATTTAAGTATCGCGTTTAGGGAAAAATTAATGATTACTGTGGCAAAACATGTGATTATATTAGTGAGTATACGATCCCTGGCTACCATTACACAGGGCCTCACAAACTGCTCAAAAGCTTTTTGAAGTTACCCCGCTGTATCTTTACTGTCGCCGAGAGAAAACAATCAAAGGCGGTAATTTCCTTTGAAGAATGAAACTGAAAAAGTTGTTCAGCGGCTTTGCAATTTCGCACGCCCTTTGAACGATTTTTTAGCTTTTTATGTCACGTGCATCTTCGGCCCTTCAGTTTTATTCTAAATCCCAAGGCAGTGAAGTGCTTACACACTTTTGAAATCCAAAACACAGCTAACGTTGTAGCCATGGACGAAACTGCAATTTACGATTACAGTTCGGTAAGAATATGTCCTCTTTATAAACAGGTGGTGTAAAGCGAAGAAACCGTCTTTAATGAGGGGGAGGGGGATACCGATCCACAAACACTCCACCACGGGATCCACGTTTTAAGAAGTTTGCCTAGAACAAGAAAAATCACCTATTTTTTTTTACCTCTTTTCTGCTTCTTTGATACAAAATACCACACTATCAATGTGGATTTTGTGCAGTGGCTGAAAAAATGATATTTCCTAGTATACGGCGCAGTTTTCAGAGACTTCACAAAGTCGACCTTAATGGTATTCCATATCATATCAACATAATTTTATTGAACAGAAGAGAAAATATGTGAATTTTCTTGATATAGGCGAAATTCTGGAAAAGAGGGTCCACGAATCGAGTGTTTGTGATACGGTCGTATATAGATTTCCTAATTTCCACATTTTTTTAAGCAATTCTCATTCCAAATTCCCTACAATTTGGACCATTTTTTTCAATTCTCAATTACATTTAACAATTCCTTTTTGCCTTTTCAATTCACTTATCCTTCAATATTTGCCACATGTTACCCATTTCCCGAAATCTGTACTTCTTTCCCATTTCCCCCAAACCTTGCCAACTCTCCCTTTTATCCGTCCGTTCGTTCGTCTTCGCCGGCATATTTTACATCAACATTTATTTCTAATTCAGCCGATGGTTTAGCATACCCCTCCACACTAAGTGGCGAGGTATTATGTGATACCCTTCGTTTGGTTTGATGTGTATGTGTCAGTCCATCCCTCTGTCCGCCCCCAATGGTTTCCAGATATAACTTGAGAACGGATTTCAAATTGTGTACTGTTGTTTGGTACCATAAGATACAGATCAAGTTCGAATTTCAGTGTGATCAGATAATTGGTTCAAAAGTTGCGACAGTTTGAAGACTGAAAATATGTGAAACGTGGCGGGGTATGAAGATCCAAGACAAACAATTTTTAATATGCTACACTGGGGATGAACTTTTAATTAAATACAATTAATTCTAAGATTTCATTTTTACTAAACCCACTGTCAAAACGAAACCGATCGAAACGAAACGAAACGAAATGTAACGTCGTTTCGTTTCGTTTCGTTTGACTTCGTTTCGTTTCGTTTCGATCGATTTCGTTTCGTTTCGTTTCGTTCGGTTTCGTTTCGTTTCGTTTCGTTTCGTTTCACACTTTACAGGTACCCGTTATTCAGCTATCAGCCAGGGTATATAATGTGACATGCTCGGCTTTTTTTTGTCTTGTTAGAGGCGTTCTGATTGGATGTCACAACGAGTAGAGACGTGCCACGAGTGCACGTGCACTCGTCGTAACTCGGTCGTCTCAACTCGAAAACGGTCATTTACGGAAGAATAATATGTTCTTACATACGTTCTTGGAAAATACCGGGTGATCTTCCACGAGTGATAGACATTTTATGTCTTTTCGGGATTGGAGCGCAGTGAAACGAGCGAAAAGAAACAAAAATTCCTATCACGAGTGGAAGATCACCCGAGGTTTCCCAACAACGCATGTAAGTAAACCAACAACTTTCACTATCGCGAACTCCTAGAGACCCCCGCCATTGATCAGTAACTAATTTGCATAAATTATCAGATCAATATCATTGAGCGCTATGAAATACACATCACATAAAATTGACTTTTGTGACACCGATTGATAAACTAAGTAGCTTTCTACTGATATTTGAGCTTTTCTCACTAATATTTTATTGAAAGTACAGGATTGCGTTCAATATCGTAGCAGCTAGTCTAGCTGCTAATTAAAATAGCAATAACGTTATTGAACGATTAGTTACGTAGCAGTGCTAGCAAATATTGCGCAAATCATATGGAATATTTCTTGGAACATTTTAGCTAATCGTATTTGTCTAGTTACCTTTATAAATTATCATCCGTAGTAAAAGCGTTGCCACTTCCTGCAATGCCACTATTTTTACCTTACGAAATTAAATTGAGTTGTAGCCACCATCTTGGATTCAAAAGCTAGCAGACATTTTTTAAGTTCAAAGTTCAAAAGCTTTATTTAAAGACGATACATAGCAATACAAATAACACAAGCTCTATTGAGCGTTTAAATCGTCTATCAGACAAACATAGAATAGAAACAGAAAACATGCTTGACAGTACATATAATACAGCAATGCACATATAAGGCATACAATCATTAGACATTACAACATTAAATGTTATAGCACATATATATCATGCATACTTACTAATAAATAAAAACATAAGGCATTGCATATGAAGCACATATTATTATAAAACACAAGCGACAAAGATAATTAAGCACAAACACAAACAATTTATGCATTACAAGCACTAATTTAAAAATTAAAAATAGCAATACTAAAAGCTTGAAACTATAGCACTACAGAGCAAAGCTATTTGCATGCATTGCAACGGCATGAATTGCCAGTCCATGTACTGATTAATTTTGAAAATTGATTAAAATTTGTTTCATTTCGAAAATGTTCTGGCAATTCATTCCATAGTTTTGAAGCGGTATAACGAAAAGAGTTAATACCGTACCTAGTAGTTCTGACCTGGGGTAATTCAGTTGTGTTACTATATCTGAAAGAATATTGATGTTTCTTAATATTTATTAGATCATACAAATATGATGGACAGTTCTTATTAATAATTTTAAATGTTTCCAGTGCAATTGATCTTAGTCTACGCACCTTTAGTGATGGTAACTTTGACAAATGTAGTAGTTCTTCATAGTTAATTGTGTAATTATTATAAACAAAGCGTAGGGCTCATTCTTGTATTATTTTCATTTTTAAAGTATTTTTTTCACTACAACAATGCCAGGTGATCGGAAAATAATTCAGGTTTGATAAAATAAAAGAATAATAAATAGTTAATCTGCCAAGTTTGTTTAGATATTTTCCAATGCGTTTTAGTACATTTAGTTGGCGAGAGGCTTTTTTACATATATCTGAAATGTGTTTGTCAAATTCAAGTTCATAGTCTATTGTTACTCCTAATAATTTAACATCATTTTCACACTCTATCCTATTTCCTTTTAATTCAAAAACTATTTTATGGTCGAAAGATTTTTTGCCGATTGCCAAAGCTTGAAACTTGTCTGGATTGGCTTTCATAAGATTATAATCAAACCAATCCAGCATCTTTAAACTGTCACTCTCCAAATTTTGAATAACATTTTTGATATCATAGTCAGCATAGGACAGAGTGTTATCATCAGCATAATTATAAATTGTACTATTATTTACAGCATAAAAAATATCATTTATAAATATTTCAATAATACAGAGCCTAAAATACATCCCTGCGGAACACCTTTATACATATATTTAAGATTACTACACACATTTTCAACCTTAATACACTGTTTTCTTTGATGAAGGTAACCAAATACAAGATTAAGTGTACTATCAGATAAACCATAAGTTTTGAATTTTAATAGCAATAAATTGTGAGGCAAACAATCAAAAGCCTTTGATATGTCCATCAGTATGGCGGCAACAAATTTATTGTCATTCAGAGCCTTCTTCCAGTCTTCGATAATTTTTAAAAGGGTTGTTTGACACCCATGTCCGGAACGAAAAGCTCACAAAAAGGGATGAAAATGATTTTCAAAGAAAGAAGAGAGCTGATCAAAAATTGTTCGCTCAAACAATTTTGAAATTGCTGGAAGAACACTTACTGGACGATAGTTTGTTTTGTCTAGCTGATCATTTTTGTTCTTGAATAAAGGATTGACTTGTGCAACTTTTAATTGGTCTGGAAAAATGGATGTTTCTATTGATTTATTAATTAAAGATGTAATTTGGACCTGTAACAACAGGCTTTGCAAGTTTAATCATTTTTGCAGAAATGCCATCGAAACCAGTTGCTTTTTTTATATTCAATTTGTTTATCTGTTTATCGACAAAAGTTGGTGTGACAGGTTTGAATGTTAAAGTGTCTGTATTTGTATTAGGTTTGTTTGTCTTTATAGCTTGCATACTTGGATGGTTCTCATCAATAACTGTATTCGGATTTCCAATATTTTTGGCTACATTTATGAAAAAATCGTTAAAAATCTCTGATACTTTTTTGGGGTCATTTACAATGTCATTGTTCTCACTTAAGGTAATAGAGTTGTTTGTTTTTACTCCTTTGCTAGATAAAAAAGGCTTTATTGTTGACCAGAAGTCACTTGACTTTGGTCCACCTGCACATCTTTCATAAAAATATTTCTGAACAGATTTTTTCTTCAGTTTATTTACAAAATTTCTCTGCTTTCTATAAGCTTCCCAATTTTTGTTTGTTTTTTGCTTTAACAATTTATTGTGTAGCGTACGCTTTTTGTAAATTTCCTGTCGCAAACCTTTATTCATAAATGGTGCAGGATGTGTAATATATCTTCTTTTTTTCAGGGGTATATTTTTGTCGACTACCTTTTTAAAAGGTGTTTCAAAATTGTGATTAACTGTCTCAACATTAGAGTGTTCTGTTATTACATCTAGTTGTTCAGATTGTAGTTCTTGTAAGAATTTCTCATGGTCAAACTTTTTGAAACTTCTGTATGTAACATTATCTTTTTTAAGTTTTGGTATTTCCCCCTTTAATTCTACAGATATCAAATTATGATAATCACTCAAATCACAGTTAAAATTTGTGGCATTCTGATATTTATTTGGTTTATTAGTCAAAATCACATCTATAAGTGTTGGTAAAGCATCTTTTGTAAAGCATGTTGCTTTTTTGATCAAATTTGAGAAATCAAAAATATCGCATACATTATTTAAAGGTGTACTTTTACTATTGTCTGACAACATATTATAGTTTAAATCATCAAGTATAAGAATATTGTCATATTTTACTGATAGCTGGTCAACAGTTTGTATAAAATCATTACTAAATTCTTTATCACTCATGGATAAGCTAGCTAGAGCTATGTATTGGCTAGGTTAGATTTCCGTTCAATAGGATTTTTCTACGTAGCTCAACCTAGCAGCTACGATGTTGAACGCACCCCAGTATTTTCCTTCATGAGACACCCCATACATGAAATATGACGTGTCGCATATTTTGACGTCATTGAAGAATGACGTCAAAGGTACGGAAAAGGACATCTTGAAATACGAAAAAATGAAAATAAAAGACACAAATATATTTAATACGGTTGGAGTCTGTATTTGGAAACAAAAACAATGGTTAAATCCGTAATATATCTGTTATTCAGCTATCAGACAGGGTATATACTGTGACATTCCCGGCTTAGGATATATATTTAAACGATTGTTTTAATGTTAGAGGCGTTCTGATTGGATGTCACAACGAGTAGAGACGAGTGCACGTGCACTCGTCTTAACTCGGTCGTCTCAACCCGAAAACGGCCATTTACGGAAGAATAATAGGTTCTTACATACGTTCTTGGGAAGGACCGGGTGATCTTCTACGAGTGATAGAAATTGTATGTCTTTTCGCGAGTGGAGCGCAGCGAAACGAGCGAAAAGACACACAAATTTCTATTACTCGTGGAAGATCACCCGGGCTTTCCCAACAACGTATGTAAGTACCTATTTCTTTCGTATGCCAACAACTTTCACTATCGCGAACTCCTAGAGACTCCCGCCATTGATCAGTAACTAATTTGCATAAATTTTCAGATCAATATCATTGAGCGTTGTGAAATACACATCACATAAAATTGACTTTTGTGACATCGACTAATAAACTAAGTAGCTTTCTACTGATATTTGATCTTTTCTCACTAATATTTAATTGAGTACAGTATTTTCCATCATGAGACAACCCATACATAAAATATGACGTGACACCTATTTTGACGTCTTTGAAGAATGACGTCAAAGGTACGGAAAAGAACATCTAGAAATACGAAAAAATGAAAATAAAAGACACAAATATATTTAATGCGGTTGGAGTCTGTATTTAAAAAAAAACCCAATGGTTAAATCCGTAATATATCTGTTATTCAGATATCAGAAAGGGTATATAATGTGACATTCCCGGCTTAGGATATATATTTAAACGATTTTTTTTCTTGTTAGAGGCGCTCTGATTGGATGTCACAACGAGTAGAGACGAGTGCACGTGAGCTCGTCTCAACTCGATCGTCTCAACCCGAAAACGGCCATTTACGGAAGAATGCTCATTTCGTCCCGATCCGTTAACAAATATGGCCGCCACAGGCAATTCTTGTTTCTGATTGGTTGATTTCTAAAAAAATCTCCTCTGAAACCGCTTGGCCAAATGAATCGAAACTTGGTAGGGAGCATCCTTGGAAGGTCCTCTATAAAGATTGCTCATTTAGTTCCGAACCATTGACAAACATGGCCGCAACAGACAATTCTTGTTTCTGATTAGTTGATTTCTAACAAAATCTTCTCCTCTGAAGCCGCTTTGTCAAATGAACCGAAACTTGGTAGGAAGCATCCTTGGAAAGTTCTCTATAAAGACTGCTCATTTAGTTCCGATCCGTTGACAAACATGGCCACCACAGACAATTCTTGTTTCTGATTGGTTGATTTCTAAAAAATCTTCTCCTCTGAAGCCGCTTTGTCAAATGAACCGAGATTTGGTAGGACGCATCATTGGGAGTTCATCTATAAAGATTGCTCATTTAATTCCGATCCGTCAATAAACCTGGCCGCCACAGGCCATTTTTGTTTCTGATTGGTCGATTTCTAAATATCTTCTTCTTTGTAACTGTTTAGTCAAATAACCAAAACTTGGTGGGAAGCACCTATGGGAGGTTCTGTATTAAGTTTCCTCAAATGAAAGGTGAGCGACACAGGCTCAGCCCACTGAGCCTCTAGTTTTATGATAAAGATCACTTTTCCCCAAAACAAAATGGTTCTCACCAATGAAGATGGCTTGGCTACAGCCTTATGTATTACATTTGTATTATTATTCTTGTTGCTTTAAGAAGGAGACTGTTCAATATGAACCCTAGAGGCCGCCATGATCGTATGGTAGTTGGATTTACAACTTCCTATGCAATCTTTGCCTATCACCACTGATGTTGTGAGTTCGAATCCCGCTCAGGGCGACGTGTACAACATTATGTGATAAAGTTTGTCAGTGACTTGCGGCAGGTCGGCGGTTTCCTCCACCAATAAAACTGACCACCACGATATATTAACTGAAATATTGTTGAAAATGGCGTTACACACCATAACACCAACCAGCCAATATGAACCCTTCATGCATATCAGATCGTGTTAGGTCCCTTATTTGGATAAGAAGACGTCCAAAATTGTGGGCATTCCATTCACTATTGACAGAATTATCAACAGAAGATTCTCGAAGTTTTAGGAATTGTTTAAGAATTGACACTGAAGAATGTAAGAATTATTAGGACTTGTTTATCTCAAGCTTGTGTTCGCAGAAATGCACATTTTGTGACATTATCCTATCATGTAGTTTTCTTGTTGAATTTGGTCAGTACTTGGTAAAAGTAGAAGAACAAGTAAACTATATATCTGTTCTTGCTCGAACACTAAGTTAATATCATTTACGTCTATTAGAACTAATGCACCCGCTGGTTGTTAGGGACAACTCAAATACAAGACTAGCTTTAAGGGCGAGACGTAAATGAATATTTTGTGTTTTTAGAATATCATGCTTCTTGTATGTAAAATATACAACTTACAGTGGCTTCTAGCAAGCTAATGGGTTGGCAGGTGTTGTCGTTGATGGCTCGTTACAAGTCAAAAAGTCCCTACCTTATTCACTATCTTCCATTTTACATCCATCCTTAGATCTGTCCAAGTGGCACCATCATACCTACATGATTTATTGTTGCATGGTAAACTTGTTCAAGTGAGTGAGTGATTGTTGTTTAACACCAACTCAGCAATTTTTCAGCTATATCATGGCGAGAATAAGTTAACTTTCAATGTGATAATGATGAGGTCCGCTTTGTATTAGAGTAACATGCTTAGTTGGATTTGTTCTAGTGCTAGCTCACTGAAACAACAGTCCGTAGATAGAACAAGTTTAAGTCGTGAAACATTATGAAATACTACTCCTATGACGTTACCTAACAATCATCATATCGGTCAATTGAACTTCAGCAATTATATTTCTATATTATTTTCTTAATTGAACCATTTGAATAGACACTTTGCAAGATTTGTCTACTAATGTACTTCAAGAGCATGTGATTGAGTTCCCTTTCGAAGGATGTTTTACTTCAACCTTTTCTTCGAGGTGCTAACGCAATTTGCAATTAAAATTTATGGATGATGATCAATGCTGTTTCCCCCACTTCATTCTGGTGGTACGTACAATGTAACAATGAGGAGAAGAACAATTTATGATTGCCTGCAATATAAAAAAAAACAGCTTTGATGTCCATTTAAGAATAGATGATATCTTCAAAACATAAGAAGTAAAAAGAAATTGCGCATTTATTAAACACGGAACGCCATTTGATTATACTGCGTAAATTTATCATTCCAGATGACGAATGTGATAGTTACATACAACTAACCCAATCATCAAAGCCAAAACTTCATGTTTCAATGGTTTGTATTTATTCTTCTTTTTAACGTTATAAATCATGGTTTGAAACCACCACCACATTTATTAACAATATACACAATAGTTAAAACATTAATAGTACATGAGATGCTTATCTATCCGGAACACCTGATACGACTTCCAAGAACACCTGATCTGACTCCCAGAGTACTTAGTCTGACACCCGGAACACTTGGTCTAACTCACAGTTCTAGTAGATGTTCGTGTCTGAGTTTTTGTACTTTTGCTGTAGTCCCCATCACCAGTAACCGAATAAAGCGGCCAGCTACATACATTGCATTTCATAGATTTGTATGTCCCCGCCACTAAGTGGCAGGGACATATAGTGCTACCCAATTCCGCTATGCTTGGAGATATAGATTTGATTTTTGGTATATGAGTGTATAATGATGAGCTACATATCAAGTTTACATTTAGTTCCGGTCCAATGATCTTTGACCGAGTTATGGCCCTTGGACTTTGAAATTTGGCCAAATATTTAGTTGTTGCCACTTTTTTTCGCTATGCTTGAAGATATTGGCTTGATTTTTGGCATATGAGTGTATAATGATGAGTTACAGATCAAGTTTACATTTTGTTCCGGTTCAATGATTGTTGGCCCTTGGACTTTGAAATTTGGCCAAATATTTAGTTGACACCATTTTATTTCACTGTGATTTG
The DNA here is from genome assembly GCA_963383655.1 of Bathymodiolus septemdierum. NCBI lineage: Eukaryota > Metazoa > Mollusca > Bivalvia > Mytilida > Modiolidae > Bathymodiolus > Bathymodiolus septemdierum. The sequence continues at coordinate 114,268,576 of OY726517.1, read as the reverse complement.
AGATATTGACTGGATTTTTGGCTTAAGAGTGTATAATGATAAGTTACAGATCAACTTTGAAATTCTTTCCGGTTGAATGATTTTTGGCCAACTTACAGCTGTTGGGCTTTGAAATTTGGCCAAATATTTAGTTGTCACCACTTTTTTTCACTCTGATTTGAGATATTGACTTGATTTTTGGTATGTGAGTGTATAGTGATGAGTTACCTATCAAGTTTGAATTTCGTTCCGATTGAATGATTTTGGGCTAATTTACGCACCTTGAACTTTTAGCTTTGGCCAACTATTTAGTTATCACCACTTTATTTCACTATGCTTTGAGATATTGACTTGAATTTTGGTATTTGGAATTACAATGATGAGTTACAGATCAAGTTTTATAGGTATAGGACTTCTTATTCATATGCAAGTATTGTATATTCCTGGTCATATCAAGATTTGTTGAGGCAATATTGTTTCCTTGAATACATCTTGTGAATTTAAGGAGGCTTGAGGATACAGATCTTAAACAATAGTTTGTTATTATTGGCCTATTACTGAGGGAATTAAAACAGGGTGAAACATTTACAAGCGTCCTTAATATTCACAGCGGGGACATTCGTGTCGTTCCGACACATCTAGTTTTTTTAGTTCACCTGGACCAAAGGTCCATGGGAACAATTGCCATCACTTGGCGTCCGTCGTCTGTAAACTTGTCACATTTCAAGCTTCTTCTCCGAAACCACTTGGCCAATTGGAACCAAACTTAGCAAGAATGTTCCTTGGATGGTCCTCTACAAAGTTTCTGTTTTTCGTTCCAGTCGGATATTCAACATGGCTGCCAGGGCCAATAATATGCTCTGATTGACTGAAATTTCACAGATCCTCTTCTCTGAAACTAATGAACTGACTGAACCCAAACTGTAAATGATCATTGGAATGTCCTTTACCTAGTTTCTGTTTATTATGGGGGTCGGAAATCCAAGATGGCCGCCACTGCAGTACATAGATTAACATTGGATCCTATAGGAAAATGTTCAAATGCCTTCTCAGAAACTAAAAATATGATTAAAGCCAAAATGTACATGAATGTTCATTGGAAGGTCCTCTATAAACTTTAGTTTTTTTTGTTCCGATATGAAATTCAAAATGGCGGCTACGACAGGACTTAGTTTAACATTGGATCCTATGGGGAAAATGTTTCAAAACGCTTCTTCTCTGAAACCACTTGGACAATTGAAACCAAACTGCCCAGGAATGATCATTGGAAGGTCCTCTACAAAGTTTAGGTTTTTTACGCCGATCAGAAAAACAAGATGGCCGCCACTGTAGGAAATAAATTAACATTGGACCCTATGGGAAAATGTTCAAATGCCTTCTTCTCAGAAACTACAAATATGATTAAAGCCGAAATGTATATGAATGTTCATTGAATGGTCTTCTACAAACTTTAGGTTTTTTGTTCCGATATGAAATTCAAAATGACGGCTACGGCAGGGCTGAGTTTAACATTGGAATGAGAAAAATGTTTCAAAACGCTTCTTCTCTTTAACCACTTGGACATTTGAAACCAAACTGCCCAGGAATAATCATTTCAAGGTCCTCTAAAAAGTTTTTGTTGATGCCGATCCGAAATCCAAGATGGCTGCCACCGCAGGACATAGATTAACATTGGACTCTATGGGAAAATGTTCAAATGCCTTCTCCTCAGAAACTACAAATCAGACTGAATCCAAATTAGAAAGGAATGTTCATTGGATGGTCCTCTACAAAGTTAAGGATTTTTGTTCCGATATGAAATGGAAGATGGGAAAATGTTCAAATATGAATATAATGAGATATGGGGTAAATGTCAATGAGACAACAACCCCAAAGTCAAACTGTATCAGAAATGCCTTCTTCTCTGAAACTATAAATCAGACTCAATCCAAACTACACAGGAATGTTCACTGGATAGTCCTCTACAAGGTTTTGTTTTTTTGTTCTGATATGAAATCCAAGATGGTGGCTACGGCAAGACCTAGTTTAACATTGGACCCTATGGGAAACATTTTTCAAAGCGCAAATCTGATTGAAGCCTGACTGTACATGAATGTTCATTGGATGATCCTCTAAAAAGTTTAGATTTTTTGCGCTGATATAAAATTCAAGATGGCAGCTATGGCAGAACATAGTTTAACATTGGACCTTATGGGAAAATGTTTTAAAACACTTCTTTGCTGAAACCACTTGGACAATTGAAACCAAACTTTTCAGGAATGTTCATTTGATGGGCCTCTACAAATTTAGTTTTTTTTATGCTGATTGGAAATCCAAGCTAACCACCATCTCAAGTCATAGATTTATGGGGGATCCAGTTGGAAATCAATCATTGGAAGGTCCTTTACAAACTTTGTGTTTTTTATGTTGATCGGAATTCCAAGATGACTACCACTGCAGGACATAGTTTTTGCATAGGACCAATTGGTTCTTTTTATAACCAGGTGAATGATACAAACTCTTGAGAGCCTCTGTTTTTGTTTATTATCATCGGAGAAATCAACAAACATGTACAACAGTAATGGACCATTGTGGACGCAAACAAATTAAGATTAAATTATATCATTAGTGCCTATAACCTACAGATTTGTGGTCCCTTGATGTGGGGTCATCAATGCAGCTTCATGATACATAGGTATTTGTTGCAAGTCGCTGGTTTGTCCAAGATATTTCGAGATCATCCGCCTATAAATGTGGCTGCCATGTACTAACTGAAATAAGTTTTGTCATACACCAATAACTCGGCCTGTAATACTATTTTATTGGCACTGTTATAGTTTATGATTGTGTTTGTTCATTTTCAGTCTTTTTATGAAAAGCTAAAGAGTGTACATTCTGAAATAAAAGCAAAGCTAACATCAAAAGGCAGTTCATCAAAACCACACCAGCTCAACATAGTTTCTCCACCAACACCACCATCCCGGCCAATCGTAAGAGTACAACCTAGTACACGTGTTGTATCTACAACTTCGATGGGTGCGTCTCAGATGTCAGTGAAAGAACTTGTACTAAGTCTGAATCAGTGTGCTCTCCCTCAACTAGCCAAATTGTGTGATGAAAACACTATCGATGGGGAATTTCTATTTGATCTTCAAGAACATGACCTACGAGATAAACCGTACTCTCTGAACAAAATTGAAATGCTTAAGATTAAAAAAATGAAAGAAGGATGGAGACCGAAAATTAATTAAAAGTTGTACAATATCACGTATCTCAAATCGTGATGTCCGTTTTCTAAAGTTTCATTCTGTTACCGACCGAGGCGAGATAACTTCGCAAGGTTTCCGTCTTCCCTACACAAAATATTATTTTCACAAAAAAAAAACAACATTATTCTGGTGCACAAACCATGTTTTTTCGTTAATGTTGTGTTTCCGCTGAGCAGTAGAAAATATCAATTTAAAGTATTTGATCAAAGACAAATTAAAATGTACCAAAATATGACAATATAACTGTGCTATATTTGAGTAGGAAGATGAAACATCAATCTGATTTTATTGTTGCAATTTATTTATATTTCAAATAACACAGGAATAATTGTATTATATATAATGAGAAATGTCGGCTTTTGATAGGCATGTATAGTAAAGTGTAAATACTCAATGCAATAAGTACCTATCACCACTAACGTTGTTAGTTCGAATCCCGTTCATGGCGAGGTGTACTCGATGCAACATTATATGATAAATTTGTCAGTGACTTGCGGCATGTCGGTTGTTTTCTCCGGGTACTCCGGTTTCCTCCACCAATAAAACTGACTACCACGATATAACTGAAATATTGTTTAAAGTGGCGTTAAACACCATAACCCTAAGCATCTCCAACGAAATTACAATAAATTATGCCTTCAAACTTTAACATTTTAATTCCCAAACAGATTTCTGGAAACAAAATTAAGAAAAGTTTGAAGATACCAAAGCTGTAATGAGAATCCGTAAATCAAAGGAGAGCAAATACAGTGACCATAAAAAGCACCAAAAGAATAAATCATGATGTAGAAATAACTACACAGAAAACTAAAGATTGAACAACACGAACCCCACAAACAAACTAGGACGAATATTCGTCTACCATAAAATTTCAAACTAATTGCCCATTAACGTTATTATATGGATTTAATGCAATATTTATACTATCAAAATGACATCGTTTTACTTGTAAATAGTGACTTTGTTTCCATTATTTCATATATAAAATATGAAAAGTTAAACATTGGGAAATGTTCGACTTGTAGTAAGGAAACCGCTCAATCTTACTTGAAAATGTTGGTTTTATTTTGGAAATAATTTTTGCATCATTTATGTTATATTATTACAGTTTAGCAGTTTGATTTTCATTGGGGGTTGGGGGCTATTACGTTGGTTCTTAGGGGGTCACCTTGTGAGATATAGGGACTTCTGTTGGTTGTAGGGAACGAATCAAGTGATCAACTTCCTCAAAAGAGGTGCGACAAAGGAGTGTTTGTGTATGGAAGATGCAACACTCCTGGCATTAAAAAAACACCCTGCAACAGCCCTTAGTACACACTAGTTTGCTATGCATGATTGTGTTTCATTGCATGCTCACACTATCCATTATCTCCCCTTTTCTCCATGGCAACCAAACCATTCGTTCATAGGCTACCATGTTACAGACATTATTTATTGAGAATAAACTTCATCTAGTCGTGGATTTAGATAAGAAACTTTAGTACCTAACATATGAAAATGCTGTATTTTGATTGGATGATCAGTGTGTACTATTTTTGAACAGTACACTTGACAACGGGTGACTATACCTAGCGATGGGAACTATACCAGTTTCAAACGATTTCCCGCGGGAACTATACCTGTGGCATATATTATCCCGCGTAATTTTTATATATTTTTATCAAGATTTATCTCCCTTAAAATAGACTCGCGCTGTAGTCTGCTGTCAACATGGCCAGGTTTGGCAATGCAAACATAATGTTACATTGTAAATTTTATTATTATTATTATATTGAATTTGAGTTTGTTTTTCTTTTATGTCTGAAATGGGATGTTATGTACTAAATATAGTAATAAATATTTCTCTATTTAATCCTTTATAAAAAAAAATCGTGCAATATATTCTTGTATTTTACTGTTGGTCTCGATCGTCTTATATGCGCAATATGATATATTGCTCGGGACAATATTCATCAATATTCATGCAATAACTCTATATTATTGGATGTTGTCGATGTAAATAACAGTGTTATTTGATGTATATTGTATATAATAATACAATGTCAACCATATTGTTTCAATGCTGTGAATCTTTGTGTCACTTGTTTTAGTATTGTTATATTATTTGTTTACACAAGTTAACATTACAGACACAGACGAGCATTTAACTTGTTGATACCGGTGTTCCTTAACTGTGATTAACAAAAGTCCCATCAATATAGCAATCATACATATTCAAAATATTTATGTTTATTTGTTGTTATTGTTTTTAATTAATACAAATATTTAATAAAGATATACCATGTTATGAAAATAAAGTGTTGCTCAACAATTCCACCATTATCGACGACACGAACAATCACCTCTCGCCTCAACTCATAGAACATATGAGAATGTATACCCTGTTTTCCTTTGAATGGCCACTATATACTCAAATTAGACGTGTAATTTATTTTTAATACTCCAAATTTATGAAGGCATTTAGTTAGAAGTTATTTTATATGGTAGAGATAGTTTTAAGGGAAGAGCAAAAATGTCGATATTTTTAATGCAGTCCATGACTATATCAAGCACACACCTCTTCAACTGACTTCAGCAGGTTTTTCCATGACTATGTCAAACACACTCACCGCTTCGACTGACTTCAGCAGATTTTTCCATGACTATATCAAACACACCTCTTCGACTGATTTCAGCAGGTTTGTCCATGACTATATCAAGCACACCTCTTCGACTGACTTCAGCAGGTTTTTCCATGACTATATCAAGCACACACCTCTTCAACTGACTTCAGTAGGTTTTTCCATGACTATATCAAACACACTCACCGCTTCGACTGACTTCAGCAGGTGTTTCCATGACTATATCAAACACACCTCTTCGACTGATTTCAGCAGGTTTTTCCATGACTATCAAACACACCCATCGCCTCGAGTGACTTCAGCAGGTTTTTCCATGACTATATCAAACACACACCTCTTCAACTGACTTCAGCAGGTTTTTCTATGACTATATCAAACACACTCACCGCTTCGACTGACTTCAGCAGGTTTTTCCATGACTATATCAAACACACACCTCTTCAACTGACTTCAGCAGGTTTTTCCATGACTATATCAAACACACTCACCTCTTCGACTGATTTCAGCAGGTTTTTCCATGACTATATCAAACACACCCATCGCCTCGACTCACTTCAGCAAGTTTTCCATGACTATATCAAACACACACCTCTTCAACTGACTTCAGCAGGTTTTTCTATGACTATATCAAACACACTCACCGCTTCGATTGACTTCAGCAGGTTTTCCGATGACTATATCAATCACACCCATCGCCTCGACTGACTTCAGCAGGTTTTTCCATGACTATATCAAACACACCCTCTCCTCGACTGACTTCAGCAGGTTTTTCCATGACTATCAAACACACCCATCGCTTCGACTGACTTCAGCAGGTTTTCCCATGACTATATCAAACACATCCATCGCTTCGACTGACTTCAGCAGGTTTTTTCATGACTATATCAAACACATCCATCGCTTCGACTGACTTCAGCAGGTTTTTCCATGACTATATCAAACACATCCATCGCTTCGACTGACTTCAGCAGGTTTTTCCATGACTATATCAAACACATCCATCGCTTCGACTGACTTCAGCAGGTTTTTTCATGACTATATCAAACACACCCATCGTCTCGACTGACTTCAGCAGGTTTTTCCATCACTATATCAAACACACCCACCGCTTCGACGGATTTCAGCAGGTTTTTCCATGACTATATCAAACACACCCATTGCTTCGACTGACTTCAGCAGATTTTTCCATGACTATATCAAACAGACCAATCGCTTCGACTGACTTAGGCAGGTTTATTTTGCATTAAAATTGCACTCAATATATTGATTTTGTCTTATTATTGTGTTTATCATAAAATACATCCATGTATATATTTATATATGCTGTCAGATTAATGCATGTTGTCAGTGCTGGATTAACCCTTAGGCAAAATAAGCACGTGTTTAGGGCATCAAGAGGCAAGGGGGTACCACACAAATCGGACCACAAGGCAGTTTATTTTATCAGCCAGATAGTAGGCTCAATAACACACCGAAAATGTATGAAAAATGAAATAAAACATTATTAAATGTTATAGGCTTTATTTATACATGCATTTAATGTAAGGCATTTGACAATTATGTTGAGTCTTGGCATAAAGGGGTCGTGTTAGTTTTTGCATTATGCCAGTGGAAGGTTCGGGGGCACTAACGTTGACCTGTATTTAGTGCATAAATTGACTTTAATCTGGCCCTGCATGTTGTAAATTGTCGGCTTTATATCATGTTGTAATAACTTGTGTCTGATCTCATTTTGCTTTGATCTTATGCAAATAAAAATATGTTTAATTCAATTCAATTTTAAAATTACAACCTTTGTGTTAATTTTCAATACTGGTCAACTGTTTTAAAAAATTTTAAGCGATAAAATAAGTAACTTCCTATAGTTGCGGAACCGTAAATCAAGACCGTTAAGAATTACGGTTCCGCAGCTAAGTAACAGCCTATATACAATATAATTATTGCTGTTCCCTAATTTTGTCAAAGGAAAGTTTCATTTTTATGAGAAGCAGTAATATAGCTAGTCCAATCACGTAAGAAGAGTTTGAAAATACCAAAGTGGTAATCAGAATCCGTAAATCGAAGAAGGATAGACAGCAAAATGGCCAAAAGAAAAATGCCAAAGGACAAACAACGATCTATAAAACATACTCATTAAACTTAAGATCGAGTGACAAGAACGCCACTAAAATCCGGGGGTGAACTCGGGTGCTCCGGAAGAGTAGGCAGTTCCTACTTCGCTAGTGCCACCCGTCGTGTTAAATTAAAAGAACATTGCCTTTACAAGTAAGGATAGTGAACGTACATGTAAAGTACATATTAGTTGCGGAACCGCAGCTCTTATGGTATCTTAGACAGCAAAATTAAAAAGATCGTAACAGCAATGGTTCTGCAGATAAAGTACATATATAAAAGTGTTTGTACATGATGGTCATTATTTTAAACTTGTTCTAATCCTTCCATTACAGCCTATTTGAGCAACATTTATCATGGCAGTATATTATCCATTTATAGTCTTCTAAATTTTCTTGATGGTTTTATTGAGATTTTAGCTTAATAATATTTTATTGTACATAAACAATAGGATTGGACAGCAAGTTATACCAACTTATGTGAAGTCATCTCCTTACAAAATATAGACATGAATTAAACACTAACAATAGACATTTAGAATTTTGACACTGATAAGCAGAAAGTAAGAAGTACAGGTGAAAAATTGCTGACTTAGCCCTAAAATCTTTTAGATTGATTTATAAAAGTTCGAACTTTTCCAAATATTTTGGAGTTGACGTCATAACTATAATCATCGTTCCCAAAGAGTAAAGTTTCAATATTGATGTTGATATCGTCGCAATTACTAAGAAGTGGTTTTTTTTGAGAGATTCTATTAAGTTCACGTTTTCTCTTTTGTGTCACTTAGAAAGTTCTACATGTACACTGTGCTCAAAGTGTTCCGTTTCATTTCCTGTATACGGGTAATTTATAGTTTCCAGATCTCTGAGTTTCTCTTCTGGTTTTTTTCTGCCTTTCGGAAGGGCTCCAGAATTTACAATAAGAATATTGAATATTGTCAGTAAAATAAAGATAATAGATGTTGGTAGATGTAGACGACAATTATACTTAATACCGGTGTCGTAAAATGTTTAGTTACCCATGAAAATTACCTACCTCCAACTTCCGGTAGCTAATTTTCATACGGCAGAGCTATAAAAATTCAATCGTAACTACTCGGCCATTCTCGCTACCCTGCAAATAACCTCGTATGCATTAGGCGTATAAATCGTACTACTTTTCACATGTCAGTTACATGAAAGTTTGATAAAGTTATATTTTAGACAATTTTCTATATTTCAATTAAAGTTTTAATTAGTCTTGCATGATCAGATTTTACTTAGTATGTCTTCCATATTGGATTTTCGTGGACTATATTTTTGTGCGGCTTAACTTAACTTAACTTCCGGCAAACAATTTAAGAAGAATTTCTACTATGTACGTACGAGGTTATTTGCAGGGTAGCGAGAATGGCCGAGTAGTTACGATTGATAAAAATTAGCTAACTATGAAAATTAGCTACTTGTAGCATAAACTTATAGGATTTGTCTCCCCTATTATGTTTACCAAAATACAATTGTGTATATATATTTACAATGGAGGGACTAAATGAAAAACTGCATGTACATAAACAGGAAAAGAGTTACTGATTGACAAAGAGAGACATATAGATCTACACAATATAAAATAAAATAAACAATAGATAATTAAGTGGTGTTCATAGTTGAAAAACAAAATGCTACCTATATGGCTGTGATAGCATGTGATTAAGTTACACACCCTACAACCGGCTATCTGGACAACAGATGCTATCGGGAACTCAGATCATATCTACGTCACACGGAATGACAGGTAGGAATTTCTTTGACGTTTTCCTTCCATTTTATCTACTTTTTGGATTTTAAATTTATGTATGATTTGTTGCACTACAACTGAGAAATTTGCATACCAAATATGACAGTATAGGTTTTAATATTTAGTAAGTTTTCAATCAATGAAGATAGAATTTGACATTTTCAACAGAGAATTCTTCAGAACATTAACGTTTTCTCTAAAATTTCAAAAGAAATCACAAGTTTCTATCATATACATGAAAAATATAGTGTTTCTTCTACCTTCCTGTACAACGGGAACTCGAAGTGTTATGCATAGTAAGAATATTATAGTAATAGTATCTATATAGGGTCGACACATGCAATTTGATGTTAACATAAGGTTGTATGAATATTGACACGAACAAGATAAAATAAGGAAAAAGAGATGAAATAATAAAGAAATAAAGAAATTTTATTGAAAATAAATTTGCAAACAGAAAGTTAGAAAAAGGGGGTGGTTAGTCGATCCGTGCCACGAGCGCCTGTGGTTCATGTCATATAAATATGTATATTTTTTTAATATTATTAGACTTGAATTTATTTATATTTTATATCGAAATAACTTATTTTGATCCATATTTTGCTCCATGTATACAAGGATTCATATATATAAATCCTTGATGTAAATGAATGAATAGGAGTTTGCTATCCATTTCTGGAATAAATCTATCTAATTAAATAGATTTCCTCGCCTACATCCACCCCCTTTTTTCGTTCAAAAATACTAATTACCAAGAATCTATCAAAACATGGTAAAAGGGGAATAACTGGAATAGTATTTTTAATGTATTATCAAGGATTTATATAGTATAAAATCCTTGGTATTATTAAGGTAGCTAATTTTCATGGCTATCATTTGAAACACCTTTGTGGTTTACGAAAATCTAGTTCCGAACGTCAAAAAGTAGCTAATAATTATAGAACACCGGATTCAGGGGGAGCTAACGCCAACGGCCTTCAGGCTTGTGTTGTCGGCAGGTAAGTTAAACTTGCCTTTGGTGCCATCACAAGATTATGTTTTACAAGATAACAAGAGGTGCTACGACAAAATTTTGAGTGACTGGAATTTCAGACCCCCTTCATTAGGCTTCAAATGTATTTTGGTAGGCTTGATGAACATGATTGATGGTATGCAATTTTGGACACCAATTATTTTTAACAGACATAAAACAGTTCTTCTTAGCCCATGGTTATGTTGCATTGACAAATGACATGATGAAAGCCTATAAGGTTGCCCAGGTCTGAATATTTTTAAGTGAGTGGTTGCAGGAGGCATATTTCCTAAAGACGAAGTCGAACAACAACAACTTATGTATTTTAAGAACAAAGTGTTCACCATCACAGACATTGGATGACGACCCCCACAATGTATAGATATTGCGCCAAAGAAGATGATGGTTTGACAGAAGAAGCTTATTGTTCTTGCACTGCAACGTATGAAATTTATGCATGTTTTTTTTTATTCTCTATATCGTGTATATGCAGTGCCAATTCAGGACCATTAGATAATAACAGAAGGGATTGCAACCAATCTTGGCTGAAATGTTCCTAACAAATTCATGACAAAATGTTGTAATTACTATGGTGTCAATGAATCAGTACATTTCATTAAGGTTTAGAGATGTCAGTTCAAATCTCTCTGGAAGCTAATGATCTGCGTACATATTAGGTTTGTCAACTACAAACAATTACAATACATGTATATACAATGTAGCTTCTATAGTACAAGGTAGTACGTTTCAATAATGTTGAAAAGATATCAGTTCAAATCTGACTGGAAGCTAATTTATGGGTTTATTTTAATATATGCTTGATTATGTTGACTGCATTAACTAACTTGGACACAAGTCCCTAGTTTAATGAAAGTTTTGAAGAACTACTCCTTTTTCAATGCGACCGCAAAAATGTTGTGTAATGGTTAGCATGCTCACCTAGAATGTGGTAGATCCATGGGTTCTAGCCCCTGTCTAGTCAAACCAAAGATTATAATATTGGTAAGAATGCGGCATTAAGGAGTAAGAACAAAAACTGGTCGAGTCAGAATCATAATAATGTATCAGAGTGGAACGACATATCTACCCACAGACTGTTGTTTCAATGAACTACATTTTGTAGCACTCTAAAAATCCAACTAAGAGTGTTGGTCTTTTCCAATTTTTGTATCTAAATGTGTTTCCTGTTGCTCATGCTTAAATAGTTTACACATCACATGTTATAGTTTATGTTTCTTGTTTAACAATTCTATGAATAGAATGTTTTTATCCCCCATATGAGTGTTGTTTTTCATGTAACATTATTGAATATTTTAGGCTTCGTTCATTTACCTGAGAAAGTCTTAGACAAATATTTTGAAATTAAAGGAGTTTTGAACCTTATTACATGTAGTATGTTTTGTTTTGGTTTTTTTTTGGGGGGGGGGGGGGGGGGAGGGTGGAACTTTTGTCAGATTTTTTAACTTCTCAATTCAATAACTAAAGGATAGAGAAAATTGCATAATGTCCCCCCATATTAACTTTTTGATGTTAAAAGCAATATAATTTTCATTCAATCATTAACTTGAAACTTAATCAGGATGAGGGGTATGTGTTTTATTACCCATTCTTCAATGTTGTAACACAGGGGAAATTGATGATGAAATTCATTATCTTTTTAAATGTGTAAAATTTACTAAAGAAAGAGCAGAACTTAATGATCAGATTACATTGATCTGTCAAAACATTAATAATTTAGATGATAACAATAGATTGTTATGGATATTGAATAATGAAAATTCTATAATACTTAAGGCTCTTTGTCAGTATATGATTAAGACTGGGTTCAAATAATATATATTCCCCTGTATAATATAAAAATGTAGACTCATTGGATGATTTGCTGTGGGCATAGGAAAAAAAATCTTTTTTGTGGCACCGTCCCCTGATGCCTATTGCAAATCTTCCAAATAAACTGAGTGTCTATTCTGCACCAAGCACAAGTTGGAATAAATCTCCATTTGGTACCATCCCTTGGTGCTTTCTGCTGATGTGACACTTGTATACATTTATTATTTATTATTATTTTAATGAGTATATATACTATATACTCAAACTGAATTATAAAACACTTGTTTACACTTATTATTTATAATTATTATTATATATATATGTATATATAACTATATATACTATATACTCAAACTGAATATAAAATTATAAGACAATCTTGCTTGAATTACTTCCCTTTGTTCTAATCTGTGACAGACATGGTTGATGGTAATAAAATAATTATTATATTTTACTTTATCTATTGTGTATGTGCTAATTATAAATGTTGTATCATGCCCTCCAGGGGCCCTGATTTGGAAAATAAAGTATCTTGTATCTATCTTGTATCTTGTTCCAGTTCATAGTTTTGTTATTTCACAACAGTGTTATTATACATGTAGCTGACCTTTAAATAATGTTTTGTTTTTGCAATAAATATATTCTTGTTAATGAATATTTGTTTAATTTTTGTGCTCTATTATTTACAAAAGTTATCGAGTTGAATCATTTACAAAGTACATGTGCATGTACATATTTTGCCCAACCAAGACTGACTTATTCCTGAATTTAGCACATTTTCCATACTAATCCTTATATGTTATTATTGATCTCCTGACATTGGCATAAACAAGAAAGGATGGAGTGCCTCTCGAACAGAAACCACACCATAATAATGTGTTTGACATACATGTAAGAATGGAACATGACTGTTAATGTATAGCCCTGTATCAAGGGCATACTATTTAACCCCTGTATGTCCCTCCCTATAGTTTTGAGCTAGAGTTTTTGTAATATTTTGTAGTGTGTTTAATGTACAAATACTAAAGGTGTGCATTCTTACAGGATTTTGACTTCTAAAAAATCACAAAATGATATATAGTTGATCCAAGTCATTTTTAAGTTAGTACATCTAAAGCGTCTTACACACACAGACTTTATACATTCTCTAACAAAAGGGGCACACCAGTTTTAAGTTGGGCCTTTCAAAAAGTTTTATTTGATGCTTCATAATATGATAATTTACAAATTGCATGTTTAATGTGATATAAATATTATAAACTATAAAACCATGCAGAAGTCTAACATAATGCCAACTTTAATGCATTAACATTACAAAGCTGCTGGTTTTTGTACGAATACCTGTCAGTCGCTTAGGGGGAAAAAGACTTCTTTTGATTTCCCTTTTTTTATTAAGGACTCCTATTCTACTATAGGCTATAGTTGAATATTCACACGATCTCTCATTATTTTCAAGATCTACGGGATACATGTAGTCATAAATTATTTTCCTGACCAACAAATTCACGAAAACTTCCTTACGACCGTGACGATTTGTGCATAACTGCCACGATGAATAAACTGTGTCACCGTGTTTACAAATGCAATGACGTCTTGTTTACGTTTTTGTTTACTCCGATTGACCTTTGAACCATAATGGCGGCGGTAACGTGAAATTGGTAACCGATAATTATCGAATCCTACACGGAAAGTAACGAGTCGCTAAAAATAACACGATTGCGCAACCCGATAGTCTGCTCTGGATTATTCCTAAAGCAAACTCAAGATTATATTTGTTTTCGCTTAATTGCATCAGGTATTGATAAAATACACAATTGCCCAAAATGTCTCAAAGAAAAACACTTTCAAAACCTTATAGATATGTCAGAAACCCAGTATGGATAGAAACAACTGTTTGATTGTTTTTTTTTTTGTATATATGTCATACAGTGATACATAGAAAGTTGCAAAATGTTATGTACATGAAAAATAATTGATGTTAAAAAAGGGGGGATGGGCAATCAGAGGCACCATAGCGGGTCCTGTCCACAAGTACCTGTGATCTTGAAGAGTGTCTCAGACCCTATGATATGTGCAACATTTACATACTCTATTATGTCTATGGTCACTAGTAAACCAAATTTCTATTTTCAGGCAAAGTTGGTAAATAATTATATACAATGTCATAGTCGACGGCACTTAATTATTATTAGTATAAGTATTTAGTATATTCTATGGGCAGTTTTGTTCATTGTAACGTATAATATTCATATTTTTAATTTTTTAATGTTATTGTTTATGAATCACTGTAATGACTTTGCCCCTTGTGGGCCCTCTATTGAACAATACAAAAATCTTCTTCTAATTCTTCTTCTGTACATTACCATAAAGTTTTGCATATATGTTTGCTCATCCAAGACCAAGGATATCTAATTAGTGATTAGCTTAGCGAGCTTTCCAGGCAGTGCCTGTTTCATATTATGTAGCTGCAATAATGTAGCTCCTGTGACAAACTTGTGTCTCGGCAGAGCTACAACGCGGTCCCATTCGTCACAATGGCTGTTTCATATTATGGGACGAAGTCCCAACTATGGTAGAAATAGCAATATTTTCCCATATCACTAATGGCTTAAATTTCTTGCACCGGAAACCAATACATGGTTAAATCCAATCGTAACTACTCGGCCATTCTCGCTACCCTGCAAATAACCTCGTACGTACATAGTAGAAATTCTTCTTAAATTGTCTGCCGGAAGTTAAGTTAAGTTAAGCTGCACAAAAATATAGTCCACGAAAATCCAATATGGAAGACATACTAATTAAAATCTAATCATGCAAAACTAATTAAAACTTTAATTGAAAAATAGAATTTTTTTTAAAATATAACTTTATCAAACTGTCATGTAACTGACATGTGAAAAGTAGTGCGATTTATACGCCTAATGCATACGAGGTTATTTGCAGGGTAGCGAGAATGGCCGAGTAGTTACGATTGGGCTAAATCTGCAGAAAATCGGATGCGCAGTAATCTGGAACTACTTCCGGTTACTAATGTTAAAAGTCGTCCCCGACATATCTCGGCCCTAATTAAAGTCGTCCCCGAAATATCTCGGCCCAAACCATATCGACACTATTTTGATGCACTGAATGAGCGTGAAATTGGCAGATAATTTTCAGATTCGCGAGCATTCATGGCCGTGCCTGTTTCAATAGATGGAAAGAGCATCCTTAGACCTTACATTGTACTACAGTACACTCCAAAAAGTACACAAAAGTAAGTAAAATTTCTATTTCAATCATCCCAAGGATTTACATGATTTAAATATTAGATAATGTGGATTGTGCTTCGCTGGCACTACAGGTAGCACCTGTCTCATATTATTGTTTAGAAAAAATGATTGGACTTCGTCCCAAGTTAGGTAACACCTATTATCATATTAAAGTGACAGGAAACGGTACTGATTACATCCAAATGTCTAAAAATTAAAAACTAGTATTTTTAAATCAATTTAATAAATGTTTTTTTATAAAAGTTACCGTCGTATATTTATAGTAGGATTTAAAAACGTGATTTTGTTTATGTCAAGCACGTGTATTTGTTTATATATTGTCAAGTATGTGTTGTTTGTATATGGTTAATAGGGGTTCATTCATTGGTATTAAATATGATACGATATAGGTGTATAGGTGTCTAGCCCGTGCTAGGGAAAGAGAAATAAGCTTAGGTGGTAAATGTATTACGGGATTCAAGTCATTCGAGGTTCGCATTCAGTACAGCAAAGACGCCTTGATTATGTCCGAACCTGGTAGCCCCGGTGATAGATCCGAAATTTCTCAACCCAGAGAAGATAGTTTGCCAAACGCTACAAGAAGGAAAGAAAGTCTCGATTTGGTAGATACCTTTGAATTATTCAAAGTTTATTTCGATAATAAGCTCGGTTATTTAAAATCCGAATTAGTTCAGGAGCAGGATTCTCTCACCAAAAAGCTAAAGGAGAACGTGTCCCTGAAATTCAAACACGAAGGGAACAAAATTCAACATAAATTTAATGAAGAAATCGTTTTTGAGCTTAATAAACTTTTGAAATTTGTTCCGCATTCCGAGTCTCACGTAATTCAACTTATTTCAAATTTGGTGGAAAAAGTGAAAGGCCGCAATAAACTAATACGCATTGCTGATACTTCTACTGGAGGTTGGACCACTGTTAGAGAATATGAATCGAATGTCATTGACTCCGAGGATGATAAGAAAATCCGTCAAGCAGACGCTAGAGCAGTCAGGATCATCAAGGATAAGTCGCGTAACAGAGCACATTCGTACAAGGCTTCAGCTAAGCCTACCGCAATGGAAACAGCTCCAGTCCTAATCCTTATTACTCTAGTAATTATAAACGTCAGGATAGGCCGCCTTTTCGTGCCAGCAACGGACGGCTCACCATGTGGGACGTGTGTCATGCTTGCAGACAGACGGGACACTGGAGACGAGAATGCCCACTACTCAAGATGCATCAACAGATCAACAGCGTCAGTTCCATCCAGAAATAGTGAAAAAATCAACAACAAGACTGTTAATGATAAGTATTTCATTGTATATCTGGGTGTGATTGGGGAAATGATTTAAATTCTGATATCGGGGCTAATAATTTTGCTTTGGAGACATTGAAAAAAGGTTATGTTATTCCGTTTTTAGAAAACCCAGTTAAAATGTTTAAGAAAAACAATAGATCTGCAATGAAAAATGACGAATTTGTTGATCAAGCCGTTAATGAACTTATTTTTCCTGGTTGTGCAATTGAAGTTCCTTTTCAACCATACATCGTGAATCCTCTCAGTGTAGCCACCCAGAAATCGGGTAAGAAAAGATTGATCCTTGATCTGAGTATATTAAACTTGTCTATCAAAAAGAGAAGGCAAAGTTTGAGGATTGGAGAATTGCTGTGCAATATTTTGAAAGAGATACGTTTATGTTTAAGTTTGACCTAAAGTCAGGTTATTTTCACCTGGATATTTGCCCTCAGCAACAGACATATTTAGGATTTATGTGGAAAGGTACATTTTACTGTTTTACAGTTTTGGTCTTTGGTATTTCTACGGACCCATATATTTTTTACTAAATGTTTAAGGCCGATGGTTAAATATTGGAGAGAAAATTCCGTTCAAATTGGTTTGTATCTTGATGACGGCTTCGGAATGAATACTGACGAACAACAATGTATCAAAGATTCAAATTTTGTCAGACAGTCTCTGTTAGATGCAGGATTTTTGTTGAATTATGATAAATCTATTTTGAAACCTGTTAAAAGTACACACAAGTTTTGGCGGGAGATACATCAAACAAAATGGCATTTTTGGGAGGAGAGGAGGGTGCTGCCCGTTGTATTGCATTATTATGTACAATTGTACTGCGAAGGAGATTAAGCTCCAAAAAGAGGTCAACATGGGCTCGTAAATGGCTTCGAAGGCGACGATGGGATGTATTTCTATGAAGTCTATTAGATCTTCAATCATTTCATTAGTCCATGTGACTGTCTTTTTTCTGCATTTTGGAGTTTCCTCTTTTCCCGCCATCTTTGCACAACACATGTAGTTGTTATTATTTACATGTACATTCACAAAGTGATGCTGATAAGGATTCTGTCTTCTGATTGGTCAATCTCCATCCAAGTTCCATCCAAGTTGAAAGAAAAATAGGATGCATTTCTTTTCCATCCAAGTCCGTTCAAATTTGTTGATTCGAGTTTCTTGCATGGTATACACGATCAAAAAACTTGAATAAAGACTTGGATGCAAAACTTGTATCGTGTATACCGGGCTTAATAGTTTTTTCGAAAGGAGCTTCTGTGCTAGTACTGTAAAATTCAATGCTGATTTCACAAAAGGTACATCGTATTGATTTGATTGATTGATTTAGATTTTTGGTGTTTAACGCCACTATCAGCAATATTCAGCTATATCATGGCGACCAGTTTTAGTGGTGGAAGAAGCCGGAGTACCCGGAGAGAACCACCGACCATGGGCAAGCAACTGGTAAACTTTATCACATGCGACTGCGAGTCGAGTGCACCCTTTTTTGTAACTTACAACGCCGGGCACGAACCCACGCCGTATTGGTGATAGGCTTGTACGAGTTGTTAGATAATCCAACTACCCAACTCATTGGGCCACCCAGGCCCTGGAATAGAGTTTTAAAAATATTTTAAACTCTTGGAATAGAGTTTAAAATTGGACCCTTTTGAAATATGTTACAAAAGAACCACTGCATGGATTGAAACCAAACATGACAGAAATAGATCTACGGTCCTCATAACCTGTTCAACATGCATGTATTTATCAGCACCTTAGTTATCCCCAAGCAGCGAGGTTGCACAGGGTGTATTGTATCTGGACTGTCCTCACTCCCTGCATACCAATACCAGTCCTGTTGTGTCCGTCCATAACATTAATTCTTGTGGATATCCTGGATGTTTCTCAACCAATCTTAATCAAATTTAGTAAACATATTCAGTATAATAGCAGCAAACCCTATTCGAGTTTCAAGGTCATAGTCTAAAGGTTAAGGTCATGAATACATATTTGCTAAGTTTACAGCATTGTGGACACAGCATAGCTTTTTTTTCCTTGGACTTCAATCGGACTCTCTGAAAATATTTTTCATTGAGAGTGGAACAAACTAGTTTGTTTTATACGTGTAGGTCAAATGTCCAATTCATCGTCCTATTTTGCATTTCTTTAACAGTCATGTGAACACAACAAAGATTATTTTTTCAACCGGCCGCAAGTTCGTTGCTTATTCCTGGCTCGTAAGTTATTCCTTATTCATTACTTATTCCTTATTTGCTATTCCTTATTTCATTCGATGGATTTCAATTAAACTTGGAGAATACATCAACAATTGAGAATGCAAGTAGCCTTTTAATTTTTAAAGTCAGAGGTCAGGGACATGGTGACATTTTGTCTTTTTATATATAGCCTAGCGGGCACAACATAGCTTTTTTTAATTTGTTTCGATCAAACTTGGTTAGAACATTAACCATTTAGAGAGCAAGACGTTTATCGTATTTTTAATGTCATAGGTCAAAATGCCAAAGTCCCCGTTATATTTTTAATTTCTTTTACAGCCTTGTTGACACCAAAGCTTGTATTTTTCAATGGATTTTAATCAAACTTGTAAATATTAATCGTTGAGATTGTATGAATGTTTATTTTCAATGTCAATGGTCAAATATCAAGGTCAAAGTGACATTGTGCGGTCCTTGGATAAACTTAAGTAGTTACATATATGTATATCGAATCAAGAGAGGTCATGAAAAACCGCGATTCTAGTGATAATCAATCTCAAAATCCAGACAAGGCCAATATAGCAATGACAAAGACGAAATTCAACTCTCAAAAACTTGAAATTTACACAACAGAAACTAAAGAGTAACCAGCAACTCAGACTCTGCCAAATATGTGGAACTTAAACCAGATGCACCGGTTGGGTAAGTGTTCTCTGCCTTTCATGAAACACCACCACGTTGCTCGTGTCATAGTCCGGTAAGACATTGCTCATGTCATAGTCCGGTAAGACGTTGCTCATGTCATAGTCCGGTAAGACGTTGCTCATGTCATAGTTCGGTAAGACGTTGCTCATGTCATAGTTCGGTAAGACGTTGCTCATGTCATAGATCGGTAAGACGTTGCTCATGTCATAGTTCGGTAAGACGACAGAAAAAGCTACGAGTTAATTAGGAAACTAATCAGTTATAAATTGAAAAAAAATGCACTGTCCTTGCACCACAAAGTGGTCCTCTAAAATTCAACATTTATTCTTCGTAATTCGAAACCGACTTAACATTATAAAAAAAATGCGAATGTAAAATAACAACAAACGAAGTTATCGTTTCCGTAGAGATGTTCTTAAGATATTCTATTAAGGTATCATCGTGACTCTTATTAACTGTGGCTTCATTTAATTTCGATAGGTACCAATTTTGCAGCGACCTGCCCACGGTTTATTCTATTATTCTATAAAAGATGATCTGGTAGAATTCCACAAACCACGAAAGTGAGTATCCACAACTTGCCATTTTTTTTTTTTCAGTTTACGAAAATGGATACCCACAAAAATAATTGAATCCACAGTAATCGGATTTACTATAATAAATGATGCGTTATTACGTACTCTGTATGCGTATATGTACGTACTGAAATGTGCACGAATAATAAATTTGTTTCCACACTGATATGAAAATGTCTAGATCGATTGTATTGATTTTTTTTTATTTATGGTGTTTTAACGCCACTTTCAACAATATTTCAGCTATATCATGGCGACCAGTTTGTATGTCAGACGAATATGCATCTGATAATGTGAATCGAAAACGCTTTTAAATTTTGTGGTAAACTGATTCACTTTTACAAAGAACGGATTTCTTTTCTTTTTTATTGTGAAGAAGGAAAACGTGGGGCTGTCAATTGACTTTCATTGAACGTTGTGGAAGTCAAGCAGACCTCTCATTTACTTGATGTCTGCAGGTTTTGGTTGTTCCTCTGACAGTTCGATGATTTCTTGAGAATTTTCCGCTTTCCTTTATCTTTAATACAGCCGGTTTTGTACATAGTGCATGTACATCGGCATCAGTGGTATCTGGGGCTACTCGACTAGATAATATGTATAGTTGTCCAGGTCGGTATTCCCCGTTACAGAGCCTTTTAATGTTTGAGGTTGAATTTGTCCCCCGGTCCGTGGTTCTTTCCCCCGTTTGCACTACTCTGTAAATAATGTTCACATCACTGTAGGGATGATCATGTAGTGGCATGCAAGTATTTTCTGCACCCCCTTTTAAGCTGTTAGACCAGACGCATAGGCCCTGAGGTCCGACTCTGGAGATACTACAAAAACCCTGACAGGAATGTCTGGATATCCTTCTTACCTCATTTATTGAGGGTGCTCCTTATTGAAAAGAGGATTCTACCTGGCATAATGGTCGTTGATAAATTTGTATTTTGTTTGTTTTGACGAACGGTTCATAAATCTTAAACATTATTTTTTTGTCTTGAAGAATGGTTCATAAATCTTCTTATACATGCATATCAGTATAACATTCTGCTTAGACTTTTTCATCACTTCTCGTTCCATTCATGTTGTTCTTATTGGATTTTAGTATATTTTCGTTTCGTTTTGCATTTTAGTATATTTCGTTGCGTTTCGCATTTTAGTATATTTCGTTTCGTTTCGTTTCGTTCGTTGCGTTTCGATTTCGTTTCGTAGTTTAGTACAACCCACATTAAGTAATTATTAACATGTTTGTATTTGTTTGAATTTGATTTAGTTTATTAATTTAGTTTTATTCTATTTATGTCCTAGATTTACCATGTTTTCATTTTTGTCAACATTTTCGATGTGTACGCAACTGCGTTTTTGCGTACGGGTTGCTACGCGCCTGTTGGTATTGTTATTATGTCTATTTTAATTTATTTATTGATTGAGGATCCATGTAACAGTGTTTTCTTTCCACCAGTGTATTCTTTCCAGAGGACAAGTTACACTAGTGTATAATTTACAGAGGAATTATTGCACTAGGTTATTTTTTCCATGCGTAGTGTAAATTATCCTTTGTTTAATTGTGTATCCAAAACACTCTTAAAAGAGATTTTTTTAAGGGGGACTATAAAAAAAAAATGGGGCATGGGCTTTTTCGGGGGTTAAAAAATATTGAAGTGATTATTTCAAAATGAATTGTTATGTGGAAATTATACACTAGTATAATTTATCCTGGAAATAATACACTACCTTGTAATGTAATGTAAGCGTAAATTCATTTCCTAGAGTAGATCATCCATCATGTCCATATTATGTTGATTTCTAATCACATAGAATAAATACACTAGTGTATTTTATTCCATTGTAAATTATACCCTAGGACATTTGGGTCATGGAGAAATTATACTCTAGGGTATTCTGTGTTTCGGAAAGAAAGTTTGTGGCGGAATCAATAACAATAGCTAAAAATCAAGAACAGAAGAATTCTGAATTAAATCAATAATTTTACTTCAGTCACCATTCAAAACTAAATTGTCATGGTGTATAATTATCAATAAATAAATTACAGACCTAAATTAAAGAGTGTTTACTATATGGAATAACCACACTAGACTCACTAGATACGATAACGTAACCCTCAGTCCGCTTTTGCTCCCAGCGAGGCGCACAAACCGAATGAGGGTTACGTTATCGTATCTATAGACTCACTAGTGCAGAATCATTATTCATTCTTCTTTTTCTCCTCAGTTACTACAGCCTTTGCGTCTTTTGTATACAAATATTGCAAACCGTCTATTTCTTTGATCATGAACTTTTTACTCCTAGCTCGAATCCTCCTTTTTTTCATTTTCAGAAACATTTTGAATAAGTCAAGCACATATATTAACATACGCTTTTCAAGGTTAGTTAACGTCACGATATGGCTTTTAATCGAATGGTTTCGATCTGTGTGATGAAAGTTAACGAAAATACAAATTAATTTCTTTGTATTGAATTAATCTTCAAGGGTAATTATAAGTAATTATGCTAAATCAAATTTTCAAGTTTATTTGAAGTTTTTATGAATGTATTAAATTGTCAAAATACCAATTAATCAGGTATTGTCTAAACCGTTATATAAACATGTCTAGTGTCACAATTTCATATATAGGTTTAATCACCAACACCTGTAAATTGATCCTCTTTCAAGGAAATTCTTTTTTAAATATAATTTATTTTTACAAAAAAATTGCTCTATTGCAAAAAAAAAAAAAAAAAAATACACGAGTTTCCGTTTTGAAAATATATGAATACAGCATATTTTAAACTCTAAATGAAAATATAAATACATATAAAATCATTAAAATTAATTAGAAATAAAATAGACTTAAAATTAGATTTATTCCCTGCTATTGCTCAAACCCTTGAGCACTTTACAAAACTGCCAAACACACATACACCAGACCAGAAGAAGCTGATGTAACTTCTTTGTTGAATTCCATTTGCAGCTTTGATTTTGTCGAAAGGGATGGACCAATTAACTTCCAGGGGGGTATGGTTTTTTCTAAAAATATTTTCTGATTCCCAATGTTGCTGAAAAATATATTCTGATTTTGGTGGAGGAAAAAAAAATCTGATTCAGAGTTTTTGTCATATAATCTAATGTTGAATTCTGGAGAAAAAAAAATATTTTAACTCTCGCGTTGTCCAAAAAAATAATAATTCTGAACGAAACAAATAAACCGTAACCCCCTCCCCCCTGCAAGTTAAATGATCGGTCCCTAACCATTGTTATTGTTCAAAGGTGCCTAGCTTTTAAGAAAGGGCTCAGCAGATCCCTAGATTTAGATTAAATTGTTAACTATATAACATTTGGATCGGACACAAGTTATTCCAACTAACAAAGGTCCTCTACAAGATCACTACAAGAGAGATCACTTGACATAGTCAGAGCCTTAAAAAGCGTAAATTTAATTCAGAGCTCCGCACTAGACTGCAGACCAAATGTTGAACAATTCAACCACCAGTGTTTTGAGAGGAGTGCTAAAATATGTGAACCGCTAGACATAGAGGTTAAAAAACCTAGAATATGCAGGAGACAAATATTGAGAGATAATGTTGAAGCAGAGAGTCCGGAAGACTACTTTAGGAAGTCAATAACTGTACCTTTTCTCTACTGTACGCTAAATGAAATGAAAACAAGGTTTACCGACCTACACGCCAGAACCGCTTTGGGACTACAGTTGGTTCCATCAATTATTGAAAATATTGCTCCATAACTGAGGGGGTCTGGCAAGATTAGTCAGGTTAGAATATTTGACAGAAAATTCATTCGACACATAGTGCAGGACAGGTTATAACATTGTTTACTCAGTACAGGCCAGATTATTATTTTTTATTTTCTATGAAGCAAAGGCCAGAATTTTTTTTCCAAATTTGGGTGGCCAGATTATTTATTTTATTTACAAAAACTGCCAGACCCCCCTCCCCCCCTGCGGAATCAATTGGTTGTCCCCAAAACAAACCAGGAAATAAACGAACCATGTTATGAAATGTAATGAATGTAAACAAATCCACGATGAATTATCTCAGGTACGTCCCCTACTAGCCAAATTACGTTGTCAAAACGTAGTGACAACGTAATTTTTTCGTTGTTACAACGTAAGAATTTTACGTTTTAACTACGCCGATTTGTAGACTCCCCTAAGCGTAACTACCACGTTGTGGTACTACGTAGTAAAAGACCTTTCTACAACCAAACGACAACCATGACCATGTAAGGACGTTTACACAACGTAACCACCAACCATCACAGGACCTTAATACGAGGTAAATACAACTAATTAAGGACGTTTACACAACGTAACTACCAACCATCATAGGACCTTTATACGACGTAATTACAACCACCAAAGGACCTTTACATGACGTAATTACAACCACATAGGGTCCTTTAGACAACGTAACTACAACCACCTAGGGACCTTTACACAACGTAACTACGACCACCTAGGGACCTTTATACAATGTAACTACGACCACCTAAAGACCTTTAGACGACGCAACTACAACCATCTCTATATAGTTATACAACTACAAAAAATGTACAACCCTAAAAGGACTTGTATAGCCAAATTACGTTGTCAAAGCATTGTGACAACGTAATTTGGATAGTAGGGCAACTATAATCACATTAAGACCGTTACACCATGCAACTACCGGTACCAACTACAAAAATGTACATTATTTTTTGTGTATTTAAGGACCTTTTGTGATGTTCTTAATTTTTTTGAGTTAACTAATAAAATATAAAATTCTAAACATTTATTAATCCAAATTATTGCAAGTTTTACAGATGATGAAACACTCTTTCTACTCTCAGACTCATCCCATCATAATCTATTTTAAAGATGCCAAAATGTTTAGATGTAATTATTATACAAATATGTCAGGTACATGTAATAATAAATATATCAGATTAAAAAACATGTAAAATAAATGTACTAAAAATCTTTATCTTGTGAAAGTTGCATTTGACTAAATTAAAGATGTACAAATGTATATAGATAACATTTATAGAAGTAATGAATAGGTATACATCCAGTGGAGGACCTACATTTTAAGGTCCCTGAACTATTATGTGGGCCCTTTTGCAGCCAGCAAGAATAACCAACAAGGTCAAAAGGGCCATGAACAGGGTGTTGGGGTGGAGTCCTTGACAATGGGCCAAACATTGATCCCTTTCCCACCAGCAAAGAGGTCTGAGTAACGGATGGCATCTTCTTCAATGGTGTTGTTCCATGGGAGATTCTGATAAATGTTTGTTTTTAATTTAACCACTATATCTCAGATTTTTATTAAAATTGCTGTACTGGGTTATAAGCATTTTATGCTAGAAAACAGAAATATCTTAATAAATATGGGAACTGAAGCACTAGTTGCTGGCTAAGGAAACAGCAGAAATACATGTATACATATAAAAATATCACCCTGCTAACAATGGACCAAACTTATAAGAACAACTTGACCTATAAATCTATTCTTTAGTTTAAAATTAAATACTAAAAAATATATAATCGAAAATTACCAAAAACGAAGAAAATTTGTAGGATCATCAATGCACAGAAAAAAGAATTTTTTCATTCTTTAAATTACTAGAGAGGGATCATTAGGATAAACAGGTGATAGTCTTGATTTTTGGTGTTTGAATGCACAAGCCTGAATTAAGAATTCATATGTCTGTTTGTGGTTCCAATTGGTTCTAACATAAGGACTGAGCTGTCAAACTATTAAGCTGTGCACCAACAAAGGATTCGAGGATCCAACTGCCAAAATGTAGGCTATGAATAGATTCTGGCTAAGTCAAGGAGCCCATACAGTTTGGGATTCAGGTGCAAATTTGAAAATTTTACTAATTGCAGGGACATTTTGAGGCCATATGAAATTGGAATTGGAGCATATTCTAAGGTCAATATTAAGTACTTTACGCCATTGACATATGATTCTATTACTAAAATAGCCTTATTCTAATAACAAAGACAGTAAAAAAAACTCCATTAATTTTGTTGAAAAGTTAGTTCATTAAAAAAGTTGTTTCCGGGATATAAGGGGCCCCAGGCCTGAAGCGTAAGCTTCGTTAGTTTCATAGTAAGATCTACAAATGTACCAGTGTACACATCCCAATCCTGAGAAAGCTGTAACCCCAAAATATTCTTGTTAATGTATATAAAAATATAACAAAGAACAATAATATTTTAAGCTAAGCAATTCAAAATAAAAATATCAAAACCAATATATCACATCCCCTTACAGAGAAAAAATATAACCCTAATTTTTCTTTCTTTCTTAAAGAAAAAATATATATTATTAAATATGGGGACAGTCATGATCGTATGGTAGTTGGATTTATAACTACCTATGCAATCAGTGCACATCACCACTAATGTTGTGAGTTGCGA
This sequence comes from Bathymodiolus septemdierum, assembly GCA_963383655.1. NCBI lineage: Eukaryota > Metazoa > Mollusca > Bivalvia > Mytilida > Modiolidae > Bathymodiolus > Bathymodiolus septemdierum. The sequence goes on along the minus strand of OY726517.1, from coordinate 114,241,559 downwards.
GGGGTAAAATTTGCACAGATAATGTTACCCATATTAAAATCTCCAACAAACTTACCCCTTCCATAAATTATTTCTATTCTAATAGGACATATACGGTACATATTTAATCCATATTCCTTAATAGTGTACCCATATTAAAATCTCCAACAAACTTACCCCTTCCATAAATTATTTCTACGACGTGCTGTTTTGGCTTTGTAAACAAAAGGGTATAATAAAACAGCCAAATACGTCATGATCATTAGCGTGTGTAAGTCATAATAAACCTGGGATTTTTATACCCTTTTGTTTACAAGGCCAAAACAGCATGTCATATTAGAATTCAAAATACTGGCATACAAATCATGATTCTCATTCAACCAATCAACTTTCATTCAACATTATATTATATAATACTATCCTGGGTACTCCGGTTTCTTCTACCTTTATAAACTGCAATATTGTTGAAAGTGGTGTTAAACACTCATAACCTTATAATCAACTCAAACCCACATTATCTCAACCATACTGATACGGATATATATAAATCACAAAACTTGCATACAAAAAAATACACACATACAAATTCTAACATTTGGTCAGCAAAAAAATGAAAGATATAAAAAACAACAAAGTTAAATGAACAATGAAAGGTTTCCTTCAACTATAAAGTTTTTTTTCTCCATCAAGCATCTGGAAAGCTCCCTTCATTGGTGGATTGATTCTGAAAAAAATAATATGATATTAATATTTTCAGCTAAATGGAACAACTTTAGGGGTGAAAATATTTTTAGTAACTATTTTGATCATGATCAGAAGCTTGAAATTATTATATTCAGGAGATAACTGTATTGTATTTTAAGCTTTGCGGATGTAAATCGTCGGTTTTACGGTTGCAAAATGAGCCTACCTAGCGACGCATATCGTACAAATGTAGCTAGGTAAACAGATATTTGCGACTGTAAGTGAAGACACATTGTAAAACCTATAATTAATTGATTATAACTCGGAAATATATTGCATGGATATATATTACAGAGCTAAAGAAAGAAATCCAAAAACTGTGACCAAACATATACGTTAAATTTTATTGATAGGACAAATCTAGAAAAGATACATCTCCATTTATGTAAAAAAAAACAACATGAGAACAGAAGAGAATTAGAAGAGAAATAGTACAAAAAAAGTGCAGTTCAAACATTTAGATCTATTGCAAGACTACAATATTATCAAAATTAATACTTAATTTTAGAAGAAGCATTTGCAGTATGTAAAACACTTAATATGCAAGACACTTATATCTCTAGATTAAAAATTGATTTAAGACACTTATCTTGCAGTTTTTGATATTTGTTGTTGATATAAACATATCCCGTAAAATGTTTTTCATGATCTCATTTCATTAATGAGAAATTACGAAAATCACAAAAGCACATATAAACAATCAGTGGGGAGGAGATAAATATCGATCAATCAGTGGTGTGACCTAATTAAATAGCATAATTACCCATGCCCAGTACTTCTCTACTGACCAATATTATCTTCATTTATTACACTTTTATTATTTCTACACTTAATATAGAAAACTTTAAAAAGAAAAGTAGAAATGAACCAAAAAATTAAGTCCATGTTACAAAGCTCTGACAAAGGATCGTATTATAATTATTTACTCTTGGGAATTTTAGGCATTTTTTTCTGCAGTTTTTTTTACATAACTATATTCCTTATTAATTGATTTCTCAAAATTTCATTACAGGTACAGTTAATTTGTCTTTGGGATGGGATCTCTATCAGATAGATTGATCTTTTCAAAATGTGTTTATTTTCATTTTATCGTCAACTGTAACTGAAGATATTTAACATAAATCTCTTCTTAAGAAATGTTCTGTATTTGAAGTAGATTGCATACATGTAATTAAATGTAACAAGTTCATCTAAAGAACCCTTTGTTTCTGTAATAGCCACACACTGTAAATATGAGAGGAGCTCTATTGGTATAACTTACATGTATAAGTGTATGCATGTATCATTATACATTTATTTTGTAGGCTTTGTGCATGAAGTCTAATTTCTGGTTCATTAATAAATCATCATGGTAGCTTTCGTGATCGGAGTTTAATCCCTATAAAATTGCCTCAGGACTAGATTAGTTGATAGTAAAATGTAAAATATAATGTTGTTGACTTGTCTGGCCTATAGCTAGAAGAACATGAAATTGAATACCTCTGATTAGATGATGGTGAAATTTGCTGTTGTCTAGCTATAGCTATGTGTTGATCGGTCTGACATTACAGGACATGAAGCAGGTGACATCTGTGGCTTCCAATATTACATGGGGCCAGGAATTATTTCGACTGGTTTGCCATATGTTGAAAAGTCACAAGGTCAGCTATGTGCCTATAACAGCTATAACCTCAAATCCAACTGTACTTGTTTACCACTTTTACAGAAATGAACCAGCTCTGAAATTATAATGAAGAAATTTAAACTATTTTATTCATAGTCTCATTTATATACACAATGCACAGGTATCATCAATGATCATACTGTCTTAATGATAAAAAAAAGAGGCTACTCCCCCCTGCCTCCTAAGTATATACATGTAGCCAGAAATGAGGTACCATTTGATAATTTGCATATCTAAGATGGGGACATCATGGGGAAGTCTGCAATTTTCATATGATCTACATTAAAGATATAATTTCTAATTGCATGCATGTTATTTTCTGAACTTGAAAATTATATACCTTTGGCTAAAATCAAGCTAAATAATAAATGAAATAACAATGAAATGTTCGACGTTCCTGGACAAAATGAAAATCGGATGCATCTAACCTTTATCTGACCTTAAGAGTCTATGTAAAAATGTCTGTAATACAGACGTGCAAAAAGTATTCGGTCACTGTGATGTTTTACTATATATTTCATATAAAACCACATTTTTTAAAAACATTATTCCAAAGTCGACTCTTGTTCGATTTTGATGATTTTTTTACCAACAAAAACAGAATTAAAGGTAGTTTTACAAAGTGATTTTAGCATAATTTTATAATCTATAATTTTTATGAGTTCACAATTTAAACACAAAACTAAATTTTGAACGTCAAAAATACAATACAATGATAGTACATTTGAAGACAAATAATTTAAGTTTGCATTTAAATCATGAATATTTAAAATCTGTGCTTCCAAAAAATATTTAAAAATAATCACAGAAAATTACATAGTTCTCGCTTCTGACGTTCTGTTGGTAAAAATTTCATCAAAATCGAACAAGAATTGAGTTTGGAATGTTTTGAAAAATTGTGGTTATATACCTGTACGAAGTATAGCAAAAAAATTACAGTGACCGAATACTTGTTGCACGTCTCTGTACATGAAATTGAGACCAATGAGGGAGATAACTTATTTACATTGAGACAAGAAAAAATTAAATAAGTGTAATGGTTATTATTATTATTTTTTTATTCCCCTCCCCCCCCCCCCCCCCAATAAAACTCTGCTCTGGTGTAGTTCATCACAGGATCGTTGGGTGCTTTGCCTCTTGAGAATGCAATATTATACAGTATTATCTTTGGGTTGTTTAATATTACCTTTACAATGTACAGAGACGTGCCAAAAGTATCCGGTCACTGTAATTTTTTTACTATATATTTCATATAAAACCACAATTTTTGAAAACATTATTCCAAAGTCAATTCTTGTTTGATTTTGATGAGATTTTTACCAACAGAAGCGAGAACGTATGTAATTTTCTGTGATTATTTTTAAATAATTTTTGGGAGCACAGATTTTAAATGTTCATGATTTAAACACAAGCTTAAATTATTTGTCTTCAAATGTACTATCATTGTATTGTATTTTTGACGTTCAAAATTTAGTTTTGTGTTTGAATCGTGAACTCATAAAAATTATAGATTATAAATTTATGCTAAAATTACAGTGTAAAACTACATTTAATTCTGTTTTTGTTGGTAAAAAAATCATCAAAATCGAACAAGAGTCGACTTTGGAATAATGTTTTTTAAAAATGTGGTTTTACATGAAATATATAGTAAAAAATCACAGTGACCGAATACTTTTGGCACGTCTCTGTACCTCATTGCTTTGGTTACTGACATAACTACATTTTTGTACATGTACAAGGTATGTATGATTATAAACTTTTGCTGTAAATTAGTGTAAACCTTTATTGTGTTATTTTATTTTATTTCAATGTTTGAAAATCACTTAAATCACGCTAATCATTGTAACAAATTAATGATGATTTTTCTGTTTTTGACACAAAATTTAACAATGAATGACATTTGGCGTCACACTCACAGTATTTTCTTAAATCAATTTGGATTGCTCATTCATAGATGTAATTCTATTGACTAACCTTACTGTATATTTCTACCTTCTAAACTCGAAGTTTTTGTATGTTCGGGACATCAAAGAAATTGTTAAAATTGTCACAAAACACCAAAATGATTTGAATTTTGGTAGGAATTCAAACTCCGGAAATAGCAACAACTTTTTATTATCGAATCGTTGACGGACACACTGAATTTCCGCATTGTATGCTATTATTTGACAAATCTAATAAACGATCCACTCAGCTTGAAACTGCAGTGGTCAAAATCTAATTCAAATATGACGAATATTTATGAGGAAAAGTACTTCTAATTTTTGGATAATGGTAATTTTATTGCAAGTAATTAAATCTTGGAGATACACTTGTATATTGCCTTCTTCATCACGTTCTACTAAGTTCAGTGGAAAGAAGAACGATTAACGATCAAGAGGCCACCGATACGATCCTCGTACATGGCGTTTTTATTATGTTTTTTTTTTTATTGCTATTGATATACAACTATAGCCAGTTGTATCATCATAACGCAAAAATGTAGCTTAATAACAACACAACTTAGTCACATTTTTTACTGATGAACCTGGAAATGCAAAAAGTCCTTATCAACCATGCATTTTTAGAATCAGGAGATCAACTACTATCAAATTCAAAGTCATGTCTAGAGAATACTTTCCAATTTGAAAAATTCACTTTTTAATTAAGATCCTTTCCCTTTTCCAGGGAAATACCTTAACGATTGGTGATATTAAGTACTACGGTTGTTTGACAACGACCTGCATATAGCGTATTCTGAAATACGTTACCAGGACGTACTAATTACGTTTGAGTTTTTACGTTAGCATCAAGACCATATCCGTACGTAACAAAAGCGTTCAAACTACAGTGTCACAACGATCGACTTGCATATAGCGTATTCTGAATACGTTACCAGGACGTAATAATTACGGTTGAGTTTTTACGTTAGCATCAAGGCTATATCCGTACGTAACAAAGACGTTTGAAAGTACGTTGTCACAACGTCTTGGATATAACGTATTCTGAATACGTTACCAGGACGTACACATTACGTTTGAGCTTTTACGTTAGCATCAAGACCATATCCGTACGTAACAAAAACGTTCAAACTACAGTGTCACAACGACTTGCATATAACGTATTCTGAATACGTTACCAGGACGTAATAATTACGTTTGAGCTTTTACGTTAGCATCAAGGCCATATTTGTACGTAACAAAGACGTTGGAAAGTACGTTGTCACAACGTCTTGGATATAGCGTATTCTGAATACGTTACCAGGACGTACACATTACGTTTGAGCTTTTACGTTAGCATCAAGACCATATCCGTACGTAACAAAAACGTTGGAACATACGTTGTCACAACGACTTGCATATCACGTATCTAAAATACGTTGTGGCAACGTAATTTTCACGTAAGAAAGGGACCTGACCAAACAGCAACCAAACTGCAACGTTGTGAATACGTAGTGTGCTAGCTGGGTCGTTATACTAGTAACACTGTCAACACCATTTATACGCCAGAAAGACACATTTGCTGATAATGCCCAGTCTAGAAACATCACTCAGTTATCACCATGCCAAAACTACGACAAACTTATGCCAAACTCGTCGCTAGTTGGAACAAATTTGATGCTTGCTAATGATCTGCAACTGAACTCATATACTATGTTATTTTACCATGTAAAACATAGCAGAATTAATCCACCTTCTGTACCAGTTGAGTTTAAACAGAGAATACACAGGCTTCTGATAATTCTTATTATCAGCGGAGATATCTCACTTAACCCAGGTCCTGTGAAAAATCCTTGTGGACTTTGTGCCAAGCCTGTTGCAAAAAATCACCGTGCAGTTCTATGCGAAGGTTGCAATTACTGGTGGCATATTAAATGTGGTAAGATCACACCAGATCAGTACAAAACATTGAGCAACTCAGACGACCCATGGATCTGTCATGACTGCAGCTACTTTCAATTTTCTGACTCTTTCTTCGACGGGTCAATACCATCAACAGATAATGATGAAAATGGTAGTGATGATCATGATATTTTTGAAAACTTAACTGAAACAAGACGAAACCATCCAAAACGTCTCATATGTGCATACATGTACCTAAACATCAATAGCTTAAGGTATAAAGTAGGTCACATAAAAGAACTACTACAAAAGGGAACTGTTGACATTCTCTTCTTAGCAGAAACTAAGCTTGATCAATCTTTTGTTGACTGTCAATTTAAAGTTGATAATTACATTTTCTGGAGACAAGACCGAACAAGTAAAGGGGGAGGGTTAGCGGTGAATCTCAGATCGGACATAGCAGGCGATAGAAAGAGAAAATATGAATTTGAATCTGTAGAATCTATAAGTGTTGAGATAATTATGAACAAAAAGAAATGGTTACTTATTGGTGCTTATAAACCACCAACTGTTCCAGAAAATATTTTTACAAGTGATTTTATAAAATACTTAGATCAAGTTACATGTAACTATGATAATTTTATGGTTCTGGGAGATCTAAATTTTGATTATTTACATGCAGAAAAAGGAAATGCTCTCAAAAATGTATGTGATATTTTTGATTTAACAAATTTGATTAAAAACCCTACATGTTTTTGTAAGGATGCAAATCCTAGTTTAGTAGATGTTATTCTTACTAATAAACCAACTTCATGTGGTAAAATATGTAATTTTGACTGCGGCATAAGTGATGTGCATAACATAATTTCAGTACAGTTTAAAAGTGAAATGCCACAGAAATCAAAGTCAAAAAGACTGTTTAGAAGTTATAAAAATTTTGATAATGAAAATTTAATTAAAGATCTTAATGAACTGAATTTAGATTTTTCAAATTTTTCTGATGTAAATTTAGCATATGAGAATTTTAATCATCAGTTTACACAAGTTTATGATAAACATGTACCTTTAAAGAAAAGGGCAATGGTAAAATCTCCTGTGCCTTACATGAACAGCAAACTTAGAAAAGCTGTATATAAGAAACGTCAACTACACAATGTTTTTAAAACACAAAGAAGTTCTAAATCTTGGGAACAGTATCGGAAACAAAGAAATATTGTTACAAAATAAAAATAAAATCAATTAGGAATTATTTTCTAGAAAGATGTGTTGGTGGCCCGAAAAACAAAGACTTTTGGCCTACAATAAAACCTTTTTTAACCAATAAAGGATGTAATTTTGAAACAGACATTATCTTGAATGAAAAATGACAAACTTTTGAATGATCAGTCAGAGATATCAAATGTTTTCAACAATTTCTTTGTAAATGTTGCAAAGGATATAGGGAAAGATTCAACATCTATAAATGATTGTCATCCTAGTATTTGTAAAATTAAAGATAGATGTATCACAAATGATTGTAACAGTGAGTTATTTTTCAAACCTGTTTCAGATGAATTTGTAGAAAAACAGATAAACAAGATTAATATTAAAAAAGCTACTGGTATTGATCAAATATCCCCTAAAATACTTAAGATAGCTAAACATGCTGTGGTAGCTCCAATTACCCAACTTATAAATTTATCAATTAATACTTGTACTTTTCCAGACAAACTGAAGATAGCGCAAGTAGTGCCAATTCACAAAAAGAATAGTACTCTTTTGAAAGGTAATAATAGACCAGTTAGCATCTTACCAACAATATCAAAAAATTTTGAAAGGGCTATAGATGAACAATTGGTAACATTTTTTTATTTACATTTTAATATATATTTGTCAGCATTTAGATCAGGTTACAGCTGTCAAGACACTCTAATTAGAATAATTGAAGATTGGAAGAATCTGTTAGATAATAACCAATATGTCGCTGCCATCTTAATGGACTTATCAAAGGCCTTTGACTGCCTTCCCCATAACCTTTTACTATTGAAATTAGAAAACTATGGTGTATCAGAAAATTCTTTAAAATTATTACAAAGCTATCTTACTGGGAGAAAACAGTGTGTTAAAATAGGGTCTGTTTGTAGTTCTTTTCTTGATATATACAAAGGAGTGCCCCAAGGATCCATTCTGGGGCCTGTGATGTTTAATATCTTTATAAATGATATTTTTGATTTTGTAAAAAAGGGAGATCTGCACAATTATGCAGATGATAATACTTTATCTTACGGAAGCAACAGTGTAGATGATGTTATTGAAACTCTTGAAGAACAGAGTGCTATACTTATTAAGTGGTTTACTGAAAATCACATGCAGGCTAATCCTGATAAATTTCAGGCCATTTCAATTGGTAGGAAAACACATGAGAAAAATTTAAGTTTTATGCTACAAGGAAATAAGATTGATTGTGAAGATGAAGTAAAACTTTTAGGTGTAACCTTTGATTTTAAATTAACATTTAATTCTCATGTATCACATATTTGTAAAAAGGCTTCTCAGCAACTAAATGTTCTAAAACGCATTGGAAAAAACTTGAGTAAACTTGGCAAGCTTACAATTTATTATTCTTTTATATTGTCAAATTTTAACTATTGCCCTTTAGTTTGGCATTTTTGTGGCGAAAGTAACACAAAGAAATTAGAGAAAATACAAGAAAGGGCTTTAAGGTTCATTTATAACGATTCAGACAGCTCCTATGAAAATTTACTTGAAAAATCACAGTTACCTTCACTGAGATTAAGGAGATTACGTTCGATGGCTATAGAAGTTTTTAAGATAATAAATAAACAAACTCCTGTATATTTACATGATTTAGTACCCTACTAGCCAAATTACGTTGTCAAAACGTAGTGACAACGTAACTTTTTCGTTGTTACAACGTAAGAATTTTACGTTTTAACTACGCCGATTTGTAGACTCCCCTAAGCGTAACTACCACATTGTGGTACTACGTAGTAAAAGACCTTTCTACAACCAAACGACAACCATGACCATGTAAGGACGTTTACACAACGTGACCACCAACCATCACAGGACCTTAATACGAGGTAAATACAACTAATCAAGGACGTTTACACAACGTAACTACCAACCATCATAGGACCTTTATACGACGTAATTACAACCACCAAAGGACCTTTACATGACGTAATTACAACCACATAGGGTCCTTTAGACAACGTAACTACAACCACCTAGGGACCTTTACACAACGTAACTACGACCACCTAGGGACCTTTATACAATGTAACTACGACCACCTAAAGACCTTTAGACGACGCAACTACAACCATCTCTATATAGTTATACAACTACAAAAAATGTACAACCCTAAAAGGACTTGTATAGCCAAATTACGTTGTCAAAGCATTGTGACAACGTAATTTGGATAGTAGGGCAACTATAATCACATTAAGACCGTTACACCATGCAACTACCGGTACCAACTACACAAATGTACATTATTTTTTGTGTATTTAAGGACCTTTTGTGATGTTCTTAATTTTTTTGAGTTAACTAATAAAATATAAAATTCTAAACATTTATTAATCCAAATTATTGCAAGTTTTACAGATGATGAAACACTCTTTCTACTCTCAGACTCATCCCATCATAATCTATTTTAAAGATGCCAAAATGTTTAGATGTAATTATTATACAAATATGTCAGGTACATGTAATAATAAATATATCAGATTAAAAAACATGTAAAATAAATGTACTAAAAATCTTTATCTTGTGAAAGTTGCATTTGACTAAATTAAAAATGTACAAATGTATATAGATAACATCTATAGAAGTAATGAATAGGTATACATCCAGTGGAGGACCTACATTTTAAGGTCCCTAACTATTATGTGGGCCCTTTTGCAGCCAGCAAGAATAACCAACAAGGTCAAAAGGGCCATGAACAGGGTGTTGGGGTGGAGTCCTTGACAATGGGCCAAACATTGATCCCTTTCCCACCAGCAAAGAGGTCTGAGTAATGGATGGTATCTTCTTCAATGGTGTTGTTCCATGGGAGATTCTGATAATTGTTTGTTTTTAATTTAACCACTATATCTCAGATTTTTATTAAAATTGCTGTACTGGGTTATAAGCATTTTATGCTAGAAAACAGAAATATCTTAATAAATATGGGAACTGAAGCACTAGTTGCTGGCTAAGGAAACAGCAGAAATACATGTATACATATAAAAATATCACCCTGCTAACAATGGACCAAACTTATAAGAACAACTTGACCTATAAATCTATTCTTTAGTTTAAAATTAAATACTAAAAAATATATAATCAAAAATTACCAAAAACGAAGAAAATTTGTAGGATCATCAATGCACAGAAAAAAGAATTTATTCATTCTTTAAATTACTAGAGAGGGATCATTAGGATAAACAGGTGATAGTCTTGATTTTTGGTGTTTTAATGCACAAGCCTGAATTAAGAATTCATATGTCTGTTTGTGGTTCCAATTGGTTCTAACATAAGGACTGAGCTGTCAAACTATTAAGCTGTGCACCAACAAAGGATTCGAGGATCCAACTGCCAAAATGTAGGCTATGAATAGATTCTGGCTAAGTCAAGGAGCCCATACAGCTTGGGATTCAGGTGCAAATTTGAAAATTTTACTAATTGCAGGGACATTTTGAGGCCATATGAAATTGGAATTGGAGCATATTCTAAGGTCAATATTAAGTACTTTAAGCCATTGACATGTGATTCTATTACTAAAATAGCCTTATTCTAATAACAAAGACAGTAAAAAAAACTCCATTAATTTTGTTGAAAAGTTAGTTCATTAAAAAAGTTGTTTCCGGGATATAAGGGGCCCCAGGCCTGAAGCGTAAGCTTCGTTAGTTTCATAGTAAGATCTACAAATGTACCAGTGTACACATCCCAATCCTGAGAAAGCTGTAACCCCAAAATAGTCTTGTTAATGTATATAAAAATATAACAAAGAACAATAATATTTTAAGCTAAGTAATTCAAAATAAAAATATCAAAACCAATATATCACATCCCCTTACAGAGAAAAAATATAACCCTAATTTTTCTTTCTTTCTTAAAGAAAAAAATATATATTATTAAATATGGGGACAGTCATGATCATATGGTAGTTGGATTTATAACTACCTATGCAATCAGTGCACATCACCACTAATGTTGTGAGTTGCGAGGGGCAAAATTTGCACAGATAATGTTACCCATATTAAAATCTCCAACAAACTTGCCCCTTCCATAAATTATTTCTATTCTAATAGGACATATACGGTAAATATTTAATCCATATTCCTTAATTGTGTACCCATATTAAAATCTCCAACAAACTTACCCCTTCCATCAATCATTTCTACGACGTGCTGTTTTGGCTTTGTAAACAAAAGGGTATAATAAAACAGCCAAATACGTCATGATCATTAGCGTGTGTAAGTCATAATAAACCGGGGATTTTTATACCCTTTTCTTTACAAGACCAAAACAGCATGTCATATTAGAATTCAAAATACTGGCATATAAATCATGATTCTCATTCAACCAATCAATTTTCATTCAACATTATATTATCCTGGGTACTCCGATTTCTTCTACCTTTATAAACTGCAATATTGTTGAAAGTGGTGTTAAACACTCATAACCTTATAATTAACTCAAACCCACATTATCTCAACCATACTGATACTGATATATATAAATCACAAAACTTGCATACAAAAAAAACCACATACAAATTCTAACATTTGGTCAGCAAAAAAATGAAAGATATAAAAAACAACAAAGTTAAATGAACAATGAAAGATTTCCTTCAACTGTAAAGTTTTTTTTCTCCATCAAGCATCTGGAAAGCTCCCTTCATTGGTGGATTGATTCTGAAAAAAATAATATGATATTAATATTTTCAGCTAAATGGAACAACTTTAGGGGTGAAAATATTTTTAGTAACTATTTTGATCATGATCAGAAGCTTGAAATTATTATATTTAGGAGATAACTGTATTGTATTTTAAGCTTTGCGGATGTAAATCGTCGGTTTTACGGTTGCAAAATGAGCCTACCTAGCGACGCATATCGTACAAATGTAGCTAGGTAAACAGATATTTGCGACTGTAAGTGAAGACACATTGTAAAACCTATAATTAATTGATTATAACTCGGAAATATATTGCATGGATATATATTACAGAGCTAAAGAAAGAAATCCAAAAACTGTGACCAAACATATACGTTAAATTTTATTGATAGGACAAATCTAGAAAAGATACATCTCCATTTATGTAAAAAAAGACAACATGAGAACAGAAGAGAATTAGAAGAGAAATAGTACAAAAAAAGTGCAGTTCAAACATTTAGATCTATTGCAAGACTACAATATTATCAAAATTAATACTTAATTTTAGAAGAAGCATTTGCAGTATGTAAAACATTAGACTCGGAGAGGAACTTACACTTAATATGCAAGACACTTATATCTCTAGATTAAAAATTGATTTAAGACACTTATCTTGCAGTTTTTGATATTTGTTGTTGATATAAACATATCCCGTAAAATGTTTTCCATGATCTCATTTCATTAATGAGAAATTACGAAAATCACAAAAGCACATATAAACAATCAGTGGGGAGGAGATAAATATCGATCAATCAGTGGTGTGACCTAATTAAATAGCATAATTACCCATGCCCAGTACTTCTCTACTGACCAATATTATCTTCATTTATTACACTTTTATTATTTCTACACTTAATATAGAAAACTTTAAAAAGAAAAGTAGAAATGAACCAAAAAATTAAGTCCATGTTACAAAGCTCTGACAAAGGATCATATTATAATTATTTACTCTTGGGAATTTTAGGCATTTTTTTCTGCAGTTTTTTTTACATAACTATATTCCTTATTAATTGATTTCTCAAAATTTCATTACAGGTACAGTTAATTTGTCTTTGGGATGGGATCTCTATCAGATAGGTTGATCTTTTCAAAATGTGTTTATTTTCATTTTATCGTCAACTGTAACTGATGATATTTAACATAAATCTCTTCTTAAGAAATGTTCTGTATTTGAAGTAGATTGTATACATGTAATTAAATGTAACAAGTTCATCTAAAGAACCCTTTGTTTCTGTGATAGCCACACACTGTAAATATGGGAGGAGCTCTATTGGTATAACTTACATGTATAATTATACATTTATTTTGTAGGCTTTGTGCATGAAGTCTAATTTCTGGTTCATCAATAAATCATCATGGTAGCTTTCCATCGGAGTTTAATCCCTATAAAATTGCCTCAGGACTAGATTAGTTGATAGTAAAATGTAAAATATAATGTTGTTGACTTGTCTGGCCAATAGCTAGAAGAACATGAAATTGAATACCTCTGATTAGATGATGGTGAAATTTGCTGTTGTCTAGCTATAGCTATGTGTTGATCGGTCTGACATTACAGGACATGAAGCAGGTGACATCTGTGGCTTCCAATATTACATGGGGCCAGGAATTATTTCGACTGGTTTGCCATATGTTGAAAAGTCACAAGGTCAGCTATGTGCCTATAACAGCTATAACCTCAAATCCAACTGTACTTGTTTACCACTTTTACAGAAATGTACCAGCTCTGAAATTATAATGAAGAAATTTAAACTATTTTATTCATAGTCTCATTTATATACACAATGCACAGGTATCATCAATGATCATACTGTCTTAATGATAAAAAAAAGAGGCTACTTCCCCCTGCCTCCTAAGTATATACATGTAGCCAGAAATGAGGTACCATTTGATAATTTGCATATCTAAGATGGGGACATCATGGGGAAGTCTGCAATTTTCATATGATCTACATTAAAGATATAATTTCTAATTGCATGCATGTTATTTTTTGAACTTGAAAATTATATACCTTTGGCTGAAATCAAGCTAAATAATAAATGAAATAACAATTAAATGTTCGAGGTTCCTGGACAAAATGAAAATCGGATGCATCTAACCTTTATCTGGTCTTAAGAGTCTATGTAAAAATGTCTGTAATACAGAGACGTGCAAAAAGTATTCGGTCACTGTGATGTTTTACTATATATTTCATATAAAACCACATTTTTTAAAAACATTATTCCAAAGTCGACTCTTGTTCGATTTTGATGATTTTTTTACCAACAAAAACAGAATTAAATGTAGTTTTACAAAGTGATTTTAGCATAATTTTATAATCTATAATTTTTATGAGTTCACAATTTAAACACAAAACAAAATTTTGAACGTCAAAAATACAATACAATGATAGTACATTTGAAGACAAATAATTTAAGTTTGCATTTAAATCATGAATATTTAAAATCTGTGCTTCCAAAAAATATTTAAAAATAATCACAGAAAATTACATAGTTCTCGCTTCTGACGTTCTGTTGGTAAAAATTTCATCAAAATCGAACAAGAATTGAGTTTGGAATGTTTTGAAAAATTGTGGTTATATACCTGTACGAAGTATAGCAAAAAAATTACAGTGACCGAATACTTGTTGCACGTCTCTGTACATGAAATTGAGACCAATGAGGGAGATAACTTATTTACATTGAGACAAGAAAAAATTAAATAAGTGTAATGGTTATTATTATTATTTTTTTATTCCCCTCCCCCCCCCCCCCCCCCAATAAAACTCTGCTCTGGTGTAGTTCATCACAGGATCGTTGGGTGCTTTGCCTCTTGAGAATGCAATATTATACAGTATTATCTTTGGGTTGTTTAATATTACCTTTACAATGTACAGAGACGTGCCAAAAGTATCCGGTCACTGTAATTTTTTTACTATATATTTCATATAAAACCACAATTTTTGAAAACATTATTCCAAAGTCAATTCTTGTTTGATTTTGATGAGATTTTTACCAACAGAAGCGAGAACGTATGTAATTTTCTGTGATTATTTTTAAATAATTTTTGGGAGCACAGATTTTAAATGTTCATGATTTAAACACAAGCTTAAATTATTTGTCTTCAAATGTACTATCATTGTATTGTATTTTTGACGTTCAAAATTTAGTTTTGTGTTTGAATCGTGAACTCATAAAAATTATAGATTATAAATTTATGCTAAAATTACAGTGTAAAACTACATTTAATTCTGTTTTTGTTGGTAAAAAAATCATCAAAATCGAACAAGAGTCGACTTTGGAATAATGTTTTTTAAAAATGTGGTTTTACATGAAATATATAGTAAAAAATCACAGTGACCGAATACTTTTGGCACGTCTCTGTACCTCATTGCTTTGGTTACTGACATAACTACATTTTTGTACATGTACAAGGTATGTATGATTATAAACTTTTGCTGTAAATTAGTGTAAACCTTTATTGTGTTATTTTATTTTATTTCAATGTTTGAAAATCACTTAAATCACGCTAATCATTGTAACAAATTAATGATGATTTTTCTGTTCTTCGGGGCGTCTTGATTGACAATAAAGTATTTGTTTGTTTGTTTGTTTTTGACACAAAATTTAACAATGAATGCCATTTTGGCGTCACACTCACAGTATTTTCTTAAATCAATTTGGATTGCTCATTCATAGATGTAATTCTATTGACTAACCTTACTGTATATTTCTACCTTCTAAACTCGAGGTTTTTGTATGTTCGGGACATCAAAGAAATTGTTAAAATTGTCACAAAACACCAAAATGATTTGAATTTTGGTAGGAATTCAAACTCCGGAAATAGCAATAACTTTTTATTATCGAATCGTTGACGGACACACTGAATTTCCGCATTGTATGCTATTATTTGACAAATCTAATAAACGATCCACTCAGCTTGAAACTGCAGTGGTCAAAATCTAATTCAAATATGACGAATATTTATGAGGAAAAGTACTTCTAACTTTTGGATAATGGTAATTTTATTGCAAGTAATTAAATCTTGGAGATACATTTGTATATTGCCTTCATCACGTTCTACTAAGTTCAGTGGAAAGAAGAACGATTAACGATCAAGAGGCCACCGATACGATCCTCGTACATGGCGTTTTTATTATGTTTTTTTATTGCTATTGATATACAACTATAGCCAGTTGTATCATCATAACGCAAAAAATGTAGCTTAATAACAACACAACTTAGTCACATTTTTTACTGATGAACCTGGAAATGCAAAAAGTCCTTATCAACCATGCATTTTTAGAATCAGGAGATCAACTACTATCAAATTCAAAGTCATGTCTAGAGAATACTTTCCAATTTGAAAAATTCACTTTTTAATTAAGATCCTTTCCCTTTTCCAGGGAAATACCTTAACGATTGGTGATATTAAGTACGTACGGTTGTTTGACAACGACTTGCATATAGCGTATTCTGAAATAATAATTACGTTTGAGTTTTTACGTTAGCATCAAGACCATATCCGTACGTAACAAAAGTGTTCAAACTACAGTGTCACAACGATCGACTTGCATATAACGTATTCTGAATACGTTACCAGGACGTAATAATTACGTTTGAGTTTTTACGTTAGCATCAAGGCTATATCCGTACGTAACAAAGACGTTGGAAAGTACGTTGTCACAACGTCTTGGATATAACGTATTCTGAATACGTTACCAGGACGTACACATTACGTTTGAGCTTTTACGTTAGCATCAAGACCATATCCGTACGTAACAAAAACGTTGGAACATACGTTGTCACAACGACTTGCATATCACGTATCTAAAATACGTTGTGGCAACGTAATTTTCACGTAAGAAAGGGACTTGACCAAACAGCAACCAAACTGCAACGTTGTGAATACGTAGTGTGCTAGCTGGGTAACTATAAAGAAAAGTTCTTACTCTTTTAGATACAACAACACTGTCAACATACCAAGAGTTAAAACCACCAGGTATGGTTTGCATTCACTGAGATATGGTGCAGCAAAATTGTGGAACGAACTTCCAAATGACTTGCGTGAGGGAATAAGTTTAAATAATTTTAAAAACTTGATAAGCAAATGGGATGGGGATGGGTGCTCGTGTTCTTTTTGTTCCTAGAACTTATAACCTAATTATCTGCTGCTGCATTTTAATTATGCTTGAATTTTTATATGTTTGTCAATGTATGTCCATGTATTTTTGTGGGTATATATATATACCTGTATGTGTAATTTGTATGTCAGTTTAAAAAAGCTCTTTCGAGCTTATTTTTTTTATTGTTATTTATATGTTTCTAATTAAAGCATATACCAAAAAAAATTTTTTTTTACTTAACTTGATGCTTTTCAGTTTAACTTGTGCTCTATTTTAGTGCTTGGCTATTTCTGCATGAATATTTTTAAAATATTTTTTTTAGAATATTTTTTTTTTGTACATGAATATTTTATGTGTTTGAGTTAATTTGCTTCTTTGCTTAAATATAGACTGGTTATAATTTGCATGAATGTACTTGTATGTGTAATGGCTGCTAAATGTCGGCATCTTTTTTCTGTTTTGACCTCTGGTCCTGCGACAGTGGGTGCGCAGAGAGGCACGTGTGGGGGTCCAGAGGTCAAAACACAGAGATGTATGCATAGGTTTGTCTGGATGTGAATTGGTTTTGTATTGAATGACATGTTTTTGTTGTGCTGTATTTAATTTATGTAATTTTGTTATGCATGTCGGTTTGAAAAGCTCTTGAGAGCTTATGTTGTATTGTTATAAAATGTACCGACTTTAAATAAAACTTTGATTGATTGATTGATTGATTGGTGTCAAGATAACGGTGACAAATTATGGACAAAATAAGTCGTATTTTTGGCATTTTTTTTCTTGTTGATTTTTTATTTTCTTCTCCGACAACTCCAAATGTTTTCATCGTAATGGTTTTGAAATGTACATACTAATAATAATTTACACAGTTTGTACATGCGATACGTTAGTTCCGACGAGGCTTTTAAATTCTGAGATTTCTCGGTTCTGTTTCGATTTCCCCAAATGGGGCCCCGTGTCATTCATCATTACCGATTTCAATGTTTTTGTCCAGTTTTTCGAATAAACTGATTAAGTCGGAATGAAATTCATTGCAGTTGATAATCTTTAAGGTAAAACAGACATGAAATAATTTCTTTGCAAGGCAAGAAATGCAAGCAATTTAACTTCTTTCAAAACCAGAATGATACATGTGCTCACCTGTTTACGTTGGTGATGAAATTTCATGATCGGCAATCATCGGAACGGTGCATCCGAAAGCTAATTAGCCGCCATTGTCTTGACAAAATACGTACGAGATGGAATGATTTTCTGTTCTTAATCACAGATGATCGCGATTTTCGTCCTCAAACATGCACGAATGGTTTAGTTTTTAGGGAATGTAAACATATCAAGAATATTTTTGAAGATGTTTATTTCACCAAAAACTCGTTTCATATTACTTTAAATAATACGTACGGGTGACAACAATAGGAAAACCGGTTCTGAGTGATTAGCGCGTTTATAAACATGTGTGTTAATCATAATAAACAAAACTTACCTGTGTTTTTTAAAGTTCGCACTATTTATGGAAAGACAACACTAGTGTAAATTTGCTCATCGGAAATTCTACACACCTGAATAAAAGTACGCTTACATCCCCACATCTAAATTTAGATGTTCGTTTCCACGAATAGGGAAAGAGGAAGCATATTTTAGTTTATTGATTTTAAGAAGGCAGATCTGTACACGCATATTCTAAAAAAAACCGAACAAATGCATGCGGCACAAGTGGCAGTTAACAGAAGGAGGTTATCTTGTAAGTATATATAAAGATATTTTTGTAAGTTAGTGATTCACAGGCGCTCGTAGCCACACATTTTTTTTTAAACTTTCTGTTTACATTGACTTATTAATTTTCAATAAAATTGCATTATTATTTCATCTCATTTTCCTTAATATAACTTGTTCGTGTCCTAATATCGTTGAGATTAGGATTCCGAAGAAATTTTCTGTCTGTATCTTCATCCTAATCTCGTTTCAAGCCCTATCAAGCCCAAGGTTATTCTAGAAATTTAAAATTTTACCCCAGATGCATTCCGATGGATATTTTGGCATGGACGGATTGTGTCAGATCAAGTGCAGGTAAGATTTCATATATAGACATATTTTCTAGTTCAAATCCGCAAAAATATTGATATTTCCTTACCTTTTACAGCGTCTATCAGATAAAATAATCCAAAAATCCACTTCGAACTGTCCGCCATTTTAATGAACTCATGAACTACACCACGTGATCAAAATCTTCACGGATTTTGTTACAGCCTGTTTCTACATTCAAGATGTTGATGTCAAATATTTTATTATAATTTAAAAATCCCATATAAACGGCTCGGACTTTTTTTTATGTTGCTATAAATATTTTATTAAAAGCATAAAGGATATGCTTGCATGTAGACAATAGACAATTACAATAATTGGTAAAGGCCCATTGTAATATAATAGCAATAAGAAAAATACAATACAATACAAATATTTTTATCTCCAATTAAGGAGCCCTTTCAGGCAGAACAATTAACAAAGAATTTAATACAATGATTATGGATTGATTACATTGATTGGAAGTTAACCTATTTTATGAAACAAACAAATCGAAATTTAATCATACCATTGATATAGCAATAATTGCATTCGAATGTATGCTATATAACTAGCACAATGACCCATAAGTTGTAAAATGATAATGGTCTTCAGAGAGGACTTATATAAATATATATATACATCATACACTTGAATTCTTTTCATTAACTAGTTATTATTATGTATCATTTATTTATTAATTTATTATTATTATTATTATTATTTTCTTAGATTTGTATGTTATGATATAATTTAATAGGTAAATACTTATAGGTATATGCACAATATATATTATACCACTATATTGGATGTAATAATACAATGTGAACTTGGAAGAGAGCCCGGAGGACAAACCTCACTCCCAGATAACAATTTAGTTCTAGTTTCTGTTAATGACATCAACAGTTGTATGACTATATTAATAATAATTATATTTTCATTTGAAAGTAACCAAATAAATTTAGATTTGTTATCCAATGGTGCAAAATTTTTTGCAAATATCTGAGATTTGCTGCCTAGCTTCAGTTCTAAATGAATTTAAAATGGGACACTGCAGTAAAAAATGTATTTCATCCTCTATTTCCAATTTGCATAGTTTACAAATTCGTTCATTCAATGGTATATTCTGGTGTCTCCCCTTTTCAATTTCTAAGTTTTGTACACTATTCTAAATCTAATCAATATGTTTCTGTTAAAATTATCTAAATCAAGATAAGATTCAAATGCAAAATATTTTTTGAAAAGTCTATATGTGCGCAATTTATTTCCATATTGCTTTCCAGGTCTGTCATTAAAAATTTCAGTTTTCCAAACTGCATTATATTTAGGTTTAAGTTTTGAATAAAAGTATGATTTTATATTTCTTTTTGTAGTCAATATCGAATTAGCAAATATATATATATGCAATATATACTAAATTAACAACTTAAATAACAATTTTATGACTGCATAACTGTATTAAGATATACTATCTTTTCTAATTTTTAACATATAAAGTCTGTGCATAATTTGTTAATTCGCACCGATTTACTGTTAAGTAATAATTTTTATTTCATTGTATCATTATGGAAGTTTGAAAATTCTTTATAATATAAAGATACTATTTTAAATAATATTTCTCTTTCTTCCCTATATTGTTCGCACTACCAAAGCAAATGGTTTTCATCTTCAATTTCTAAATCATTGCACATTTTACAAAATCTTTCAGTTTTATTTATTAGGAAATAGCTGACTTTTTTAATTTCGAGGTTATGGGCACAAATTCTTAATTTGGCAATATTCGATCTATCTGATTTCAAAATAATATTATCTACATAAGCTGCCCATTCATTTTCATCATAAATATTACGTAAAAACAAGGATTTATACTATATAAATCCTTGGTAAAAAGAATAATTTTTCACATTCTTTGATTTTTGAGTTTTGATCTTGTAGATTTTGGTCATATATTCGTTGTTGGATCTGATTGATGAATGGATTGAAAGATGTTGTAGGCATAATTTCGTTCAAAAAGGAAAATCCTAATCTATTAATGCATGAAATAATATTTCTAATCCATACACAGTGTTCCAGCTAGGTCCTTTTCACAGGGCGGACCGCCCGCCCTTTTTCAACTGACGCCCTGTGCCCTTTTCATGACGCCATGCCCTTTTTCAAAGTCTATATGTCTTTTTTAATCAAATGTATCGTTTATTTTGACGTTTCGTAATGATCCGCCATTTTTCTCGATTACGCTTCCTTGTAAACATTGCGCGCGCATCGTAATCAATATTCTACCTGTTTACCTTGACAATTAATGAAAACAGCTGATTGACCGTAGGTTATTTGCAACAGCTGATTGACTGTAGCTAATTGAAAGTGATTAAAACTCATCAAATAAACAAATTTAACATATGTTGTCTTATTTCTGTCACAATGCCCAAACGTGACAGACGTTTGAAGGAAGAAATTAAAAAATGCAAAGAAACAAACAGAAGTTTGAATGACTTTTTTAGTACTAGGGGAGTTTTAGATATATTTATTTGGCATCTTGATGGTGTTGAGCTTTTAATTAATTTGAATCCCTTACAATAGCAATAAAAATATATTTAAAAGAAATAGAAATCACCACTTAGATATTTTTACAGTAGAATTTTACATCACTAACAGTGGTTCAAAGTGTTTTCTATTATTAGCAAATTAATTAAACAACCTTATTCAGAAAAAAAAACTGCTGAGATCTGCTAATCTGAGTCACGGGTCACTGTAATCGGGCGGCTGTATCGAGAAACAGATACGGTGTTGAAAAAACTGTTGATACTCATATAAAATATTGATAAATGCTATAAAATGTTATGTTTGTCTTCAAGAAATATGATAGACAAAACCATGTGTGAAGTTTTATGACGAAATATCTCCGATTTCTATGTAAATTTACGAGTTGAAGTTGTGGCTGTATCGAGAAACAGATACGGTGTTGAAAAAACTGTTGATACTCATACAATATTAATAAATGCAATACAATTTTATGTTTGTCTTCAAGAAATATGATAGACAAAACCATGCGTGAAGTTTTATGACGAAATATCTCCGATTTCTATGTAAATTTACGAGTTGAAGTGGGGAAATTTTATGTTAGATTTCTAAAAATCTTCTACTCTGAAACCACAGGTAAATTTACTTTAGCGATGCATTTTTATCTTGGACAAGAATAATGAGCATCCTGATTGGATGACGGATTTAAAACACACTGACTCTGCATGGTAATTCTAATAGAAAACAATATTACTTTTTAATTTACCAATCAATACAATTAGCTTCTTGGTAAACACATGTGCGTACTTGACAAATTAACATAACAAATAATAAGACAAACTTAAAATAGAACCAAGTAATATATTCCTGTTAAGCCATATAGTCGTGTATATAAATAATTGTTCATACAAAGGCAAGGTATTTTATTTAAACCTAATAAAGTAGATCGAGATCAAATACAAAGAACACGATGACTGTGTAAATCCTGTGTTCATCTTTCATTGTGCATATCCTGGATGCATGCGAGATATGCTGATGTCTGAGATAAAAAGGTCAAAACATTGCAAAGCAAATCCTTGTACCATAAATTAAGACCAAATTATGACAATGCCGTTTTTTGAGGTATAATTCTTAATTGGAGAAATATTTCACCGCATGCCAACTTTTTAATTATCTTTCTTTATGATGGTTTCTTTTTAATATTTAAGGTAGAAGAAATAGTTTTTTATATTCTTGATTGATAGTTAAGTTTTTACAGAACTGAAATGTTTTATAGACGTGATTTAAAGTTTTAATTTATTGAAATTTATATAGTCTCTCATAATTCTTTATAGAATGGCACTTGTTATATAAGTATAAATGTTGTGTAGAAGTATGATATTTATAGTTTTTAGTGAGTGCCTTTAACTGCCATATCACAGGCATCATTGTTTTTATTGTAAATTTGGGGGTAGTTTTTATCCCATCTCCAACGAAGTTGCGAAAGGATATACATGTAGTAACGCTACCTTCCGTTCGTCTGTCTGTCCTCCCGTAACATCCTTGTATTTTGATAAAAAAAAATATTTAATCCAATTTTAAAATGTTGAACTTTCAAATTAATCTGAAACATAAACAAGTGATAAAAATAGAGGAATGTCATGAAAGGAGCATCATGGCAAGGCTTAAGCTTTTATTAAATGAAAAGCTTGGTTTATCAGCACTGTACCCCAATAATAGCATACACTTAATGAGTACAGCTGCTGTGTTACCTCTGAGTACAGCAGAAGTAGAAAGGGTATTTTCACAGGTCAAATTGGTAAAGTGTGATCACATAAATCGCATGAAACAGGTCACAATGAACAATATTTTACATGTTAAACTAAATTGCAACAAACAATGTTATGAGCATGTGTCAGATACAGTAGTTGCCAAGTTTTTTAGAGTTAATGACAGAAAGATAGAATTATATCTAGGTTGATTTGTTGAATAAACTGACCTATTTGCTCATGTATAAATAATAAAAGTCAATATTTCATTGTATACTTTATTTGATTTCACAGTGTCCCTAAAAAATGCCTTTTTTGAAAATCCAACAGCGCACTAAAGATCCCTTTTTCAGGACCAGCACCCTGCCCTTTTGAAATCCTAGCTGGAACACTGATACATTCGACTTCCAAGTAGCCTTAAGTATTTCATGGGATAGGGTGTCCTTAGAAGAAATGACATGATCTAAAAATATTTAATGCATGCCGTAATTATATTTGTTCTACAGGGTTGTCTGGCTAGCTCAGACCTACAGGCAGCATTTTGAGTTTTACAATGCACCAAGTACTTCCTTCATAAATTTAGTTAGTCCGGGATTTCTCTGCCGTCCGACGGCATTATTATTTTTTGCTAGAGCCGTGGGACGTCAGAGAGTTCTACATACGGAAAACAACGAGATTTGCCTCTCCAACTCTGGGTCGGCACATTTCCACGTTTCGTGGCTATCGAATTTTATTTTCTATCAGAAACCCTTATATAAATCGCTTCACCAATCATTTTTCTATTCATTCATAACCATCTTACCATCAGAAAGTGGTGTTACACACCATTACAGCACGATGTTGCCTTATGATCCTATTATTCCGCCATTTGACTTCCATTTTCGAATCTACAAACGTGATATCGCGATACTAACTGAATGATGACAGCAACGCATTGCATGATGGGAGCTAATTAATGCAGCGTGCCAAATTATTTGGAGCATTATATGCATACGTAAACAACATTCAAATCACATGGAAGACGATACATTTAAGCGTATTCTGCAGGACAAACAGTTCCATCTACAGATCAAAGCAGAGCAGAAGGAAATAATACAGATCTGTTGGAAAGAAAAGATTCAATGGCAAAGTGTTACCAACGGGTTTGGGAAAGAGCATGTGTTACGTTCCCCCTTTTTGGACAAGGTATACTACATCATATTTTTTTTCTTATGGTTATCTGTAATTCACTATTGCTGTTAAACTCATTAACAATCAATATAATCAACTGTTTTAAATTTGAAGTTAATTGTTCTGCCTTAACAGGCGCCTATGATTGGCAATACAAATATTTGTTTGTTTGTTTATATGCAAATCATTTCCCATGATACATTGCGGTAATCGTAGTTTTCTCGAAGTCACGTGACAAATGTTCCAAAATGGATGTGAAATGACGAAATCATAGAGTCTAAGGGAAAATCGTGCTGTAAATAAGGGTAATAACAAAATTACCGAACTCCGAACAATCTTACAAAGGGAAAGTTAAAACTCATAATTATATAAACAGACAAAATCAGTCAACAACCTGAAAACTGTGAAAACCGTAATGACCCTGACTTGGTACAAGCATTTCTAAAGAAATGGTGGGTTGAATCAGATTTTAAGGCGCCAAACCTCCCGCTCTCATTACGGTTCAAAGGTTCCGGCTGTCACTATAACAGTATTTAAATACAGGAACAAAATAGGTAAAATAGTTGTCAAAGCAGTACCATATTCGGTGACGTAAATGTCAAAAATATTTTTACGTCACACGTTGATAAAAAAATATCCTTGACATTGTTCTTGACTTCTTTATCTTTATACATTTTCACTATATGAAAATGCATCGCTTATAATCGTTTCTGCAGAGACGGAATATATTTCGACAAGATCTTGGTATCGGAATATAAACTTTTTAAGAGATCGAATAAGGCGAATCTTTTTATAGTAATGGAGTGTAACACCACTTTCTGAGGGTAAGATGGTTATGAATGAATAGAAAAATTATTGGTGAAGTGTTTTATATAAGGGTTTCTGATAGAAAATAAAATCAAATAGCCACGAAACGTGGAAATGTGCTGTCCCAGAGTTGGAGAGGAAAATCCGCTGTTTTCCGTATGTAGAGCTCTCTGACGTCCCACGGAACTAGCAAAAAATAATAATGCTGTCGGACGGTAGAGGAATCTCGGACTAAAATTTAGTATGCAATAACTCATAAGGATCAAATTCTTTACATTTCAAAGCAGATTCTAAACCGCAAATCTCACAGCAACATAATGAAATTGGTAATATAAGGGAATCAAAGAGTTTTTCAAATAGTTTACAAGGATTATTTAAGCCAATAGTTTTCTTTATTTTAAAATATGCTTTCCTAGCTTTTTCGGCGAAGGTGGACATGGCAAGGTTGAAACTGCCATTACATTTCAACATTATACCAAGGTTGCAATAGCTATTTACTGTCTCAATGACATTCCCATCATACATAAAATGATTTCAGAATGATTTTCCATTTGAGTTGAAAATAAGCACTTTAGATTTAGAGTTATTAATCTCTAGTCTCCAACATGAACAAAATGCATATAAGGTGTCAAGACATGCTTGTAATCCACATGGACTACTTGATAAAAGTACAAGGTCGTCTGCAGATAGCAAACAATTGATAGAGATGTTACCAACCAAAACTGGATCCGCATCACTACATTCTAATTTTCAACAATGTTATTTATAAAAATTTTAACAACATAGGGCTAAGAACATCACCCTGTTTGACCCATCTTTTGGACAAAAAGGGTTTGCTAACTCCACCAGAGAATTTAATTCTACTCTTTGTTTCCGCATACATTGAATAAATAACATTACAAATCTTTTTAGGTAGACCCTGTTCTAAGAGTATATAGAATAGTCCTGTCCTCCAAAGAGAATCATGAGCCTTTTTTTTTAGATCAATGAAAGCTGCATACACTTACTTTCTTCTTCTTCTGTTTATAAGAGTCAATGATTGATTTTAATGAAAAGAGATGGTCAGCAGTTCTACCCTTTTCCATAAAACCAATTTGGTTTTTATTTATTATGTTACTCTCTTCAATAAATTGTAAAAGTATAGTATGAATTACTCTGTTAAAAACTTTGCCTAAATATGAGCTGATTGGAAAATTGGAAAATCAATTTTCCATTTTCAAAAATAAAATTGAACAGTTTCTCTAATGGTTTTATCAGTACTGAAATGTCATTCTTTAACATCTCATTTGAGATACAATCATCGGCTGCACTTTTACCATTTTTTTTTAAATTTTGTAATGGCTTTGATTATTTCTTCAGGTTTAATTTTATCATTTAATTTAGGGACCGACCATTTAACTTGAAAGGGGGGAGGGGGGTTATGTTTTTTTGTTTCGTTCAGAATTATTTTTTCGGACAACAAAAGAGTTAGAATATTTTTTTTTTTTTGTTGCGCATAGCGCGAAATGTTTTTCCAGAATATAACATTAGGTTATATGACAAAAACTCTGAATCAGATTATTTTTTTTTTCCTCCACCAAAATCAGAAGATTTTTTTCAGCAACATTGGGAATCAGAATATTTTTTTAGAAAAAAAACATTTTACTGCTATTGTTAGTGCGTTTGTGGTTAAGATTATTTCTTGGCAATATATTGTCATATTTATAATGAACATCATCTAAATTACAATGATCGACTTCATCATTTAATACAAAATCAGCTTGCGTATTTCTATGCGCATTGAAGTCGCCTTGGTTCATGATATCACCAAACTGGCTGTAATTTTCAATATCATCTAATAAATGGGAATACACAGATTCCATGTCTGGTATATTATTAGTATAATTAGCTGAGGAGATATAGATCACCGCTAGAAAAATATGTTTTTCAAGGTTAAAGAACCCTTGGTCTAATTTGACCCAAAGAATGTCATTGTGTTTATTTTTTAAGCATTTTATACCTTTAACACTTAACATTTAGCATAAATACAAATTCCACCCGAGTTTCTTCTAGCCTTTTTGTGTTTCTTTCTTGAACACATTGAAATCATTTCGAAATCTGGTAAATTAACAGAAGGACCATCCTTGTCAGTCCAGGTTTCAACTAAACTAAGAATATGATAATTTGAAATTAATTGAAAAAAATGATTATCTGTAGTTTTATTCAAGGTTAATCCTTCAATATTCCACATTGCTATATTTAGTAAAGAATGTTTTGAATATTGCGCTATTCATTAAATTGTTATATTTTAGGATGGTTTTTTTTGGGGGGGGGGGGGGGGTTTATTATGGCCTAAAAATAAAAACTCATTATAAAGAAAAATAATGATGATAATAAAGGTAGTCTCTAAATATATATCTAATGTCATATATGTGAGGAAATGTTTTTCACACATTTACCATGAATAGAAAACAAAAGCAAAACATACACAAAAAGTAACAAAAATTTGAAAAAAGATTGTGAATGTTTTCTTTTCTTGTATCTGATCTGGTGATTGACCAGTATTTTAATTAACCAACTTCATGTGGCAACTGAGGCGGAGGTTGAGGCCAACCACATGGATTACGCATTTGCATGAACACATTCGCTTGATTTTGGTGTGGTATTCATGGGGAACTGGTGGTAGCATCATATTCGCATTCTGGAATGCGTTAGCATTTTGAATATGAAATTGGAAATTGTCCGTAAATGGTGGATTTGATAATGGTCGGACGAATTCCTGGTGAGTGTTCAAATTGGACGGTGACGGCTGAACTGAAGGGGTGCTGATTGTGGGACGAAAGTATCCTCCCTCTGGGGCATATCAGATCGACGGCCTTGACCAGACTTTCTACGATTGCTCATAAATGGCGGCGATAGATTAAGTGCAACAATTGTGATTCACAATTGCAGAGATACCGTAATTGTTTAAATGTACATCGTCGTGAAACATGCGGTCGGAGGGTTCAAATTGCTCAATAATCCTAATGTTTGGAAATTTCTCGAGAACTTGTTTTGTCTTATCTGTTTATTTGTATCCAAAATTATATCATATGATTGATCACGCCTTCTCATGATCAGAGACATGTAAATGTTTGCATCTTTCCAGGTTTGGTTGCAGACTTCACATAGCTTAGCGAATTCATGGTTCTGAATACCATTGTTCTGTAAATCTCTTGTGCCCACGTGTAATAAAATGTTCTTGGTTCTTGCTACCATATTTCTCTACAAAATTTGAGCAGGTTGCTGCTCCACCTCTTATGAATCTTTTCATTGTGGCTGCTTTTGGAGTGAACCGTTTGGGATGGATTCTTCTAATAATAGATTCGCTAAGAATCAAGTAATCGCACTTTGATTTCACATGACTTTCCTCGGTTTCACTATTTACAGATCTCGAGAGGCTCTGCCTCTCCTGTTCGTTTTCTTCTTGATTTTTGACATTTTCGTGATTCACATCGACATGTCTTGTAACCGTAGTTGTTTCGTTTAAGTGACACTCCCCAGGTTACTATGTCTTAAATCTGACATTTTACTTTCCAAATCAGTTACTTGGTCCACTAGTTTTTCTATTGTTTTTGTCATAGCTTTAATTTCTGTTGTATTTTCGTCCTCTGACTTTTGTATGTGTTTAATTTGAGTATCAAGGCAATGGATTTGGTATGTAGTGCATCAATTGTTGTGGCACACTGCTTTACTTTCTTTAATATCAAAATATATCTGTGGATAAACTTGCACATTATAACTTTTCAACCGGAAAACAAATATTATAGAAGAAATAATCTGATTTTATAAATTACTAATTTTCTCAATTAATTAATTAACATTACTACAAATAAATATGTACTTAATATTAGTGAAACACTTCTTTCTCATCGTTAGCAAGGGGTAAACAAGGGGTAAACAACGGAAAAACATTTCACAGGCAAAAACTGAAAAAAATACATATAATAAATAATTGAATAATTAAACAACAACGGTAATTTTGCAATAATTTCGAAGCGGCACTATTAAGCATTCTCAAATAACAGTCCCCGGCCTACCTTACAAAATGGTGGGCGTGTTCTTCCGGGGCCGCTGAACCCCGACCCCCTTTTTTAGACCCCCAATTTTAGACCCCATCTCAGACTGTTGTCTAACTAAAGCCTCTTTAAACCCCAATTTTTGAAGAATAATCCAAGCGAAAACCTATACCCATTTTCAGACAGTTGTGACAAAAAGCATACCCCATGTCAGACATGTGCCAGACAGATAATCAAAAATAGGACCTCGATTGTCAGAACATCACCATGTATATAGGAAGTTATCCCCCCACGTAACAGTCATTTTCATTTCGTCATTCGGCACAATATAGCTGGAATATCACTGATGTGGCGTTTAGCAGTCAACAATCGATGAATCAATCATTTCGTCATTGCTAGACGAAAAACGATTTTTTTTAATATAACCTGGCAAACAATGAACTATCTTTTTCTACGCTTAAATGATACTTTCTCTAATTTTTGTCTTGTCTTTCCCCAAGAAATTGTTTCGTTAAAGTTGGTTTTATTTAATTTTGCATTATTTCGTTTCGTTTCGTTTCGGTCAATTTCGTTTCGTTTCGATTTCGTTTCGTTTCTGTAAAATTCGTTTCGTTTCGATTTCGTTTTGCATTTTACAGGTACCAGTAAAAACCGGCATCGGTTATATTTCACTTTTTGCAATCATGGATGCTGAGTCCACAGGCACTCGACGTCTGGACCCTCCTTTTCCCGGTTGACCCCCTTTTTTCCACAAATTTGAATTTCACAAAATTTATTTTCCCTCCTTAAATACGTGTATTAAACATTTTTTTTCCTTAAAGGTATACAATCTGTCAGTATTTATTTTTTTGTTTATATTAAAAGTTGCCAATATTCGATGTTTTATACTAATAAAATGTTGTGAACAAGAAGCCAAGTTTAAAAAATATGCTATAATGTCGTAATTAGTGAAAAGAATTCGAATGTTTGTTGGTGAAATCGCCATTAACACACCTAATTATACGTCGGCTTCTTTTCCGAAGTTTACCGGACACTGATAACTGCTATTAATAACCAGAAAGCATGTTGCAGGTAATTATTGGTTAGAAGAAATATAATTTAAGAAATATATCTATGAAATTGGATTCGGGGGTAATCAGTTAATATTATATAATGGTATTTAGTAAGAATGACGCTTAAAATCGAAAATATGTGATGAAATCAATAAAAACAAACCCAAACTCTGCAAAGGGGCCCGATAAAGGGAAATTTGTAAACAAATTGTATTGCATATTATTGACAACACTTGAGTTGACTTGATTAGAAAAAACAGACATGAAGTTCATTATTTTAGTCTCTAATTTAAAAGAGATATCACCTAGCGTTTTCTCCTGAAAAAAAGAATATATAAAAAATTACGATGCAATTCTGTCAAAATACGATTCAGCCGAAAAAAGATACTTTTTATTTTTACACAAAGCTTGCTGAATCCTCCTTTGTGTCGTTTTCGCGTAGAATCCGTCAATATTTATATTTACGACATTTGGTGTTTTTTTTCAGCAAACAATTTCGCACATGCGCAGACGCTTTACCGAATGAGGTCACTGTGTAGGTCATCAATGGTCATATGATCATATTCATGAATATATGAATATTATGCAGGTAAACATTGAATGCTTTACTGGATGCAAGAGAATCAAACAGCGACGTATTTCCTTCGTTCCAGACAGCTTGTATGCCTTTAAATACGTGTATTAAACATATTTGTGTTGAAGATATTTGCGTATCTTCGCTTTGTTGGAATCTGTGTCCACACTAACCCCGGAAAAAAAATATTACGAGGTTAGTGTGGACACAGATTCCAACAAAGCGAAGATACGCAAAATTCTTCAACACAAATATGTTTAATACACGTATTTAGGGGAAAAAATAAATTTAGTGAAATAAAATTTTGTGGAAAAAGGGGGGTCAACCGGGAAAAGGGGGGTCCAGACGTCGAGTGTCTGTGGCCGAGTCTGATGAATCACGAGCAAAACGAGCGAAAGTTCAAAGGCAGCTTGCTTTTTTCTTCAATACGCCCCTTGTTAGAGAAAGAAGGTATTTACTTAGTATAGTTACATGATTATATTCTAAAATCAAATTAAATCCCTTTGTGAAGACTGCGTAATATAGTTTTACGATTCCACACGTATCTGAGCATCACAGGGGCTCGCAGTTATATTTTCACATCACCAGGTATTCGTTTTAACACATACATGGTGATGTGAAAATATAACTGCGAGTCCCTATGCCGGCATTAGCTGTGGAACCGTAGCTGTTAATGGGCTTTTTTTTGGCGGCCCATAAAGAGCTACGGTTCCGCAGCTACACCGGCATGTGTCGTATAATCTCGTTGATATTAGGATTCCGAAGAAATTTTCTGTCTGTATCTTCATCCTATTCTCGTTTCTAGCCCTATCAAGGCACAGGGGCTTGCTACCATTTTTTTTTTCACTCTACTCTAAAAAAACACAAAGGAGGAATCCCAAATGCCAAATTGCCATACAACACTTTTTCAAAATAGTTTTGTATCGGTGTCTTGACCTGATTCGCCATAATATTGGTACTCATTTGAAGCATAATAAATATATTATTGATATTCCTATTCCTTTTTGTCATAAGCTTTACCTATCTGCAACTTTAAAGCAATTTTTAACATAATTTGCAGCACGCTACAACTGCCTCCGTCATGTTCACATGTCAATACGTGCGATTTGATTGGTCGGTTATTTTCAGGTAATGTGTTAACCCCTGTTTACTATCATGAGTTAAAGGTAAAGAGTCGCACATGGGGCGAAATTTCTACATTTTTAAAGTAAAATTTGTTTTTATTAAATAAATACTTACCATCATAAATTCTGAGTATATCCTATTGCGTCATTCAAACAGCCGGAAAAAACCCTATAGGCTAAAAATAGCCTCCATTCGGAAACCATCGGTTGCCATTACCCATCCTAATCATAACATTTCTAGCAAGTAATTTAACTAGATCAGGGATGAATGGGAGGACGGGTGGGGCCTATAATTTATGATGGTAAGTATTTATTTAATAAAAACAAATTTCACTTTAAAAATTTAGGATTTTATAACAATAAATACGTTACCATCATAAATTCTGAGTAACTCAGAATTTAACTTAGAGCTGAATCCCAGAATCAGAAGAAACTGGGGGGAAATTTACTCTTTGAGCAGAAACTATAGGCCCAATTGAAAATAGATTGTCCGCATGAACAGACATAGATCTCAGATAATGAGATAAGAAAGAACTTTCACCTCTCCAAAAACCTGCAGATAGGACTTCATTAAGTGATGCATTATTAAATAATACCCAAGAAGATGCAAGAGCTCTAACATCATGAGCTTTGACCTGGAATTTGTCAAGTATAGCTTGACCCGTAGATTCGTATGCAAGAGAAATATTCTTGCATATCCAGGTAGAAATGGTTTTAACAGAGAGATCAGAGACACCCTTCTTAATAGGGATAAAAAGTCTTTTATTGGTACTAGAACGCAAAGAAGCTGTCCTAGTCAAATAAATAAACAAAATTCTTACCGGACACAGAGAAACAGAATCAGACTATTGGGGCAGCGCTGGTATATAAATAGGCTCTGCACCTTTATCTGGTATCTGGTTTTTGCCTAGAAAAGCTTGGTCCGTAAGCAAAGTAACCGAAGACTTGTCTTTAGAGAATCTAAGGCAAGAATTAGAAGTAGAAAAAGCATAAACTTCACTTCGTCTCCTGCCCGAAGCAAGTGCCAATAAGAAACAGCATTTGTAAGAGAGGCATTTCAAGTCTACCTCTTCTGCTGGCTCAAAGGGTGTCAGGTTGAGAGCTGATAAAACTAGACCTAGGTTCCATTGAGGAACCAAAACCCTTTGCCGTGGCCTTTCAAGACTAAAGTTGCGAACTAGAAGGGAAATAAAATGATTATTTCCGAAATCTTCCCCACCAGAAATATGAAAAGTTCGAGAGATAGGTGATCTGTACCCCTTTACAGTGGAAGGGGCAAGACATTTCACCTCAAAGAGGAAGACAAGAAAATCCGCTAATTGTTGGACAGAGATTTTGAATGGATCAATCTCCATTCCAACACACCAATCAGAGAAGATTGTTCACTTTGCATCATAGACGATGCTAGTGAATTCTCGCACTGACCTGGAGATGTGCTTGGTAGCTGTTTCAGAAAAGCCTTTCTATCTGAGATTATCCCTGACAGAAACCAAGCCTGTAGATGGAGTCTTTCTGGAGGAAGATGAACTACACCTCCTTTAAACTGAGATAGAAGATTTCGTTTTAAGGGAAGCACTAGTGGCCTAGCACAGGACAAACGCAGTAGATTTGCAAACCAAGCTTGTTTTGGCCAAGCTGGAGCAATAACTATGATCCTGCATTTCTCTCCTGTTATCTTGTGAAGAACAGGGGCCAGAAATCTGAATGGGGGAATGCATAGGCGAACATTCCCTCTCAACATAGGCTCATTGTGTCCACAGCATAGGCTCTGGGGTCTGGAACTGGGGAGACGAAAGTTGTCACCTTGAAGTTCAGATTCGTTGCGAATAGATCTATATTGGAATTTCCCCAATTAAGAACTATAGATTGAAAGACTGCCTGATGAAGTTCCCACGCTGTATTGACTGGTGATAAGGACCTGGAAAGAGAGCCCGCAAGAACGTTCAGACGGCCTGGAATATGTCTCACAACCAGACGAATCTGGAATTGAGAGCATAGAATCAGAACATCCTTGGTCAGCTGATACAGAGAGTAACAATGTATTCCTCTCTGATTCTTCAGGTAGGCTACCACTGTTGTGTTGTCTGTTGCCAAGACAATAGATAGGGACTCCGGACAAAGTTTGAAATGAGAAAGAGCTAACAGAACTGCCCTCATTTCCAAAAGATTGATGTGATCTTTCTGAAGGGTGGAAGACCACATCCCTGAAACAGTTTTGACCCTCCAGATAAGCTCCCCATCCCAGAAGGAATAGAGGCTTCCCAATCCTGGGAAGACAGGATCCAATGCTCGAGAAGATAAAACTGTAGAGGACGAATGTGTAGACGTTCTATCTGTACTACATCTGCTAGAGAGTTGCGAAGACCTAGCAGTTGTGAAAATTGACGAGCAGTGACTGAGGTCTTGGCCAGAAATGTTAGAATAAACTGACGAAGAGCCAAACATTTCTCCTCTGGAGGAAGCACAAGACCCAAGTCCGTCCTGAAATGCTCTCCTAGGAAAGCGAAATCTCTGAGAAGGAATGACCTCCGATTTCTTCCAAGAAATGAGGAAACCTAGTTCTAGGAGGAGGTCTATAACTGTCTGGGTATGAGACAAAAGAATGTCTGGGTTGAGTTCCTTGACAAGAGAATCGTCTAGGTAGGAATTAATCTGGATAGACAGTGTGTGCAGATGAGCTGACAGAACTTGAAAAATTGTGGCTAACCAGAATGGGAGAGCTCGAAACTGAAAAACTTTGTTGTCCCACACGAAGCGAAGATATTTCCTGAAAGCCGCAAAATAGGGCAGTGGAAATAAGCATCTGCTAAATCGAGCGATGTCGACCAAATTTCTGGGAGCATAGAAGCCCTGATGGACCTGTTGGTCTCCATTTTGAAATGGGGGACCACAAGGTAAGTATTCAAAATAGAAAGGTCTATAACTGGTCTCATTCCCCCCTTTTTCTTGGGGACCAAGAAGAGACGGGAATAAAATCCTGGACCCAGGGAAAAAGTTGGAACATGTTCTATTGCTGCCTTCTGCAACAGAACAGACAGACAGACGTAGACGTTTGTGAGTATCCGAAGAGACTGAAAAGGGAATGGGAGACTCCGACAGAGGTGGTAACTGTTTGAACTGAAGTTCTAATCCCCCCGAATTATCGACAGAGCCCATGTGTCTAGGTTCTCTTTTCCCATTGAGTTGAGAATTGACAGGGATGGAAGGAAGGGGTAGTTCCCTTCCTTCTTGAGCAGTCGATAACGTACGAGGGGGCAACGACCTAGGGCCGAGGGCCAGACTTCTGAACGAGGTGTTTTAGAAGAATTGGCATACTGTTTGCGACGAACAATCTTTCTCCTTTTTGCAGAAAAAGTAGGAGTAGGTTGATAACCAGAAGATGGGGAAGCTATTGTTCTCTTCCCATCATTCAACCTGACGTTAACGCTCACAGACTGAGGAGCCTTGCTAACTTCTTCCTGGACGTTTTGGAGAGAAAGACCAAACATGTTGTCCTTAAGAGGAGATTTCATAAGGGAATCCTTAAGAGTCTCATTAACAGAAGATTTGTCAAGAATCTCACTCCTCTTGGAAAGAGTAAGGTTGGCGAGAACACCCGACACAAGAACTTGGGAAGCTCCTGAAGCTTTATCAAGCTGTAACAAGAGAGACTTGATTTCAGCTATACCTTCACCCTCTAGGTCCTGACGAAGGGCACCAGTGGCAGCAAGATAATGTTCTGCCGAATTACGAAGTAAATTCTCCGACGTTGACCAAGTAGCCTGAGAAAGTCTAAGACCGTCAACTGGTTTTGATCCCAACAAATTAGACATGGCTTTTTCACAAGTTGGGACCAACCTTCCCAGAGTAGAATTAAAGATTTGGTAATCCTTAACATTGTAAACTCCTGGGAATGAGGTAGGACCGAAACTCGAAAACTTGGAACCAGAAGACTGTTTATCTACAGAATCATTACTAATACCATCATTAATGATTTGTAAAGCAGCCAACACATGGTTAGACTCTGGAAAAGAGTTATATGTATATGAACTCTCCCGAGTCAAACCACAAGAAGCCTCAAAATTGGAAGACAGCCTTTTAGGCTTAGGAGGAGAGGCAAAAGGTAGTTTCGCTACGTCCCTCATGAGGGTGTAGACCCTATACCTTAAGTTTTCTTTAGAAAGAGAAGTACTGTCAGTCTCAGGAACAGGAGAACCATCAGCGACTGTCGGATGAGAATTTGTGGAACCTGAAGAGGATACCCTCTTCACTATCTGAGAGTCAGTAGGGTTGTCAGATTCCTCTTCAGCGAGGACCACCCTCTCCTGACTACCAGGTGTCACAGAAATTGCATCATCCTCCCTGTAAACCTCATCGTCCTGAGACTCAGGAGAAGGAGGTACAGGGTCCACTCTAACCTTAGTGGAAGATTCCAGAACCAAAAGCCGAGAGTTTAGAGAACTAAACTCGGCCTTCATGGAATCTTTAAACCCACTAAGCAACTCCCTTACACTGTCTAAAGGGTCCTGACTAGTGGGACACAAACCTCCAGAAACAGCCTGGTTAGGAACCCCTAAAGCAGCTGAAGGTTGCCAAGGATTACCAACAACGGGGTAATGAAACATCCAAGGGGGTCTATTCCAATTGTAAGCAGTTGGAAACCCAATAGCCGAGAGAGAACCACTACTGACAATGGGTGGTCTGGTACTGGGAGGATTGATGCCCATCGACTGACCAGGTACAGGATTCAGGGAGCCTGAAGAATTTACCGACTTGGAAACTGTGGAGGTGACTATAGACAGTGTAGGAATAACCCCTCCTCCCGGTTCCACAGGCACAGGACCTAAGTCCTGACTGTGCAACGAATGTCCAGCGTCTGCTGTTGAAGCCTCAGGATGAATGCTGGATAAACTGGAGGTAGGGTTATTAAGGGAACCAACCATTGGGTTTGGAACCGAACCATCCCAAAAAGCGTCAGTTCCTGTAATTGGGAAGTACGGACTACTGGTACTTGCCGAAAATTCCATCTCGATAAAATAGTAAAATGTAACAAATTACTTACCAAGACCTAAAATAACAATTGCTTAAGCAATAATAATAATATTATTACAATAATAATAGATTTAAACAATATAAAAAATCGTTTTCATCTGTTTTCTTCTATAAAAACTTGGAGGCAATTTTCACGAGCTTATCGTGGCGCAGCTGGAAAAGTTATAATTAGAATGGGTAATGGCAACCGTTGGTTTCCGAATGGAGGCTATTTTTAGCCTATAGGTTTTTTTTTTTCCGGCTGTTTGAATGACGCAATAGGATATACTCAGAATTTATGATGGTAACGTATTTATTGTTATAAACTCTGAAATTCTCATTTTGTCCTTTCATTTAGTTAATACATGTATAAATGATTGTTTGTTTTAGATAGATTTTGATCTACAATCCCTACCTAAAAATAACCGACCAATCAAATAGCACGTAGGAATTCGGCCCGGTATTGACATGTAATATGATGGAGGCAGTTGTAGCGTGCTGCAAATTCTGTTAAAAATTGTTTTAAAGTTGCAGATAGGTAAATATTATGACAAAAAGGAATAGAAATATCAATAATATATTTATTATGCTTCAAATGAGTACCAATATTATGGCGAATCAGGTCAAGGCATTGATACAAAACTATTTTGAAAAAGTGTTGTATGGCAATTTGGCATTTGAGATTCCTCCCTTGACCTTGTGTTTTTTTTAGAGTAGAGTGAAAAAAAAATCGTAACAAGCCCCTGTCTGTGATCAAGGATATTCTGGAAATTTAAAATTTGACCCCACCCCCGGTGCATTCCGATGGATATTTTGGCATAGACGGATTGTGTTAGATCAAGTGCAGGTAAGATGTCATAATCTGCAAAAATATTGATATTTCCTTACCTTTTACAGCGTATATCCGATAACATAATCCAAAATCCACTTCGAACTGTCCGCCATTTTAATGAACTCATGAACTACACCACGTGATTAAAATCATCGCGAATATGACAGCCTGTTTCTAGATTCAAGATGTCGATGTTAAATATTTTATTATAATTTCAAAATCCTATATACACGACTTGAACTTTTTTAATTTTATTATAAATATTTTTATTAAAACCAACCAACAGCTCATAAAGAATATGCTTGCATATACACAATAAATATTTGACATCGACCTTTAATTTAGAAACAGACTGTAACAAAATTCGTGACGATTTTGATCACGTGGTGTAGTTCATGAGTTCACTAAAATGACGGACAGTTCGAAGTGGATTTTGGATTATTTTATCGGATATACGCTGTAAAGGGAAAGGAAATATCAATATTTTTGCAGATTTGAACTAGAAAATATGTCTATATATGACATCTTACCTGCACTTGATCTGACACAATCCGACCATGCCAAAATATCCATCGGATGCACCGGGGTTCAAATTTTAAATTTCCAGAATACCCTTGATAGGGTTTGAAAAGAGATTAGGATGAAGATACAGACGGAATTTTTTTTCGGAATCTTAATGTCAACGAGGTTATATCAACACGAATCACAACAACACGTGTAAGTATATATACTTTCACTTTGAATGATTAATTAATTTACGCATTTGTTTTTACTGTGGCTGATTTTCATACTGCAATAGAAAATCTAAGTGATCCGATTGGTTATTTACTCGATTTTACTAATCCATATTATACGGCTCTAGCCGGTAATATGAAAGCACGTGCCAAGGGTGCACCCGTGCCAAGAAAGATAACTCATTTTGAAATCATACGTAATCAAGATGGCGACCCCCAGGTTCGCCTGTCACTCTGACGTTAAAATTGTTAAGTTGTTTATTAAATATGTTGAAGAATTAATTTCTTCTTTAAAGCAAAGTCACATCTTGGGTTAAATGTTCATGAGACAATACATTTATAGTAGCCATGTTCTTTATTTAGGTTTTGCACCTGTAATATGAACCCATGGTATTGCAGTATGACAAATTCGTTATATAGGCTTTAGACAGGTAATAATAGCTGCAATAATGTTGCTCCTGTGACAAACTTGTGTCTCGGCAGAGCTACAACGCGGTCCCATTCTTCACAATGGAGCAAAAAAAAGTTTCAGTTGAAACATAAAAAACTCACTATTTACGCTTCAAATATTTCATTATAACTATTACTGAGAAATATATGCTTTTCAAAGGTAGCAACAACCTTGTTCAAGTTTATCGATCGTTTTCCATAACCGGAAACTACGGAAGGCGAAGCTTTTATAAATATGGTATTTCTTACTACACGCTGACGTAAACATTCACGCCTCAAATCGCCAAATATGGTATCGACATCCAAATAGTGAGGCCGAAAATGACGAAATTCAAAATGTTCAGAGAGAAAGTAAACATGGATGTTTATTTTGTGGGAATTACATTCTAAAATACTGGTAGGTGATAAAAACTTGTTATAATAATGGACAAAAGGAAAGGTTATGTCTTATTATTGATAAATGTAGGCGTCAGAAACTCTGTAAGCGAGCGCAACAATCTCGGCGGCTGCTCCATTACGTGTAATGGCATCCCGTTATAATCCTTGCGAGTAAGCGAGCATTTAGGGTTTTATTATTAGGACTAAGGTAATACGGGCTCATATTACCTGTCTGTGTTGAATATTTCCCTCGCCTTCGGCTCCGGAAAAACACAGACAGGTTATATAAGCCCGTATTACCTGTCTAAAGCCTATATAACTAATATTATTTTGAAAATAAGCTAAATACTTAATGATTGAAATTGTGGACATACATTGTATCGTCACGGTATGTGTTGTCGTATGTCATCTGTTTTCGTTTTATCCATTTTATTTTGATTTCCACAGCG
Organism: Bathymodiolus septemdierum; assembly: GCA_963383655.1. Classification (NCBI taxonomy): domain Eukaryota; kingdom Metazoa; phylum Mollusca; class Bivalvia; order Mytilida; family Modiolidae; genus Bathymodiolus; species Bathymodiolus septemdierum. The sequence continues at coordinate 114,201,394 of OY726517.1, read as the reverse complement.
CACTCATTATTTTTGACGTGTCTTCTGGTTTCTATTTATGGAACATAAACAAGACTACAGCGTGACATCTGTAAAAGATGTTAAAGTTTGCTTTAAAAGACGTAAACACCAAAAACAGTGAACCTACCTACTGAACCATACTTTTTTGTAATGCTAAAAATTTACTTCATTTATAAAGTAGCTGGAAAACAATCCAGAAGGGCTATATAACATTGAACTATGTCGTCTGCCTCTCAGACAACGGCTCTTCCTGTCATGTAACTGTCATGGGGTCACTGATCTTACTTGTAAACAAAAGAGCTGACTGAAATGTGCCTGTTTCTTATATAAAATACATATCACTTTGCAGTGCATTGTGGTTTCAACACTAGAAAAAACATCAAAAGTAAACACAATTTTGAAAGTGGTCATTTGCAAACATTCTGTTATTTTATTTAGATGTAGTATGCTTTGGTAGATGGCCAGAACCATGAAATTTTAAAACCAGCCATTTCCGGATTTTATATTCGTTTCCATCCCGTATATCGGCCCTGTGTTTACTTCAAACGAAAACAGATGACGCCATTTTACTGACAGCAAAAGTTGCCAGATAATCGAGAGTATATTAAAATACAAGAATGGCTTTAAAAACAATCTTATGTACAAAGAAATATTTAACTAGCCATTCTTTGAAAATTCCAATCGTCATATGAATGAAGGGTTAACACTGTTAATCGCTATATCTGAAAATCGATACTAGCACGAAAACCGATAACACGATGCTATATGCCGTAGTTGTTGGGATTTTTTGTTTACTTATTTAATAAAATCATTCGAATATTCCATTGTCATTGGCAGAACGGTTCAACCAAACAATAACGCGATTGTTTATTGTATACATATTAATAAAAGTGCAATTATAGGTAACAAAGTTAGTGAAATCACATGATGTTTTGTTAAAATACAAACGAAACAGTTAACAATCCATGAGATTTATTTTAGAGATAATTTGTGAAGTATTACCTTTAAATTAATAAGCGAAATGGTGTATTTTTTCGATCTGGTCATGCTGATATATAAATATGAGACTTTTCCCTTGAAAAGATACCTACTTCAAACCGTGAACTCGGACGTGCGTGCGTACCTTCGATTAGTCCAAGATTGCTCTGTCGTCTAACGGCGTTTATGGATTTGCTGTAGCCGTTCGACGTCAGAGAGCTATGCATACGGAAAACAGCGGATTTGCTTCTCCAACTCTGGGTCAGCACATTTCCACGTTTCGTGGCTATCGAATTTTATTTTCTATCAGAAACCCTTATATAAATCGCTTCACCGATCATTTTTCTATTCATTCATAACCATCTTACCCTCAGAAAGTGGTGTTACACTCCATTACAGCACGATTTTGCCTTAGATCTTATGATTCCGCCATTTGTCTTCCATTTTTCAAACATTTGTCACGTGACTACAAGAAAACCACGATTACCGCAATGTATCATGGGAGATGATTTGCATATAAACAAACAAACAAATATTTGTATTGCCATTCATACACGCCTGTTAAGGCAGAACAATTAACTTAAAATTTAATACAGTTGATTATATTGATTGGTAATGATTTTAACAGCAATAGTGAATTACAGATAACCATAAGAAAAAAAAATGATGTAATACCTTGTCCAAAAAAGGGGGGACGTAGCACATGCTCTTTCCGAAGCCCGTTGGTAACACTCTGCAATTGAATCTTTTCTTTCCAACACATTCTTTATTATTTCCTTCTGCTCTGCTTTGATCTGTAGATGGACTGTTTGTCCTGCAGAATACCCTTAAATGTATCGTCTTCCATGTGATTTGAATGTTGTTTACGTATGCAAATAATGCTCAAATAATTTGGCGCGCTGCAGTAAGTAGCTCCCATCATGCAATGCGTTGCTGTCATCATTCAGTTAGTATCGCGAGATCACGTTTGTAGATTCGAAAATGGAAGTCAAATGGCGGAATCATAGGATCTAAAGCAAAGTCGTACTGTAATGGAGTGTAACACCACTTTCTGAGGGTAAGATGGTTATGAATGAATAGAAAAATGATTGGTGAAGCGATTTATATAAGGGTTTCTGATAGAAAATAAAATTCGATAGCCACGAAACGTGGAAATGTGCCGACCAAGAGCTGGAGAGGCAAATCCGCTGTTGTCCGTATGTATAGCGCTCTGACGTCGAACGGCTACAGCAAATCTATAAACGCCGTTAGACGACAGAGTAATCTCGGACATTATGCCGCATATGAAGCATCATGCCGCACATGTTACAATTTTAATAAATTTCGGTTCAGAAAGGTCCTATATTTTCTAATTCTCAGGTGCTTCGGGGGGGGGGGGGGTGTTACCCTCCTCTCCCCCTACCAGGCACTGCGCTGGACCCGATGGGGACCTAGGCGATCCCCAGACCCCTTCCCAAGAAGTGCGCCCTCCTAACGTAAAATCCTGGATCCGCGCCTGTATATACAAATGTCATAAAGTGTAATGCATGGATAGTCGCTCAACCTTCCCATGGAAAGAAACCAGTACTATAGGGCATATGGGAAAGTAATAACAATGGATTGTGTATTCCTTCAAAGACATGCATGTATTTTCGTTGATATATTGTAATCTGATACATGTATTAAAAAAAAATTTCAGTCAGCAAGCTAAGTATATAATATTTCTTTAGTATTGTAAGTAAATGGCTTGGAAGCCTGGACCAAGATGATAAATGTGAACAAACAGAATAAGACAATAAAGAAATTAAAAAAAAAGATTGTGATACAAGAAAAAAACATAGCATTTTTTGCTGCCGTTGCTGATTGGACTCTCTAAAAGCAACAATTTAAGTAGGCTGTAAAAATTCGTTGGTCACAGAAACTGACTTGAGACATTCACAATTTCAGTAATTCTAAGCTGGGCGAGTGTCTAAATCTTCTTGAAGGGCCCTGGGCATATTATTTAGTCTTTTGTAACTGACCCCCTGTTAAGCTTTACCCCTATAATATGGTAAATACTTTCGTATTTGCATACATTTAGGTCCCACTGTCTTTGATTGCTAAGACCTTGTGAGCCATAAATGGCATCGGTGATGTAATGGCTAGCATGGCATGCTCGCTGCGTGTGCGGTAGATCGTAGCTTCAAGCCCTGATCGGGACAACGTGGTATTTTGTTGCTTTTCCGCTAAGCATGCAACATTAAGGAGAAAAAACAAAGACTGGTTGGCTCGGAATCAGCATAATGTGTCCAAGTGGAGCGACATGTCTATCAGTAGACTGTTGTTTCAGTGAGCTAGCACTATGCAAATCCAGCTTAAGTGTGTTTGTCTAGTACAAAGTGGACCTCATCATCATCTCATTGAAAATTAACTTGTTCTAGTCATCATATAGCTGAAAATTTGCTGAGTTGATGTTCAACAGCAATAAATCACTCACTCCCAAAACCTTGTGGTCAAATGTTTAAAGTAAGCTGCTTTAATGGTAAAACTTTAAATCCATAAAACACAACAGAGCTTTGCAGAATCCAGTATTTTGATGTGAACACCTTCGCTGAAATCCAAATAATTAAATGAAAGTAAAAAAAATATAGTATATATACGTCTGAAAATTAAACCAAACAGTGTTAGAATTAGATTTTAGAGCTGTTAAATTTTGTTCTTGCCTCGACGGGATTTGAACCCACACCATTGATACAATGGAGCACCATTCGCTTAGCCTTACGTCCAGCGCCCTAGACCACTCGACCACATCCACTCCCTAAAAAAGGAGCTTCAATAATCGTATTGTTACCTTTTCTCGTAAGGCAAATCTAGGGATATACGTAAGACATGTATATAAGCGTGTGTAGATGGTACATATATACTTAATATTATAATTTGACAGCAATCTAACTCAGCAATTTTTAATATATTGTATAGGATAATGAGGAATTCATTATACAGTCACAGGAAATAAAGTATATTATACAAACGTCTAGAAGCAAGTGACAACCATACAATAAATCTGTCCCACTGGACCTCAAATTTACTAAGGTTAATACTAAATATTATATACGTTTGAAAATTAAACCAAAAATAGTTAGAATTAGATTTTAGAGCTGTCAAATGTTTGCTCTTCCCTCGACGGGATTTGAACCCACACCATTGATACACTCGCTTAGCCTTACGTCCAGCGCCATGAAAATTAATATATATATATGTTAAAAGGGAAGTTAATTGTGCAATGCATTTGCTTAACCAAAATAGAAGCAATGACCACTGGGACTATCTATCTACATATATTATTTAATATCCATGAATATACATAAAATATGCACATACATGTAGTCAACAAGGTCCTGTACATACATTTGTATGTACAATGACCATGCTATGAGAACAGACACAAAAAGACATGTTGAACCACCATATCAACGCATGGCATTGTTCAATTCAACCTATATTTTGACGTTTCTGGTCTTTCTGTGCTCACGTTCATTTTCAATTATGTTGCAGCTTCTATGGCTGTCTGCTTCCCAGTAGATTTGTGGTAAAGTAATTACATTCCTTGTTGTCAGGAACATTAAGAAAAGCCACTCATAATTAACAATGTTTTTTTAATTATTACTTTATTACAAGCTCTGAGACCTGAGCTTGTAGTTTAATAAACAATACAATATGTTTAAGCTAAACTACAAGCTCTGAGACTGACCTGAGCTTATCAGGGCCTCGAAGAGAAATTTTGCAAGGCGGAGCAAGACTGCATTGGGGCCCCGTGGATAGGCTGAGACTTCTTTTAACCTTTTAACGATAGTGGAAGCGGGAGGTTTGACGCCGTAAAATCTGATTCAACCCACCATTTCTTTGGAAATGCCTGTACCAAGTCAGGGCCATTGTGGTGTTCCCAGTTTTGCGGTTGATGACTGATTTTGTCTGTTTGTTGATTTATGAGTCTTGCCGTTCCCTTTGGAAGATTGCTCGGTTTTCGGTAATTTTGTTATTACCGTTATTCTCACAAAATTGAGGATTTGATGTCCAATAAATCTACTGGTTTTCTTAATCATTAAGCCATCATTGCGAGGTTTTGGATAGCAAAATATTAGAATAAGATATAGTTCATAGTCTGCAGATAAACAGTATTCTAAACCTTTTACAAATGCAAATAATATATATATTTATCATATACTTGTAGATAGTAAAGCTTAAATTTTACCCTGTGATTCAGATAAAACTTTGAGTTTTGCTTAGAATGATCAGAGGCATCAAGTTTATTTCACCCAATTTCACAAGAATGGCCCAAGCAGGCTGATAAAGAAAGTTTATTAACTGCTTCCGGAATGTTATTACATGACTGGGTCATGCCTTTCCGTCAATGTTCGTAAGTTCACTTCGTGAATTTCCGGAAATCTATGCTTACAATCATTGCGGACTAAACTGTTTTATTGAATATTTGCACAGAAAATTATTAACTGCCAATTTTCTCTCTTATGATATTGAAAGTGCTAAGAAAAGTGCATTTATTGGATTTACATTATGAATTACATATTGAAACAATACATTTCGTGTTCTATAACTACATGTATGTATTTAATTCTAGCCAAACATTACTAAACATTTTGGTACGAATCAGTTATTTCCTCTGTTGAAATATATGATAAACAGATCATAACAATTAACATGTCATTTTTCATATCATACCCTTTTTCAGCCCTGGTTCATATATCACCCCTTTAGCCTATCGGCTCTCGGGCTGATATCATGACCTAGGGCTGATAAAGGGTATGGTATGAAAAATGCCATGTAATAATCTATATATATAGCGCTGGCCAAGTTGTTCCCTGAACCACCCGTTATAGCGTTCCGGCGATCTAAAACATTAAGGATACACTGGTCAGAGCTGTGGTATCTAGACCGTGATCGACGGTCGGCCAGTGTAAACCAATTGCAACACACACTAGTGTTCCATAGCAAGACGACCGGAAAGGAGTATAAAATCTTTTGCAATGTCAATTGCAAAACACCTATTGTGGTTTACCTCCTTGACTGTCACGTCTGCGGGTCGCAATACGTAGGAGAAAGTGTCCAACCATTCAGCAAAAGAATGAATGGGCAATCATTGAATGACTTTGGTAGATCCAAAATTTATATCATTGACCACAATCAATGACAGAAAAGAGAGAGCTTTTGGATTCACGAGTACAAACATTACATCCGGAGGGCATAAACAAAAAGGCCTAAATCTTTTGTTGTTTTTTAACTTTTTAACCAGTGCCTGGTCCTTAGCTAGTTGGTAAATTTCATCGTTACATTTTCTCATTGTTTTCATATTGTTTATAAATTAGTGTACATATATATTTGAATAATATAAAGTATAAAGTTCAAGATTATGATTTTTACGTCACGATAACTGATGGTCACGTGACAATTTTTCAAATCAGATTACGGACGCTGATGAAGCTTGTCGGTCAAGCGAAATATCCGTCAACTTGATTATAATTATAGTCTTTTTGTAGACTTATAGTTATTTTTGTTATATTTTAACATTTATTTTTATGTTGTTGTGCTACATTTTAGACGTTTATTTATCATTTTTGTTTGTTTGCACAGAATCGGTAACACTTGTTTCCGATCCGATCCCGTAGATTCATACGTTGGCTACTTTTTCCTCTCTTGACTCCTATTTTTGTTGGTCTCCTCCAGGCCGTTTTTTTAATGAGTTTGGGTATCATACCGTTTTCAAAAATATTTTTGACAGTGCTATTTAATACATTAACCAATAATGTCTCATTTTTATTCAAATGATGGCGTAAATCTCCTAGTCTTTGCTTGGTGGTTTCAACAGCATATTCGTTTTACCCTAATGGCTTAGAGTATAAATCAGTTGTCATGTTGCCCTCCTTGACCGTGGTGGTAGTATCAAGGAAGGACATTTTGGTTTTCGACACTTCGTGTGTGAATTTTATAAACGGATGGATACTGTTGGCATGTTCTAAAAATTCATCAAGCTCTTTATCGCTATGTATCCACTTCATATGTCAACGTCATCTATAAATTGGAACCATGAAAGAGGTTGTTTAAGTGACGAGAGGAGTAATCGTTCTTCTAGGTCCCCCATAAAAATGTTGGCATAGGGGGGTGCCATTTTGGTTCCCATAGCTGTCCCATTTATTTGAAGATAGTGGTTTCCGTCAAAAGTAAAATTGTTGTTTTTTTTTTTAATCAGTGTAAGCATCCTCCTACAGACTGTTTAGTGGAGATGCGGTACTTTTTCTTAAAATTTGAATATTTTGCATGAATATCTTATGCAACACTCTTTGAAATTAGAAGGTACCAATTACCATTTTAGGTGGGTAAAAATACCTGGTACCGACCCTTATTGAATGGCCTGTATGCAACGTGTTCCATTTATTTAAGCAATTGTACCCTTTATAAACATGACCAGGAAATCAGATCTTTCAAAATTGCTCTCTTGGGGTAAATAGGGCCCTTTTACTGATATGCCAATGTGGGAGATCTGAGGAAAACCCATTTCTTGTCACATGCGAGTGGCCCAAGTGCCATCCAATGAAAATGGTGATAGCAAGATTATGAAAGTATTACTAAACTGATTTGCATGTAATGAGCAATCCAATTGGCCAACAAAGGCCATGACCATATTTATAATATAATTACATACTAGTATTCATGACATAAGGTCACATGCATGTGACCCCTAATGGGGTTTCCTCAGATCTCCCATATCAGTAAAGGGGAACAAGTGAGACATCTTCTTTTAATCAGATTTGGAAAATGTGATGAGCGAATTCACTGTCAAAAGGCAAATTTAAAGTTCTCAATGTCATTAGTGAGGTAATGGTTGTTGCAGTCATTTAGAAATTTTTATTTAGTTTAATAATAATAAAACATACCACTGTCGGGACAGTCTTTTAATATACAATTATGCATGTGTAGATACCATTTTAATTAGTTTGTTTTGAATATTTTTCAAACTAGTTTATTGAAAGATGGGCCCTCTTTATGGTAAATTGAACCCAATGATATTTTGAACTTCCTCATTTTAATCAAGAGACAGTTGTGGATTCAATAAACCATTAGGGGTTCAATATACAATGGGTAGGGGCCAATGAGTAGCAATATTCCATACAGGTCAGAGTTGTACTTGATTCACAACTTATGACAAGAAGGGGTTTAATATTCCATGAGTAGGGGTATATGTTGGTGATCTTTTTTTATATTCCTATGCATAAGTATTCCAATATATTTTGTCTAGTTCTAACCATTTTCAAAATGTACAAAATGTAAAAAGTAATGTATAATTTTTTAGATAAAATGCTTCATATGTATCTGTAATTTCCATGTTTTTTTAAAGACATTTTAGATCCACAACCAACTACCAGAATAAAGGTTTCCAAATTACCATACAATGCGACCGAGAATGCTATCAAATATTTCTTTGAGAATCGTAAAGATTCAGGAGGTGGTGTTGTAGATACTGTTTATTATGACAAGACAACACATACAGCTGTTGTTATATTTGAGAAAGCAGAAGGTTTGTTTCGATTATTTAAGGAATATTTTCAATTTTTGAACAGGTTATACGATATATGGAGCAGTTTACTCTTAATAAATCGTGAAGCGGTTTATGAAAAGCGTAAATTGTTCCAAACCAGGTTATACAAGTACATGTATAACCTGTTCAACAAATCCTTATAATTGAATTTTTACAAGAAAATTTAATGATTCCTCGATTTTTATTACGATTATTTCATGGGACTATTTCAGTTTATCGTTGGCGAATGAATATGTTGGTGACGTACATCAATATACCAACCCAGGATATCAAGTATAACCAATTTTTCTCCAGGCAGATTAGTCAATCAGATTGCTGTATTCACATCAAATTAAATTATTTGTTTATAAACCTGCCTTGGTGTACTACCCGGTGTAGATAGACATTGTTGTGTTCTATCAGATTTGTGGTAAATAATACAGCCTGTGAATTACCAAATTCAGAAACTAATTCTTGAGGAGATGTTACTTAATTTCTTAACAAAATTTGTCTCACCTGCAACAATAGTCCCTAAAGGTGAGATGTAGGTATACATATTGCTTTTCTGGCGGAGACGACAGCCTTAACAATGTCAAGTTTTTGTCAATAGGTCAGTTGTTCATTACCATACAAACATAGGCTCACCATACTTGGATCAGACATTGATCATTATGTGTGTATGTCAGTCAGTCATATGTCACACCTATCCTTGACCTAATGTTTCATGATCCACTGACTTTGTTAAATTTATGTCAGGTTTTCGTGAAATTTTTTTGGCTTTCCAATCTTTCGATTTTGAGAGTACCTAATGAAGGCTATTTCAACAACGTGTCATGGGCATTAAATTTGATATCTACGTTTTTATTACTCCAAAAGGTCACAAAACAGTCATACAAACATTGATGTTCTTCAATGTTCATGTACAGGGGCAGATCCAGGTAGAGGCGCGCACCGCGTGTGCGCCCCCCTAAGATTGGAAAAAATAAGATTTTTTTGACATAAAATCGTGATTTTTCACACGAAATACCCAACAAATTTTCGCACCTCCCTCCGCTCGGCGCAATTTTTTAAAGTGCGCTCCCCATAACTTGAAATCTTGGATTCGCCCCAGATGTATAGTCCTGCCAATCAAGATCTCACTCATTAAGCGTGAGATTCATTCTGAGATCGGGGTTGTCATGGTCATGATCCTATGGTAGTTGGATTTAAAATCAATGCCTATCACCACTAAGGTTGTGAGTTTGAATGCTGTTTATCATGGTGAGGTGTACTCCATACAACATTATGTGATAAAGTTTTGTCAGTGACTTGCGATAGGTCGGTTATTTTTTTCGGTTCCTCCAGTTTCCACCCCCAATAAAACTGCTCGCCACGATATAGCTGAAATATTGTTGAAAGTAGTGTTAAACATCATATGCCAAACCAAAAACAAGCGAAAATCAGCTCGATCGGCATAAAGGTACATTCCTTGAAAAAATATGTCAGGAAAGTTGGTAAATATCAAGATAAGAGTTCATGTACTGTCTTAACTTCTATTGTGCAGTCCTCACGATGAACATCGGTCCTCTGACCCAAGACCAGTTAAACTTTGTTTGGGCCAGTAAATTTTCCAGCTTTTATTTGGGACTATATAAAGATAAATTCAAGAATTTGATTCGACCAGTAACTTCAAATTTTCATTTCGAGGACTGAATTTTGTAGATGTGCAAAGAGTTATTGACAAAGGACCTCTCTTATTTGATGATAAAACCATAGAGGTAGAAAGACAGTATATTGAGGAAGACACAGCTGATAGAGGATATGACAAATGTACTATAGAGGTAACAGGCATGAGGCATGTTACTACTCCATTCATCATCAAGTTATATTTTGAATCCAGAAAAGGAGCAGATACTGACGTTCTGAGTATAGATTATGTAGAAGAAGAGGAAATGTATCTGGTTAAATTTTATTCTGAAGAGGGTAAATATGATTGATTAATTGATTGGTGTTTACCGCCAACATTAGCAATATTTCAGCTATATTGTGGTTTGGGTAAATAAAATAATGTTATTTTCATTAACTGTCACAATATTATTGCGGTATAACCAAATCATTACTTATGGACGGATGGTAGATGTCATTTGAATTATTTATGTTGTAATTTCCTCGTACATACACCTTAATTTTAGAGTAATGGCAGTTTTGTAGGTCGAGACAGACATTGTCACTAGTATAATAGCAAGTCTGATAGGATGAGTTGTGATACAAGTGATAATGTACATTTTTTTGTATGTGTTGAGACCATCAAAGCGAACGTTATTGTTTTTATCAGTGTTTTTATCTGCTTAATAATAATTCTCAGTAAAACTGGTGCAGGATCTTATGATCTCTTACTCATTCACTTTTAAAGAAAAAAAAATGTTTTTGCAAAATTTCATTTTTCAAATAAAAAAGGAGTTATCATTTGATATCTTCAAATTTTAGGGCTTTACATATCACAAATTTAGTACAGAGAATATAACAGTAAAATCATATGTATGCGTTAAAATAGTTTTTGTACTTATAGTAAATATACAAAAATTAATGAACTTTATGTCTTTAATGACAAAAGTAAAAAAAAACAAGTTTATTTGATGTGAATGACATCAATTGTTAATGTACAATTACATACAGTAAATCCTGTCTAAACTGAACCCTGGATAAAATGAAAGGATAATATGAAGCAACCGGTCGTGATACTGGTATTACCAGTATTGTAATATTTACAATACTGGCATTACCAGTATTGTAACACTGTACAATACTAGAAATACCAGTTTGTAATGTTGCAATACCGGAAATCCAGTATCGTATATGTACAATACTGGATGTACCAGTATCGTGCATTTACAATACTGGAATACCGGAATCGTTGATCTATACACAATAACGGAAGCTCCAGTAGTCTTCATTCAACAATACTGGTAATACTAGTATTGTAAAACACACGTTACTGGAAGCTCCAGTATTCTTCATCCAGCAATACTGGTAATACTAGTATTGTAAAACACACAATACTGGAAGCTCCAGTATTCTTCCTCCAGCAATACTGGTAATACTAGTATTGTAAATCACACAATACTGGAAACTCTAGTATTCTTCATCCAGCAATACTGGTAATACTAGTATTGTAAACCACACAATACTGGAAGCTCCAGTATTATTCATCCAGCAATACTGGTAATACTAGTATTGTAAAACACACAATTCTGGAAACTCTAGTATTCTTCATCCAGCAATACAGGTAATACTAGTATTGTAAACCACACAATACTGGAAACTCTAGTATCCTGAATTCACCATGAGAGAGTAAAAGTGACAGTCAAAAGACACCAAAATGACTATTTCAAAGATATGTACATGTATACTTTCATATTATACAGGCCGTTTGATTTCTAGAATCATTCCAATTAGGCTTATTGAACATAATACTATTTTTTAAATAATTTTGTTTGAAAATTTATTTCCAATGTTAATATATAGCAAACCCTTGATAAAAATACTCATAATAAAATATAAGATGTAAATAAAAAAAAATCAACTTTATTTATTTGGTTCATTCAACCTATGCCAACATTTAAAAAAATATATATTAAAAGGTAAGAAAGATTGTTGGCATAGGTTGAATAGGTTAATTGTTATATAAACATGACTAGTCATGTTTAATTAGTGTAAAATCGGGGGAGATGTCAATGTACTCTTAAGTCCACAATTAATTTTTAATGAATAGTAAGTAGAAAGTAAGTATTTAAAATCATATTTTATGGAATAACAAACAAAAAATCAGTATATCAGCACACATATTTAATATCAAACTTTATATAAAAATAATTAGGATATTATTATAAGCACATATATTATAACATCAATCATTATGAAAATAAAATAGGATATTATAAACATATATATTTTGATATCATACATCATGAAAATAAATTAGGATATTACAAGCACAGATATTTTTTTTTATCATACTTCATGAAAATAAATTAAAGATATTATAGGCACAGATATTTTTTTTTATCATACTTTATCAAAATAACCAAAAACAATCAGTATACACAATCACATTACAAATTGCTAAAAATACAATTGTCTTAGATTTTGGATAACAATGTTCGATTTCGAAATCATAGAAGTTATGTTAATTCTAAATTTATGAAATAAATATTATTAAAAACTTTTGAATTTAGATTTTAAGAAAATTGCTTAATTGCATGAGTATCATATAATATTTTTAATTCATACGTTTTAGAAAGATTGTTTATTTAAATTATCAGATTTGTGTTTTTGGTGCTGATTTGAAATCCAACATGGCTGCCAGGGTCCATAATGTGTTCTCATTGGCTGAAATTTTAAAAATCTTCTTGTCAGAAACCACTAAGTCAATTGAATTGTGACTTTGCAGGAATGATCATTGGGTGGTCCTGTACTAAAATTGTGAATCGTTTGCCGATCGGAAATTCAAGATGGCCGCCATGACTCGACTTAGTTTAACATTGGACCCTATGGGAATTTCACATTTTCATCTTTTTTTCTGAAACCACAAAACAGATTTGAATCAAACTTGGCAGAAATGTTCATTGGATGGTCATATACAAGATTTTTGTTTTTGGCGCTGATCGGAAATCCAACATGGCTGCCAGGGCCCATGATGTGTTCTGATTGGTCGAAATTTTAAAGATCTTCTTGTTAGAAACCACTAAGCCAATTGAATTGTGACTTTGCAGGAATGATCATTGGGTGGTCCTGTACTAAATTTGTGAATCGTTTGCCGATCGGAAATTCAAGATGGCCGCCATGACTCGACTTAGTTTAACATTGGACCCTATGGGAATTTCACATTTTCATCTTTTTTTCTGAAACCACATAACAGATTTGAATCAAACTTGGCAGAAATGTTCATTGTATGGTCATATACAAGATTTTTGTTTTTGGCGCTGATCGGAAATCCAACATGGCTGCCAGGGCCCATAATGTGTTCTGATTGGTCGAAATTTTAAAAATCTTCTTGTTAGAAACCACTAAGCCAATTGAATTGTGACTGCAGGAATGATCATTGGGTGGTCCTGTACTAAACTTGTGAATCGTTTGCCAATCGGAAATTCAAGATGGCCGCCATGACTCCACTTAGTTTAACATTGGACCCTATGGGAATTTCACATTTTCACCTTTTTTTCTGAAACCACAAAAAGATTTGAACCAAACTTGGCAGAAATGTTTATTGGATGGTCATATACAAGATTTGTGTTTTTGGTGCTGATCAGAAATCCAACATGGCTGCCAGGGCCCATAATGTGTTCTGATTGGTCGAAATTTAAAAAATCTTCTTGTTAGAAACCACTAAGCCAATTGAATTGTGGCTTTGCAGGAATGATCATTGGGTGGTCCTGTACTAAATTTGTGAATCGTTTGCAGATCGGAAATTCAAGATGGCCACCATGACTCGACTTAATTTTAACATAGGACCCTATGGAAACAATGTTTAAAAGTCTTCTCCTCTGAAACCAGTAAGTCAGTTTAAAGCAAACATGGCATGAATGGTCATTAGGGGGTCAACTTTCAAAATTATGTCCTGTGACCCCGACCTCCATCCAAGATGGCCGCCATCAGCAAACATATTTTTAACATAGGACCCTATGGGAAAAATGTTTAAAAAAAATTTCCTCTGAAATCAGTAAGCCAATTTAAAGCAAACATGGCATGAATGGTCCTTAAATGGTCAACTTTCAAAATTATATCCAGTGACCCAAAGCTCCATCCAAGATGGCCACCATCAGTGGACATAGTTTTAACATAAGACCCTATGGGAAATATGTTTAAAAATCTTCTTCTCTGAAACCAGTAAGCCAATTTAAAGCAAACATGGCATGGATGGTCCTTATGTGGTCAATTATCAAAATTGTGTCCAGTGACCCTGACCTCCATCCAAGATGGCCGCCTTCAGCGGACATACTGTAGTTTTAACATAGGACCCTATGGGAAAAAATGTTTTAAAATATTCTCCTCTGAAACCAGTAAGCCAATATAGAAAACATGTCATCGATGGTCCTTAGGTGGTCAACTTCCAAAATTGTGTTCAGTGATCCCGATCTCGGTTCAAAATGGCCGCCGTCAGCAGACATAGTTTTAACATAGGACCCTATGGGAAAATTGTTTAAAAGTATTCTCTTCTGAAACCAGTCAGCCAATTTAAAGCAAACATGGCATGGATGGTCCTTGGGTAGTATACTTTCAAAATTGTGTCCGGTGACCACGACCTCCATCCAAGATGGCTGCCATGAGCAGACATAGTTTTAACATAGAACCCTATGGCAGTATAGGATGTGAATAGTAACTTAGATGTATTCGGCATGCAGACATTCTTAAGAGGACTTATTTATGTCAGGTGAGCGATACAGGCTCACCTGAGCCTCTAGTTTTTTCAAGTTATTAAATTTTAACAGACTTATTCTTATATCTTTGGATTGTTTTTTGTTTTTGTTTATTTAAATTATTCAAAAATTTTATATTTTCATCTGTTTTATTTACAGATTTTTGTGTAATTTTACCAGATTTTTATTTTATATATAAATTTTTATAAGTTTAATTATTTTGTTTTCAAGTTATTAAATTTTTACAGACTTATTCTTATATTTTTAGATTGTTTTTTGTTTTGCTTTGTTCTTTTTTAAATAATAAATTTCACTTTTGAGACCTGCATTTCCAAATTTACTTGTCATTAATTGCTATATAAACACCTGTAATATAATGTTTGTTGGCATACCTTGAATATGATATTTCAAAATGTTGGCATAGGTTGAAGACACCATTTATTTTTTACGATGCATCCCATGAGTCTGTTTCTTGTTTTGTTTAATTTGCAGTTATACGTAGTTCTGTATACGATATATAACTAATGTGTAACACTTTTTTAAAATGAAGTACAGTCATTACCGTTATTTTTGTGTGGTTACTTTCGATTGAGCTGATTTCAAATTTTCAATGAATTACAGATTAAAGATGAACAAAAGATATCTTGTGCGCCATTTAAATTATATTAGAAAAAACATTGTTAATTTACTTCTTCCTGTTGGATCGACTTATCATATCTCTTCGCTTCACCTTTCTCCCTTCCCTCTTCCTGTCCCCTCTTCTCCTTTCTCCCACCCCTAGTATCCTTTCTCCCGGTCTCCCTATTCACTGTCCGTCCTCTCATAACAGACGCAGACAGGACAAAAAAAACAATATACAAGTACATTCCGCAACTTCGTACCTAATCTTCCAGTAACTGCAATACTGGTATAACCAGTATTTTTCAGAATCTTCCAGTATCTGCAATACTGGTATTACCAGTATATTCTAGAATCTTCCAGTATCTGCAATACTGGTATAACCAGTATTTCCCAGAATCTTCCGGTATCTGCAATACTCGTATGTTGGCAATGACCAGTATCTTCTATTATTAATTAACTTTGATTTATTAGCCTTTATATGATCAAATATGTCAATACAATATAAAACTTTCATTGGGCCAATACGGCAAAAACCAGTCCAATACGGATATTTTCCGCATTGGCCCAATTCCAGTCAGTCCAATAACAACTAGATCGGAATCCGCTAGACATTTCGACAATTTCAAAGAAAAATCCCGAGAGATATTGGACTGGTTAATTAATAAAGGTATCATTGCATGATGTTTTTCATATTGGCCTAGTTATAGATCCTCGGTCTGCTGTATTGGCGTTCGGCTGTGCCTCAGGCCAATGCAGCAGACTTCGGACCTATAACTAGGCCAATATGAAAAAACATCCCGTAATAATACAAAAGTATTGCAGATACTGGAAAATTCTAGAAGATACTGGGATACTAGTATTTACCAGTATCTGTATTGCAGATACTGGAAGATTCTGGTAAAATACTGGTAATACCAGTATCGCGGCCGGCTGCTTCATAATATCCGAATGAAATCCTGTCTAAACTGAACCCTGCATAAAATGAAATCCTGTTTAAACTGAACCCTGCATAAAATGAAATTCCTGTCTAATCCAAACCCTGGATAAAACGAAAGACCTGAATAAACCAAATCCTGGATAAAACGAAATCCTGTCTAAACCAAACCCTGGATAAAACAAAATCTTGTGTAAACTGAACCCTGAATAAAATGAAATCCTGTCTAATCTGAACCCAGGATTAAACAGACTCCTGTATAAACTGAACTATAAATAAAGTCCCAATGTAGGAAATTTTGGTAATTTAACCTGTATATGCCGAACACCTGTCTATTCTGAGCACAAAAAATGGTCCCAAGGAGGTGTTGTTTAGACATGTTTCTGTGTTCAAAAGAATTGTATTGATAGATACATGTATATATTTTGTATGTTATAGTTGTGGATGCAGTTATCCAAAAGAGTCATGTTTTAGATGGTTTTGAGTTAAATGTAAGAAAGAACATCCCATTTCAAGCAGAAGCTACATATCCTAAGCAAGTTTTTGTTTCTGGGTTCAGTATAAAGACCTCGGAGACATCTTTCAGTAATTACCTTGAGGCTAGGTCAAGAAGAGATGTTGATAAAATCATATATGGAAACATTGAAAGTACTGCTATCGTAATTTTTAAAGATCAACCAGGTAGGCTGTATAGTTCAAAATAAAATATAGGTATCATTATTGTAAATAAAGTTTGAAGATACCAAAGATATATTGAGAAACTGTAAATCAAAGGACAGTCAATACAATACTCGTAGTCAAAAGAAACGGAACAAAAAGATGTACCATGCTCGACTAAATACGATATACTGTCTGTGTTAGCGGTATACGATCGCCACGTCGCATTTTGCGAATATAACGGTAGTGTGGCGAGGATAATTTGTGTAGCAGTAGCCACACTGGCGAACGAAAAACTTTTAGAGCGTGCATCTGACAACGATCTTTTATTATGTAGAAAGTCAACTTCAAATAAAACGCGTTATAGACAATGATTTGATCGATGTATAATATCCAAAATGATTTTAAAAAGCGGGTCAAATTGATTATTTCCGGTAGTTTTTTCAGTTGAAATAACATTATCCGGGTCCCATTCCGGAAATAGTTTCGAATTTAGTCACCGACTGACTGGTTTCCTAAATTACGCTTTATTCTGTCTGTCCTTCTGTCTACGCTTGAATCTAAAACCAGTAAATTATTTCACATGAGAAGGTCAAGCATGGCAAAGTGCGAATCCGGGTCCGTTCGCCCTGGGTCCGTTCGCCCTGATAATTATAATTATGTAGGGTATTAAAAATAATAGAAAAATAAGTGATATTTGATTGCTTAAAGATATTAAATTAAGAAATTTTAAATATGCGGCATGCTAAAAAGTACAGTCAATGAACATAGGTATTCGTCACTCGAATTTACGCTATATATTTCATATAACCACATTGTTCAAAATGTTTATTTTGAAGTCATTTCTAAACGGGTTTTGATAATTTTTGCACCAGAACAAAGATTTTTGTTTATTTTAGCATGATTTTCCGTTAGATTTCCTTTATTTTCTTATGATTTAAAGACAATTTTTGCTATATACTGTATTCTAACCAAAATGACAAATACTTATACATGTATATGTTCACGGACTGTATATTTCGATAATGGGCAAAGTTAAACATTTCAGTCCTTTTTGAATAAATGAATCAGGTAACGATTAGTGAATCCACAGAGTCTAGAAAATGTAGGATATTAAAAATAATTGGTATGCTAAAGTGTATGTTCCTATAATGAACAAAGTTAAACGTTTTAGTCCTTGGAATGAATGAAGCAGATAAAGATGAGTGAATCCAGAGTCTGTAGAAAATATATGTGTCCTTGGAATTAGTAAATCAGGTAAAGATGAGTGAATCAAGAGTCTGTAGTCCATTATACTTTATTAAAGTATTAAAAATGTAATAAATATAACAAAGATAGTTTAAACAAACTACAATGTATTAACATAATGTTCAAGTTACAAAACAAAGTTGCATAGTATAGAAGCTGTAATGTTTTAATTCTGTTGTGCAACATGGTCCAATGGGTTGTCTGTTGGCTTATAAAGACCCGATATCATTTTTAATAATCAGGACGAACTGACTCAAATGTAGGGCAAACGGACCCGATACCGCCAAGCGCCAAGGATCTATTTTATTCTTTTTGGCAACGCCTACGGCCCCACACAGCAAAAAACAACAAAATCATACGAATATTGAATGTTCTGTTTACACATGTATCTAATCTTCAAAATTTGTTGTTTATCATGATAATATATGAATTATTATTGTTAGTTAATTAAATAATAAAGTTTTGAACTTTCAACTGTTTTATGCTCTTTGTTTATATTTAGTGTGGCTAACTGAAATTGAGTGTGGCTAAAAGAAATTAATACCCATTAGCCACAGTGACTAATAACAAAAAATGTCTACCGCTAACACAGACTATACAGAAAACAAAAGATTGAGCAACACAAAACTCACTAAAAACTGGGAGTGATCTCATGTGATCTGGAAGAGTAAGCCGTTCTTGCTTCACTTGTGACATCTACTGTGTTATTGTTAAACGACATGAACATCATCTGATATGGAAATCCTGTTTGAAAAAATAAATACAAATAACATAAATAGAACATGACCCCTACACTTCAAATGGGAGTAAATACAAACCAAACAGCTTTTTCATACAAAATGGTAGAGGAAATCTTAATACTGAAATAAACACATGAAGACATCAGATAAAATGGACAACACGAATCCTGCTAAAATAGCAGGCAAATGCAGGTGCTCCGGAAGGGTCAGTAGTTCCTGTGTCACTATTGGCAGCCATCATGTTACTCTTATTAATAATCTGATGAAAAATCATGAAAAAGGAAAGAAGGACAGGATTGGGACTACAACATTGGTACATATCTTCTACTTAAATGTACATATTACTAGTGATAAGTCTAAATCATGTAGTAACGACCATTGCTGCAATCTAATAAGTAGATTCATTTACCCAATGACTGATAAATTATTAAACTTTGCAATCTTTTGTCTTTGAGCTTACCTGGTGAAGGTAATTCAGAAACATGTTTTGCACACTCAAGTGGATATCTATGTTTATATCACATTTTCTGTCAAACCTTTCTTATGTGAACATCCAAGGGACCATAAGACAGGTGGTTGCTAAATATAGGCATAATTAATATGAAGTGCACTGTGAAGTTAAATAAAAATTAAAGTGACACAATACAAGTTATTGCTTGATAGAAGTGGTCATTAAAGCAAGCTTGACTGTACCTATGCAATCAGTGTCTATCACTGAGAGGGTACAAGGAATGAAAATAAATTTGTAACAGATGTTTAACAATATTTTTGTGTATAGTAAAGTTATTATCCCAAATGTTTGCTCAAATGCATATTATACTGTTGGGTAAAATTCAACATTATTTGTCAATAAAAATGAAAAACCAAACATACCACATTCAACATGAACAATTCCAAAAATCATAGAAAGGCAAAATTGATAACCCTAACACACAAATACATGACTGCTCACTTTCCTGGCTTGGCATAGACACTTCAATTAAAAGTTGGGAGGGGGGATTAAACCAGTTTAATGTGCCTTTTATTAGTGAAATGATGCTGTCATGTAGGTGTTTTGCTCTTGTGAGTAATATGCCAACAGTCCTTCACACATCAAAATCAATATAAAACTCATCATTATGTATCAAAATCTCCTCATTTTAATTTTATGTGTATGTTTTGTAGATCGTTGTTTGTTCTTTTGTTCTTTTTCTTTTAGCCATTATGTTGTATGTTCTTCTTCAATATACGGTTTCTGATTAACCATTTGGTATCTCAAGCTCTTCTTGAAACCTCCACACCAGTATTACCAATTACAAGCAGTTTTGAAAGTGTTAAATTTTAAAAATAGCCTTCAAATGTACTTTTTGTAGATATAGACAAACTGAAAGTAGACTGTAAGAAGCGAAACCTGGATGGCCAATATCTAAAAATAGATTCTGTCCCTGTGTCTAAATGTGTCATTGTCTATGGCATTAAAGAAGGTACATCAAAGGATGCAGTTCTTTTTTATTTTGACAACAAAAGAAAGTCGGGAGTTGATGGAGTAGAAGATGTAGATTTTGATGCTATAAATAGAACATATATCGTCCACTTTGTAGACTGTGAAGGTGAGTAGATCTAAAAAGATATATGGGAGATAATCAATGCCAAATTTAGAAAAAAGAGATGCTCTAGACTATTCCACTTGTAAGGCCCCTCCCAAAACTCCACCTTCATGACAGGAGGAAGATGGAAGCTGTAATCAATTTGAATAAAGGCGAGAAGGATGAGGAGTGTTTAAAATTCTACAATATTCTGAAATGGAGTGCAACTGTGTAAGGAAAATTACTGAAGGGTTGTTTAGAAAGTACAGTACGTTATGACAGCACAAGTGGGAATGTCCAATAACAGAGTTAAAAATAGTATACACCTTGGCCAGAGGCCCCCATAATTTTGAGGCCCTAGGCTTCAGTCTGTCAAGCCTATAGGTAAATCTGGCACTGGAGATAATATAAATATATAAATCAAGTGTTGTTTGATGTTCACCTTTGATGATAACTTGACTATATCTTGACATCGTAATTTTCAAAGGGGCCGTCATGGCTATGATCGTCTGGTAGTTGGATTTACAACTACCTGTATGCAATCAGTGCCTATCACCACTGATGTTGTGAGTTATTAATCTCGATCAGGGCGAGGTGTACAACATTATGTGATAAAGTTTGTCAGTGACTTGCGACAGATCAGTATTTTTCTTCGGTTACTCCAGTTTCATCAACGAATAAAACTGACCGCCACAACATAACTGAAATGTGGATTTAAACACCATAAAAGCAACCAAACCATTATTTTCAAATGAACTTATTATAAAATTTTGTAATCTTGAAAAGACAAAGAGTTTGATTCACTTGAAAATTAATGTTGTTTATGCATTGCAAATCATTTGTTTACTTTCTAGCACCAGTAGAAGCCTGTAAGAGGATGCATTCTATTGAGGGGTGTACAGTCAAAGTTGAAATTTATCATGAATGTCTCGGTGGTACCACTAGTGGAGATGGACCAAAATTTAAACCTTTAGACCCTATAGATATTAATCTTGATGTCAAGAGGATAAATTTTCTCACTAATTCAAAAGCTGGTAAAGACAGCCTAGAAAAGCAACTAAAAACGTGCTATGCTGAAGTGCTAAAATGGCCTGTAAAGAAAAGCGGTACCATAAAAATTAAATGCACTGTTACAGCAGATCTGAAAGACTGTAGGAAAATTGTGAAAACGTGGGAAGAAGATGTGAAAAAATGTTTAGAGGTGGTGTTGACTAATGTATTAATAGAGCAATGCAAAACCTTACAAGAAGTATGGAAACCTGTAATGGAAAAAGTCAGGGTTATTAATATTTTAAAACCAGATCTAGTAGCAGTAGAAGCAGAAATAAGCACATGTCAGATGTATATTATTGGCTTCAAGCAACAGGTTACAGAGCTTTCACAACAAATAAACAAAATTATCAAAGAAGTTACAACTGACATTGAAAAGAAAAAACAACAATTCAAAGGAAATATCAAGTTAAGTTACCATTAAATAGTACTACTCCAGAAGTGTGATTTTTCTAAGAGTATCATGAAATCTTACAAGGGTTTGGAGGTTAAGTTAGATGTAGAACGTTGTACTGTGTTATTTGAAGGATTGTCAAAAGATGCTACAGATGCCAAGGTGACTATGCATGAAAAACTCCAGCAAATAAAATTTGTTCAATTAGACCATATATCAAAGCATACTGCTGAATTTCTACGTAGAACTGATGTCTCTGATTTCATAACTGAGCAGCTTAGAAAAAAGAAGAAAATTGGAATCTGGGAGGTACAAGGGGATCATCTCAAAATGTATGCCATGTCAGACAAAGAGCCTCACGAATGTTTGCAAATTTTCAAAGATTTCGTCATAGAAACTTCAATTGTTATTGATGGTAAGCAGTCATCACTCTTAAAATCTGACCCTTGGAAGCAGGAAGCAAAAAGAATAATGGATTCGAAGAACTTAGTGCATATTTTTGATGACAGAAATGGTAAAATCACACTGCTCTGCACCTCACATAGAGAAGCAGGAATTATCCGTGAAGAGATTCAAGATTTCTTTCTACACAATACAAACCAAAACTAAAGTATTTTTTCTAATTATAATCTATAGATTTTTTCTGTGTTAATAGAATAAAAGGATAACTCTCTTTCTACATTTTGATGGTTGCCTGTACAGTAGAAATGACATATAGGGATCACTCCATTATTGCCAATCCACAACTCTTCTTACAACACTTGATTAAAAAACTAACTTTACCAGTGCCGTTGTTGTCATCGTATGGTAGTTGGATTTACAAGTATCCTTACAATCACTGCCTATCACCACTATTTTTGTGAGTTTGAATCCTGCTCAGGGGAGGTGTACTCCATACAACATTATGTGATAAAGTATGTCAGTGACCAGCGGCAGGTCGATGGTTTTCTCTAGGTACTCCGGTTTCCTCCACCAATAAAACTGACCGCCACGATATAACTGCAATATTGTTGAAAGTGGTGTAAAACACCCTAACCCTAACACTTGCCAATCTTTACCACATTGCTTCTCATAGCAATACCTTATATTTTATTTGTTTTGTTTTGTATTTTTTTCATTTTCAAAAGTCCTGTCTGTAATATGGACCTTTTTAGCTCACTAAGTGAACATTTCCCATCTCTTTGCATCTGTTGTTCTTAACATTTTGATCTTCTTCTGAAGAACTCTAGTTCAAATAGGATCAATCTTGGAGGTATTACCCCTTGGATAGTCATCTTTCTCAATTGTGTCCAATGATCTTGTCTTATATCCAAGATGGCTGTCATGCCATGACTTTTGTTTGGTTGAAAAATAGGAAATCTTTGAAAATCTTCAGAACCACTGGATGAAAGGAAACCCAATTTGATTTCTTCCAAGATTGTACTCATTGACCAAGTAAACTGCCACAGATGACTATGCAACTTTTAGATCTCCAACAATACCTTTCCGGGCATATATTCTCTATTCAACTAAAAATTTTGAATTGCATTTAGATGGATATATACATTGTACCTGTACATTGATACCTGTCTGTCTGCCCATTCGACATAGCTATTGTTTAAGAAATCTCTGACACTGCTGCCCCAATTTCAATCAAAATTAGCTCGAATCTTCCTTAGAGAGACTATCTACTTTCAAAATAGTATCTAGTGATCCTGTCAATAATCCAACATGGCTACTGTTACTATAGATAAATCATAGAGGCTAAAATACAATTACAGGTCCAATAAAGCCATTTTTATTAATTAAATGAGCTTAAATATGGCCAGTGGGTCCACATTAATGAAAGGTATGAAATATGTTACAAGCTTTGCTGAATCATAATGTGTTTTGTTAATTTTTGGGAAATATACTAGTATGCAAAATAAGGCTAATTTTGATAAAAATAAATTTGAATGTTTTCTCTAAAACTATTTCAACTTCAACTTCAATCAGGTTACTTAGTAACATCCACAAGCAGACATCTCACAAAGGACTATATTTACATGTGCGCACAGCAGAGCCTCAAAGTTTAAAAGAAACAACATATTTACACTACAAGTATATGGAAGTTTAGAATACTCCCTTGACTGCCACCTTGAATGCGTCCAAGTGTGGGACGGCTATCACAGGCGGTGGTAGTTGGTTCCAGAGGATGATCGTTCGTGGAAAGAATGAATATTATGACGGCTTAGTCCTAACTAGGCTAGGCTGTGGATTACCAACACATATTTTAGGAGATAAGTAAGTAAGTAATTTCTATTTAAAGTTGGAAACATATATCCTGGCGTGTCCGGGATTCGATAGCGTAACAGGTAATTTACGAGACTTAAATAAAGAAAAGTTAACATTATATTAAAACACATACAATGTATTAAATTAAAAAATCAATTTTTCAAAGAATTCTGATAAGAAATAAATAAATGGCTTGCCTTTCAAATTTGGTAATAATCTCAACTACCACGGAAACGGTAACCTCGATTCGATAGGGGAGAGAACTCCGTTGATAGTTTCGATTTATGATAAGCCAGGAAAACAATTTGCAGTGGTCCATATAATGTTTGATTATCCAATGTCTTTACCATAATATTTGTTCAAAATTAAATTCATTATAACACAGAAACGGTCAGAAAAACTTTGATTAAAAACTGTCGACAAAAAAAGTCAACTAAATACTATTTACACAAATTATAACTTCAAATATTTTTTTTTTAATCAGCAGATTATTTCTTATAGCTGACAACTTGTAATTGAATGTCTTTCTTTTTCTTAATTTCTGGGTGAATAGCTATAAATATATCACATTTTTTTAATAGAATTTTAAATGTTAAAAAATAACATTAAATTAATCAAATATATAATTTTTAATCATTTTTTAAAACATGGTGTAATGTGTCACTACTGGCTTTCCATAGATTTTTTCCCCGAGTATGGAATTTCCTATACTTCTATTTTTAGATATTTGCAGACAATGTTAACTGACGACACATATACTGGATTTACCTCGTTCCGATGGTCTTACGGAAACACACCTTGTATAATATCCGATACCTATCGTTTGAATGAATCTGTATTTATACAAACATATTATGGTATGAACTAATGAAAAAAAAAATATCCTTTTAAAAACAGAAGTGTTTATCTTGTGTTCAAGTTATCGATTGTTGACAGTTCTCCGATGGCACCTTTTTTTACCTTAACCTCATTTCGATGTACTGGGAATTCCCTGTTATGGAGAGCCATTGGGGCTAATATGCTTGACTGCTGTGGCAGGTTATTTATATCGGATATATTTGAACGAAATAAAAGAAATTTTTATTATTTTAATTCTGTATAGCACATTTTAACAGATGGAAAAAACATATAATTGCATAAAATGTAAAAAACAACAATTGTGTTTGGGGTGAAATTTTATATGTGTGGCACACTTTTTGGCAATTTTCATTCTAAATTTACATTTCACATTTTAAGAGTTGGAAGAAACATATGATAATAGATCTTCTATAATTCCAAAAAACAACACTCAATCTTTTTTTCTAACGTCATTTACTCATGCCGTATGCGTATAGCTTTAACTCCGGTCGTATTATCGAAAAACAACAAAATTCTAATAATTGTTAATCTGGCTTTCCATAGTTATTTCCTGCACACAACCGAAAGTGCAATTTTATTGTCATTGGTAACTAAATAAAAAATATAGCTAGGAAGCTGGATAGCAGACGAACACAAAACAGTTTTCACATGTTCAATAAACGATATCTAAGTTGGTTTTTAAGATTTATCAAATGAGATGGCATATAAGGGTGAAGGAGAAATTGAGATTTATTATTATATAGCATCGTGTTATGGGTTTTCGTACTATAGTAATTAGCACTAATAACTAATAACTACCTTGTACTTGGCAAAGCTTTAGTCTTCTATTCAGTGGTATGTACGTCTGGTTATCTTGAGTGTGATTTATATTCTGGTCAAGGTGGGTATTTCTGGTGCATCATGGGTGCTCTTCAGAACTCCTCGACCCCATCCCCCACGATTCACTACACTCTTCCCCGTTTTATCTTAAAGGACCCTGGACTGCAGCTACTGGGAAAACCCCAGAAACAAGGGGTTGTACTGGGAGGTATTGATAAATCCAAAGTTCACCCTATGGCCGACGAGAGGCGTATGATGCCTCCACAAGACCTAAACTTCCGATATCAATGGGACAGCGTCTCTAGGAGTCATAAGACTAATAATTTTTTTATTCTACACACCAGACCATGTGACACCCACAACGCACCAACTATTTAACTTCAAAATCCCAGAAAAACCCTCCATTACTCAACTGTTTTCCATCCCCCTTTTTCCCCCTCGGACCTATCTCCCTACTTCCTCCGGTACAAGGTTCGCCCATTGACAAGACCTCCTCTGCCACCCTGAACAAGTGGGCTGGGTGGTTCACAGATCCGGCCACGTCGGGGAGATAGGGGGAGTCAGACTCCAAGAGGAGCCTGTTTCCTGGAACGGCTTTGAGGTTCCGGGATAAGAGTCCGACCAGAGTTTTACCGTAACCGGGTCCCCAGTGGAGGTGGATACTCTGCAGGGTGTTGGGAACTTTCTCCTGCATCACTCCCAACACCTCCCGGTACAAAGCATCCGTTGCCTGGGGGCCTTCCCCCGAGGCCCGGACATGCAATAAGGGTAATAACAAAATTACCGAACTCCGAACAATCTTACAAAGGGAAAGTCAAAACTCATAATAATACAAACAGACGAAATCAGTCAACAACCGGAAAACTGTGAAAACCGTAATGACCCTGACTTGGTACAGGCATTTCTAAAGAAATGGTGGGTTGAATCAGATTTTAAGGCGCCAAACCTCCCGCTCTCATTACGGTTCAAAGGTTCCGGCTGTCACTATAACAGTATTTAAATACAGGAACAAAACAGGTAAAACAGTTGTCAAAGCAGTACCATATTCGGTGACGTAAATGTCAAAATATTTTTACGTCACGCATTGACAAAAAAAATATCCTTGACATTTTTTGACTTCTTTATCTTTATACATTTTCACTATGTGAAAATGCATCGCTTATAATTTTTTCTGCAGAGACGGAATATATTTCGACAAGATCTTGGTATCGGAATATAAACTTTTTAAGAGATCGAATAAGGCGAATCTTTTCATAGCCCTGGTCCAGTAGCCTGTTTCTCAGATGAAGATGACGTTTCAGGAAATCAGAATAATGCTACTGGCCCTTGCATAGCGAATCAATTGCGAGATGTAAACACCATATGCAGGAGAAGCTGGTATATTGCTGCACATGTTTGGAAAATTTATGATTTTAAAATTGAAGTCGTCCCGCTTATCATAAATTTTAGTACTGTTTGTCAAATTCGAGGTACAAGTCCAAAAATGATGCGGGCGAAGCGGTATCTGTGGTGTCTTTAACTTCCAGCTCTGGAGGATATATCAATGGAAGAAATTCTGCAAATCTAGAATTATTGATAGATAAAACGTCATCAATATACTTGTATGTGAAATCAAAGGCTCTAGCCTCATGAATCTTCTTATCTTTTACAAGCTTTTGAAGAAACTCCGACTCATATGAGTATAAAAATAAATCGGCTAGAAGAGGGGCACAATTCGTACCCATTGGTATGCCGACGACCTGTTGAAACAGTGTCCCTCCAAAGGAGACAAATATGTTATCGATGAGGCATGTATGGGCGGGCAAGCGCCAACACCCATCGCAGGGTACTTTTTTGTATAGCGAAGGGCTTAGCTCCCTCTCTACAATCCATCCCCACCTAACCCAAGGCAGTCACAGCAGGGGAGTCCATCAACCGGGACAGGCGATCAAAATAAAAATCACCAAAGTCGCCGGCATGCTTAGGGTGTACTCTCACCGCTGCAACACATAGGGAGATTCAACTTTTCTGGGTCCTTCGGCCACGTTTTGGGGTCGCAGAAGACCAACACCCCCCACCAAGTTGATCTGCTGCCTAGGGGCGGGTGCCGGACACTTAGTCAGGAATTCCTGGATCCCTGTACTGGGGTCCAGTCGAAACCTCTTGAGAGACCTGTCCAGATGCATATGGGAATCCATAGCTTCCGGTACCAGGACCGGAGACTATATCCTGACCCGACTATCCTCTCTCCGACGCCCTCCAGCCACTGACTGAGGGGCACCCCTACTAAAACCGACCAGATGGGGGGTTCAGACTAAAGAGTGGCATCGGCTGAGGTGCCGAGAACCCACAAGCCCTCGTCGCCGAGGCTCGTGGTGTTACTCTCTGTCCCTCAATGAGGACCCTCCTAACTGAACCGCCACTGCTCATCCCCCCTTGGAACTAATCCACGGGTTCCTCCGGCTTTACAACATTAGGCCTTACAGCCGCTTGTGGCGGGCATGAGCCCTAACAGCTCTTTGAGGGCTCTCCAGTGTATTATTACTACTGGAGAGCTCGGGGGGTTCAAGGAGAATTCCGATGGAATCTCCCACCCCCCTACCCGACACACTTCCCTCATAGCCGCCACATCAATCGGCTTCACACTATGGCCCTCAAGGCATCCTATGGCACTCAGCAGTCCTGCCGCGTACCCAAACAGATCCCCTCCCGATCCCCCCAGCAGTAAGGATCGTCTGCAATGCCCAAGCCCTGACCCTCCCAAAATCCTCTCCCGTGCGACCCAAGTCCCGGAAAACCTTGGGGATGTGTGCCTGTACACTGTCCCCGCAGGTCAGTGACCCACTTATCACACCCCTCCATGGGACACCCCATACCTGAGGAGCTCCCGGATGACTCCGGCTTCCCCCTGCTTAGATCCGCCTTTTTCGGACTCCTGTCGACTGATTGTTGGCCGTTTACGGCGCTCTACCCTGCCAGGCCCATACCGGCTTCTTTCTTTGTTCTTCCTCCGGGCCCGGAGAATCCATCAACTCATCACTGCCCGGGGCCTCCGCCCCTGCCGTCCTTTCACTCGTCTTCGGGCCCGTGGCCTATGCCACCGCCAGTCCCTCCACTTCCCATACAACGGACAGGCAGTCGTCCACCTCATCAGCCGATGAGCCCGTCTCCGCTGTCTGGAAGCGCTCGCTGTCGCTGTCTTCCAGCGACAGCACCAACACATCTTCTTGAGACATCTGAAAAAATCTAATAATCCACCTGACACAGGGGGGCCAACAGCCACCCTGCAGGTCAGAGTTCTCTGTCCCATGAGCCTACTTGACCTTCCCCTTTCCCCCAACACTGTCATTGTGCCCCCTGCTCCCCAATGGTTCCCCCTCTGCAATATACCTTCTCCCGGGGGTGCCTCTGACACCCCGAGGAGACAAAGTCTCCCATGGCCTCTGCCTCTTCCTGCGTTACCTTTACACATTTACCATGATTCCATGCTTTGCACTCCTCGCACCTGATCATGAACTCCCCAGTATACGGCTTCCGACATACACAGTAAAGCTTATCTCTATGCCCCCTTGATCTTTGACGCCCCCTTCTCCTTGGTATATCCTGCCCCCTCAGTAATTTGTTGACTCAACCTTTGGGCCCACTCTGGAACCTCTCGGTCCTGGCACAACTTCAACCTATCGTGGTTGGCTGTGATTATCACCCGCTTCAACTTAATTTTATACAGATAGAGGGTTAACTTTTCAATTACCACTCCTGGGCCTTTCCACGAGGGACTCAATTTTCTAGTTTTTCCCTTAATGGTGACAGTGTCCAACTGATACACCAAATCCCCCAGTTTTAACTCTGACCCTCACCTTGACGTCGTAATCTCTCTGCATTCGTTGTTGTGCCTGTTTGAGAGTCTCCCTAGCCACCCTGTGGGCCCCCTCGATAGCGGTTTGCATCTCCCCTACGTATTGGTCCCCTTCGGGCTGTCCGGTTTTTCCCGGACTCCCAAACATGAGTTCCGCAGGCAACCCAATCTCCCTACCCAACATCATCATGTTGGGTGTGTACTCTGTGCTTCTATTTACGGAGGACCTTAATGCTCTACTTGTCCGTTCGCCGAGGGACGGTAATTGATCATTCTCGATTTATGTATGTGATGTGAAGTAGGTCACACATTTCCCGGAACAAAGAGGACTCGAAATTCCGCCCCTGGTCAGTGAATACTTGGAATGGACACCCAAATCTAGAAAAGAATTGATTCACCGCGGCTCTTGCCGTCTTCTCTGCACTCTGAGAAGGCAAGGGGATGCACTCTACCCACTTGGTAAATTGGTCAACCATCATTAAGATGTGTTCATTTCCTCTCTCAGTGCGAGGTAGGGCCCAATGAAGTCTAAATGGACCCGTTTCATTGGCGATCCCGCATGATAGGATAACATTGGGTGTCTGACTGAGACCGTTGCCTTCTTATTTTGGTTACAGTCCATACACCCCTTCACATAGGCCGACACACCTTTACTTATCCCCCTCCAATAATACATATACTTCACCTTCTCGACTGTCCTTTCAATGCCCTGATGTCCAGCTAATGGATGGGTCGTGACATAGCTTCACGACTTGTTCCCTGAACTTCTTTGGGACAACCCTCCATGCTGGCATCCCCTCTCCCCATTTCCTCCACAGGATTCCTTTTTCCAGAACAAAAACTTCACTATTTGCCCAGTAATACTTGCTTCTAGAGTCCCCTATGAACAATTCTCCTTCAGTGCGCTCTTCCCCTGTCTCCCTCCACCTGACTACCCAGGCTAGTTCGGGGTCCACCCGCTGCTGGTCCTTCATTTCTTCCTCACCGGGGCCTTGTAAACTGATGCCCTCTGCCTCTTGAACCACTTAAACTCCCTTGATACTTTCCCATCGAAGTCTGTTCCCCGCTTCCCCCGTAGAGACCCAGATCTCAGCCACCCGAGGTCCCATCTCTTTCTTCGTCCGGTTCTGACCCTCACTCACGGGTTGACACCAAGGCTTATGTGCCAAGGGAACCACGTCATCTACATCCTGGTCAAAACCGGACCAGTTCGAGTGGGCCCGAGTACAGTAGGGACACCCTCCACATGGCAAGTCCTGCAATTTCACTCTTAGGTTGAACTCTGAACATGGTTCCTCCCAGAGATCCTTGACAAGGCATCCGCATTCGTATGTTTCTTCTCTTTGCCGATGCTGTATTTCCATATCGAACTGACTCGGTTCTTCTAACCATCTGACCAGTTGCCCCTGTGGCTCCTTAAAATTCATCAGCCAGGTGAGATTGTTATGGTCTGTCCTGACCGTGAAATGCCTCCCCAACAAGTAATGCCTAAGCTGTCGAGAGAACCTAATAATTGCTAATAATTCCTTTCGAGTGGTGCAGTATTTTTTTTGCTCCGGAGTCAACGTAAGACTCCGGTACGCTACTGCCCTCTCTTCTCCCCCTGTATCTGAATCAATTTGGCCCCCACAGATTTATCGGATGCATCAGTGTCCAGTATAAAGGGATCAGTCGCATTAGGCAGGGCTAGAACTGGTGTCCTCACCATTGCTTTTCGCAACTCATCAAACACCCTCTCGTGTTCCTCTCCCCATTGATATTTACGTTTCCCTGTTAAGGCCTGAAGGGGAAGTGCCATCTGAGTGTATTTTTCGATAAAGGCCCTATGATAGTCGGTGAACCCCAAAAACCTCTCCACCTCCTTTTTATTCTTAGGCCTAGGCCAGTCTTCTATGTCTTTGACATACCCTGGCCCGATGTGCATTCCTCTAGGTCCAACTACTCTTCCTAGGAACTCCACTTCCTTCTGAAACAGTCCACATTTTTTGGGCTTCATGTTTAGCCCATACTCCCTAAACCTAACCAAGACCGCACTTAGGTTGGCCAGGATCCCCTCGAAATCCCTTCCCAGGACCAGGATATCGTCTAGGAAAGCCATAACCACTTTCCAATTCAAACCCCTGAGCACCAGGTTGATGACTCTCGCATAAGTGGCGGGAGAGTTACATAACCCAAAAACCATTCTAGCGAACTCAAACAACCCGTATTTAGTAATGAATGCTGTTTTGGAGCAGTCCTCAGGTTTGATTTTCACCTGCCAATATGCTGAAATGACATCCAGTTTGGAATACCATACATTCCCGGCTAAAGTGTCAAGACACTCGTCCACTAAGGGCAATGGGAACACATCCTTGGTGGTTAGAGCATTTAAGGCCCGGTAGTCCACACACCACCGCACAGACCCACATCGTTTCCGGATAAGGACCGGAGTCGAGGCCCACTCATACACCGATTGCCGAATCACTCCCATCCCCAACATTTTCTTTAATTGGGTCTCTTCTCCCGCAAACCCCAGGGGTGTACGTCTAATTCTTTGTTTTACTGGGCGATTGCTTCCCGTGTCAATCCCATGCTGGATTGCATTAAATTTCCCCAAGTCGAACTCACTCTTAGCAAACACATCTTCAAACTCACATAATAACTCTCTAAGATGTGTCTAAATCTGCTCCTACCCATTCAGCTCCCCTTTGGATTTTTCAAAGAGGTTACTCAAATGATCGGAAATTTCCCGTTTTCCCTACTCTTGAACCTCCTGTTCAGCAACCTCTACTTTTTGTATTCCAACGGGCTCCACCTTCGAACACACCTCTTCTGCATATGCCAACACTTCCCCCTTTTCCAATTCTACATGGTGATCGGATAGATTAATCAATCAAAGCACCGGATTGTCGCCCCCTTTATGCAATGTCCGAGGTATTAATATCTCACCCTTGGTGGCTGCCTTTACTATATACTCCCCTCCCAGAGTCTCACTCAGCTGTGCCCCCACTCTCTTGACTGAATTAGGGGGTACCTTACACCCCTTGACTATGGACACCCCCGTCTCCTTTTCGTTAACTAAAGGACATCCTGCTCCTAAGCTCATGGGTATTACCTCCCCTGCTATCTGTAGTTTCTTTTCTTTGAGATGTAGGGACACCCCATTAGCCTCTAAAAGGTCTAAGCCCAGTAACATTTCCTCCTCTATTGGGGCCACGTAGATTTCTACTGAGAATTGATGTGTCCCTAGGACTACTTGGAATGGGCCGGCAATATACCCATTCATCTGCATTCCCTTTCCTGCTGTGTTCATAATCACTTCCTTATGGATTGGCGAGGCAGGGTCCAGTGATTTGCAGAACTCCTCGGACACCAGTGTGACCTGTGCTGCTGTATCTGCTACAGCTTGTAACTGCATGCCTTGTACCTCTACTGGGACCCTAAACATTACCCCATTTGACAGCTTGGGCACCGTTACTGCTCCCTCTTCCTCCTCCTCAGTATCAACATCCCCTATACTATCCTCTAAGACTGCCCCATTCTCATCTTCCTCCATGGACTCGTCCGTGTCCCTACCTACTAGGTTGTTTTCCTCCTCTACGGACTCCTCACATGAGGACTCATACCCGGACTCGCACCTTCTTCTTTGGCCAATCCTTCCGGACTTCTGGTATCTGGAGGGTTCCCTAATTCCCTATTTACCCATTGGAGATTATCCGACTGTTCCTTCTCCTCTATGTTCAATATGAAAGGTGATACCTCTCTATCTACTTCTTCCCCCTCCCCGAATTCTTTGAGACCTTGAATATTGGCAATAAGGGGTTGGCTCAGACCTCGCAAGTTGCCCCTTTGGAGTTTAAAACCTCCTTATTGTCCTGAAAAGACACTCGTTTCTCCCCTTATGGCGATCCCAAACTTGGGCACTCCCTCTTGAAGTGTCCTATGACCCCACAGTGGTAACATCCCTGTTTGTCTCCCCTTCTGGAGGATGAACTCCGTGATGGTGCTCTATACCTATCTATACGATTTTTCTTAACCTCCTCCATCATGGCTGCCATTTGAGTCGAGAGTGCTGCTAGGTTGGCCTTTATCTCACTCATTTCCTTCCCCTGTGCCGACAGTACCTCTCCCATCTGTTTCTCCAGACTGTTCTCAGCCCCCATTACGCAGACCCTTGCTTCTCCCCCGTGGTGAGGCCCTGGAGATGCCTGCTTCACTTCCCTCCGAGGAGTGTGCCCAAATATAGCCTGATGGTTATGTTGATGCCATCGCATTTTGTCTATGGCCTCTTCAATGTTTTTAGGCCGGATATTGGATGTATAGCTTCCGGCTTCTTTATCAGCTGCCCCCTGGCAGAGCCTCACTACCGCGTGGTGGTACATGTGCTTTTCGGGCAATTCTCTAAACGCTCTAGTGGCTAGGGACAAGACCCGATCCGCCCAGTCCTCAAGGAGTTCCTCTGGAGTCTGGCGGGCATTATTAAATTGGACCTGTGCTGTTTCGGGGAGTTCGCGAAACCCAAACCGTTTTTCTAGTTTCCGTATGAGGTCCTTGTATGCCATATCATGGTTTCGTTCCACCAATAGGGCACAGTACTCACTAGCTTTACCATCCAGGCACCAGCACAACTGGTCCCTGCATTCCCCTTCTGTCCATTCGCTCACTTCTGCATAACGGGAAAACTTCGCATAGAAGGCTTTCCAGTTTGACTTACCATCAAGCTGTAAGGACATCGGCAAACCCCCTTCCCCTCTGACCTCTCTCCCCTTCATACTCCTCCCTTCTTCCATTTCCTCTAGGGGTTTCGGGTTCTCTTCTGGGGGTGTATCTAGGCCTGTTCCCACTACCCGGTAGCATGGGAGTATATGGGTTTCTTCCTCCTGGACCCTCAGGGTTCCCCCTCTTGGGCGGGATTGTCCCCTTTCCTTCTCCCCCTCGTACCCCTCTCTCCTTTGGATGCTTCTAGGGGTTTCATGTCCCCTTCCTGTGGTATGCCTCGTTCTACCCCTACTCTCCCTCATCAAGAGGTTAGTATGTTCCCTACTCCACCCCCCTCCAGTGTTCCTCGGAGGGGAATAACGACCCCCTTTCCTGCCAATAATGTTCTCTATGGGTCGGGACTACAGTTCGTATGCCCGGCACGTTCATGTCACTCCTATAATCCTGTGTCTCACTATCCCTCTGATTGGCTAATACACCACTGTGGGGAAGACCTGATCCACTAGGGAACGCATAACCAGCACGTATGTCTGAGTCTCTAATCTGAAAGTCGTGCATATATGCCCGATTCCTTTTATCGCTGCTCGATTCCAACTCAAATTCGTCATGACGCGTTCTCCGAACTGATGGCGACTTCGATTGTCCCGGAGCTGATTTACTTTTATATCCCCTTGGGGTTGGTCTCTCTGTGAAAGCTGCCTCCAGCTCGCTATACTCGTCCTCACACCTCTCGGGTGACTGTGACTGTTGCCACCAGTCCCCTACCTGCTTACTCTGATAGGACTTTCCCCCTTTTGATGGGACTTTGCCGAGTTGTCCCCAATCCTTCCCCATTCCTGATGGGTGGCCCGGTCCTGTCCCTTCCCACTCCTCTACTAACTGGTCAACACTTCTGACCCTTTCCCTGTGTCGTTCATCTAGGGATCCTCTCCTCTCCCCTAACCCCTCTTTATCTTTAAAAGGGGTAAAATCCAAGCATTTAATTAGCTGTGGGGTTAGCCTGAGGTATGGCACATGACATAGGTCTTCAAGTTCTAAATCCCCTTTGGCCTCCCTCATTTCTAAAATCTTGTCAGCCCCCTTCGCCCCTATCCCGGGTAATGACATCAGCTCCTCGATGGAACAAAAGTTTATCAAAACACGCGTCATTATTAAAAAATAAAAAACAATAACACGTTGCTTTTTGTTTTGTTGTGTATGTGTGTATGCCAAATTTTTTTTTTATAATGGACCAGATTTTGTATATTTAAATAAACCAAATAATAAAAAATCGAAAATGATCACTTACTGCCAATGAACAAATTTTTTTTTTGGGCAATGGAAACTTACTGCTTGTCTTAGTCCAGCTTCTGTTCTAAAATGGTTTCTATGAATGGGCTGCTTCCGGTTTGGGGTTTACACGTGGGGTATACACGTGGATGGGAATGGGGTCATTTTCTTTGCCACGGACAAAAAAAATTAAATTTTTTTATTAAAGCCTGCCAACCCTACCTGTGTATTTTCCCTTAGAAACTTCCTTTAGGACAATTTCCCACGAAAATACCAGGACCTGTTGGCCAGACAAAATTAAAAAAAAATTATGGCGGAGATGCGGTTTTAACAAAAAACCGCTTTTGGTCAATTAATTAAACTGACCCGCGAATTTGATTCGATTCGAAGTCGCAGCGTCAATACAGTAATTAGCACTAATAACTAATAACTACCTTGTACTTTTTGGCAATTGTCATTCTAAATTTACATTTCACATTTTAAGAGTTGGAAGAAACATATGATAATAGATCTTCTATAATTCCAAAAAACAACACTCAATCGTTTTTTCTAACGTCATTTACTCATGCCGTACGCGTATAGCTTTAACTCCGGTCGTATTATCGAAAAACAACAAAATTCTAATAATTGTTAATCTGGCTTTCCATAGTTATTTCCTGCACACAACCGAAAGTGCAATTTTATTGTCATTGGTAACTAAATAAAAAATATAGCTAGGAAGCTGGATAGCAGACGAACACAAAACAGTTTTCACATGTTCAATAAACGATATCTAAGTTGGTTTTTAAGATTTATCAAATGAGATGGCATATAAGGGTGAAGGAGAAATTGAGATTTATTATTATATAGCATCGTGTTATGGGTTTTCGTACTATAGTAATTAGCACTAATAACTAATAACTACCTTGTACTTGGCAAAGCTTTAGTCTTCTATTCAGTGGTATGTACGTCTGGTTATCTTGAGTGTGGTTTATATTCTGGTCAAGCGTGGGTATTTCTGGTGCATCATGGGTGCTCTTCGGAACATCCCCCCACGATTCACTATTATCGATTTTCCGATATAACGATTAACAGTGTTAACCCTTCATTCATATGACGATTGGAATTTTCAAAGAATGGCTAGTTAAATATTTTTTTGTACATAAGATTGTTTTAAAAGCCATTCTTGTATTTTAATATACTCTCGATTATCTGGCAACTTTTGCTGTCAGTAAAATGGCGTCATATGTTTTCGTATCAAGTAAAACAGGGCCGATATACGGGATGGAAACGAATATGAAATCCGGAAATCGCTGGTTTTAAAATTTCATGGTTCTGGCCATCTACAAATCATACTACATCTAAATAAAATAACAGAATGTTTGAAAATGACCACTTTCAAAATTGTGTTTATTTTTTATGCTTTTTTTTAGTGCTGAAACCACATGCACTGCAAGGTGACATGTATTTTATAGGCACACGCTACGAATACGACGGAAACGTATTCGTAGCCTGCCTGGGTTCTACAAGTACGACGGGCGGAAGTTGTGACTAAATGATCAACCGGTTTCCAGACATGGACACCTATTTTACGGAAATTAATCACGTATTGCTAGCACCTAGAGGCTACGAATACGACGGATTTCTCGATTTTCTTAAATCTATTGTTTTTATTTCATTAAATGACAATTTATGATTTTTTTATATAATTTTCTGTTTGTAGTTTATTTTTATTCCAATAAAATCTGATGCATTGATAAACTAGTCTTGCAATAAACACGATTAAGCCCATAGATTTCACTGGTATGAGTACTTCTCAGAGTACAACTCACACTTCCCAACACTAATTTTTTTTCAAAATGGACGACGATGTTAGTGCGCTCCGTGTTGGAGCAAAGAATAAATCTTTTACAAATTTAGAGTGTGCCCTAAAAAAATTCCAGCAGAATAACTACTTCCAACTTTATAAGCGTATCTCAAGGAAGCTTGGTACGGGGTCCAAATATAAAAACATGGAAGTTGCAGAAAGTGCAACAGGTCTTTTAATTTATAAGGAGTTTGATTATTCCTGTATTCATGGAGGGACAATTTTAGTTCCATTTCCAGTGGTCAACGCCTAAACACAAGGTAAGATCACATATAATATACCTTAAATAAGCAAATGATCATCACTTTGATTGCAGTTCTTCATATTAAATTCGCAGCGATGTCTTCAATCATGTTCTGTATAGCAGCAAATACATGTTTCTCGAATTTGTAAGTCATTACAGTACTATCGTAAGTCATATGATCAAACACACAAGTTTGCGCTTTTTGTATGGTACCTTCTAAGATGCGCCGAAAAAACCCTACTGGTGTTGCCAATGTTGCTTAAAATAACTATAAACATTATTAATTTAATACATTGTATTTACCTATTGTCTTGCTTGAAATTTTAAATTGTATATGATAATTCTTAAATTAAAAATATCTATGTATATTTTTTTCTTTAAACTTTATAGTATCACAGTAATAAATGTCTAAAAACAATATACTTAAGAAAACAAAAAACCGTCGTATTCGTAGCCTCTAGATCACAGGCACTTGTTTCATTCAAAACATGTATGCCCCCTCCTCTTCCTTACTTCAAGGTAAACATCTGCCCTTTACTCCTTCCCCACTTTGCCTCAATATATTTCGCTTATTTGTGATCCTTTCGCTGACCCAATTATATTGTTACACTCCCGAGATATTTCTCTTTTCGACTGCCACATTTAAATATACCCACCGTGCCCCCCTCAGACGAATCGAACAAGAATATTCAGCGAACGTCGCATTTTCTATTTTTCAGTCACTGAAACGGACACAGTCACTTCCGGTCCGTTCTAAATTGATTTAGAAACTAACAAAAAAGGTGTTTTAAAATTCAAATGTCAGTAATTTGGAGGTGAACATATTATTATAATCAGCATTGAAACAATTATCTGTATTTTAAAGGTTTACTTTACATTTGAGAGGAGATTATCATGATGGCATTGCTACACATGGCCGGTCTAGAGAATTCCGAATGCATATGAAAAATCAAGCGCAAACTGGAAGTGGTTGTATCCATTTCAATGAATTAAATTTTCACCAAGCCACTTTCGCTGGATATTCTGGTCCAATTCGTCTGAGGGAGCCCGGTAGGTATATATATATACAATTGGATTGGGAACAAGTTTTTACAACTTACTAGTCCCTCTCCATGCAAATACATTAATAGCATAAACAAAACAAATCAAATGTACAGGCTATATCAATTATAATTAGTAAATTAAGCAAAATCATGAATTTTACGATTACACACTTTCTATAAGTCTACCCATGTTGAATTTAAAAATCTGTCAACAGTTGAAACACTGACACCAAAGCATAAATAAATAAATAAATAAATAAATAAATATTGCACGGACCGTGCTATTTATCTTAGTGAATCTCATGATCATCGATGAGCTAAAACAATTGACGAAGGTGGTCCGTTGCTGAGCATAAGCAGTATAAAGCTGGGGCTCTTAAAAGAAAACGACAAGTAAAACAAAGTGGCAATATTTTAAAATAACATTACTATCATTTGAAATAACGGGTATACATATGCATAAAACGTATACAAGTGTAGAAAAGTAGATGAATGGATTTGAATCTGAGGATCCCTAAAATTCATATCACATTTTCATAAATTATATAAAGTTTCCCCTTTTGCGCCAAATTAAACTTTTTAACTTCTATCAGTTCCATTCTCTTAAATCAACCTCCAAAGGACAAATGATGAATCAAAATTGTGTGTATGTAGTGCATTGAAACTGCGTTCTGTCATGTGCATAAGTTAGTGTTTGCATGATTGACAGACAATATTCATCATATTGTTTTCTAGCTTCTGAACTGTCGATCGAGAAAAACAAAATATATTCTAGACAGGCAGCAAATAGCCAGTCAATGGGGTTTGCGATTAATATTTCGCATGCACAATAGCGACCCCACACCACAAGATGTGGAAAATAGAAATATTCTTCTGTGGTTTAAATGCGTATTAACTGCATTACATGTAAACTGTATGATTCTGTTTGATAAAGTCCTTTAACTAGAACAGGAAACAAATGTACACTTGAGTGAAATAGTGTTCTAATAAAAGATTGTGAACGTGATGTACAAGTGTGAAAGAATGTCAATGTATATTTTAAATGAGGTTGAAATAAGTCACCATTTGATATTAATTCGGTTGTATTTCATTTTGACGATTTTCATTACGGAAGAAGATCACAACCATATTTTCTTTTAACAATTGCAACTCAGCTGTTTTTTTTTTTTTCATAACCTATAATAAAACGAACAAATATATAGCACACTGTCGGAACAGTTCCAGCATTCAATAGAAAAATCGTAGAGATATGTAAATTCGATATCCCTAACACACATATAAATGACCCCTCCTGGCATAGTTCAGGTACTTCAATAAAAAATGACGGGGTTAAATTAGTATACAGTAGATTTTTCTAAGACATTTCTCTTATTTAATAAAAACAATAGAAAGCGAAGATCGCACGATTTTTGCACGACAATTGGTCAATGGTCGGGCGACCGTCGCCGATAATGTATAAATAAGACTAAAAGGGGCTATTGTTTTACCATGAGACAGACAAGTTTTGGGAGAATGGAATCATTTATTTTTCTTTACATATGAAATCAGAAATGTTCCATTCAATATTCAGTTTTACATAACTATTATACTGCTTGAATTTCCTTAGTCAGATTTTTTTCTCCCAAGTCTGACAAAATTATTTATTTGTGCGAAAATTTAAATCAGAAATATTTAAAAAAAAATGTTCTGTAGCAATACAGATCTCGTAAACTCTAAAAATGAATTAAAAACAGCAAAATAACTGATCAACAATTATTCTAAGCAACTTTCTTTTCCTCAAACTGTTAAATATCGAACAAGTTAATTTGATTGTAGATTACAATTAAAAATAATTTACTAGCAGACGACAAAAACCAACCTTACATAATGTACAATACGAAAAAAAAACCGTAGTGGATGTCCAATACGGAAAAAAATACGGCTTCAGATTGTACAATACGGGAACAATAATGTACGATCACATGTCTTAAATGGGTGTTGTTGATTGGATTAAAATTATAGTGTATAATAATGTATAATAGCCTATTATTATTAGAATCCTAACATGACTGTGAATTTGGCATCAATAAAATAACAAATGGCTTCCTCTAGGAAAACGCCGACTTTATGTGAAAGGGACACCAGACAGCTATGAGGAACACATTTAATACATCCCTTAGCGCGGGATGTAAAGGACACACTCCTTACACGTAAAAGACAACTTACAGCAGATTACAGTTTATTAGGAGTGTTGTTGTTGGTTTGTCACAAAGCAAAATAATATCTACCATCTCCTCTTTTTCTAGTGACAATCAAAACAATCATACATAGACTCATGGCAGCGACACACATTTTACCTACACGATTAATCATATGGTTGTAAACTTGTTCTCATCATAAATATATATGAAATACTTGATTGTAAAACAATTATTTATCGACAACCACTTTCTTTGGGATATCTGATTCCAAGGCTTGTTATCAGTTTATCAAAAAAACCAAGAATAATTCTCACAGGTTCCTAGCTAAAATCGTTACACATTAAACATTTTGCTTCTTCACACCATTTCCCAAATTATTTCCATATTTTAAAAAAAAAGCGATTTATATATATTGAACTTCTCTCAACCCGCACCTTGGCATTTTTTTTTAGTCCGAAAAAATGTACTGGAATATATCATCGCATTGGTTGTCGTTAAGAATAAAGTACGACTAAAAAAGTGTTTAAAAACAATTCAAATATGACAAAGTTCTGTTGTCCAAATAAACCTATCTATTACTTCTTTTAAGATTAATATCAAAATTTCGACCAGTTTTCGACGATCAATGTTAATAAGTTTCTGAATTGATATGACCTCACTATGTACATTATCAATGGCATAGCAGACGATGAAACCAAAATTGGTCTGTATGAGATATATTTTTTAAATGATTAAAGCTTTGTTAAGGTGACGAAAAAATGAATTACGAAAAACTACAATTTGAACGTGAAATAATAGATGTGGTACGTAGTTCTTACATTTAAATATGACATTTTTAGATCAAATTTCTTGAGATCATGCATGCAATTTCAGCATCATAATATAACCTCTGACAAATGAAGCGATCAAAATAATAAGAGATTTTATCACGTGAAGCAAACCGTCGAAAACAGGAGACCGTCGAAAATGGGTGACGTTGCGACATTACTATTCGTTCACTTTAATTTCATAATACAGCTGCGGAACATGTTTTTATTCCTGAAATCAATCCACATTGCATATTAAGTCAAATATATGCTTTGTTTATTGAGTTTTATTATGCTTTGCTTTTGTTTTTGTTTTTTAAAGATATGCATTATAATACAATGTATTCTGTATTCTGAAAAAAATGACGTTCAGTGCTTTTCATTACCTGACTTTGCCAATCCGCTGTGAGGAATTAGAGACACATATTAACTAACTGTATTTATTTCTGAAAAGCACATATTGTGAATACATTTTGAAGAAAATTTTATCGACATCTGAGGTGGGGCCGATTTTGGCCATTATAGCTCCCAGTCCTTTAAGAGAAAACGTTAATTGTTCTGAAGAATTCTCTGTTGAAAATGTCAAATTCTATCTGCATTGATTGAAAACTTACTAAATATTAAAACCCATACTGTCATATTTCTCATTTGTAGTGCAACAGATCAGACATAAATTTAAAATCCAAAAAGTAGATAAAATGGAAGAAAAACGTCAAAGAAATGCCTACCTGTCATTCCGTGTGACGTAGATATGATCTGAATTCCCGATAGCATCTGTTGTCCAGATAACCGGTTGTAGGGTGTGATAAAGCGAAGCGTTATTTTTACATGACCCGAAACAGTTAACGAATAAAAAAATGTTACAAACACCTCTTAATGCAAGCTATAAAACTCTCCAGTCAAAGTTACTTTTCAAGTAGAGTTTTTTTTCGCAAATTTGATACAATTGTTTTTAATTTCTTTAATGAATTTTTAAAAAAGTGGAATACTGTGAATATATCTATGAAGTACTAATGATTTGTCATAATTACATGCTTCCATGAGGTATCATAATTATTTCATATTATTGATAGATTTTTTTTTACAAATTGATCCATTTATTGCTTATATTACAATTTCTATGCAATTATTTTAAAATATCTTAACTAATGTATACCTTGTACATTTAAAAAGGATGGGGCTTGCACATGAGTATTTTCTGTTGCTCAATCACATTCATACATTTGCTTAAATAAACTAGGTTCAAATTTAAACATGTCCATATTAA
Source organism: Bathymodiolus septemdierum (assembly GCA_963383655.1). Taxonomy (NCBI): domain Eukaryota; kingdom Metazoa; phylum Mollusca; class Bivalvia; order Mytilida; family Modiolidae; genus Bathymodiolus; species Bathymodiolus septemdierum. The sequence continues at coordinate 114,158,148 of OY726517.1, read as the reverse complement.
ATACTTTTTGAGCACATTTTTCAATATGATGATTTCTCTATGTATTATTAACATTAAGTTATTTCTTATACTAATTTTCTACATGTACACAGCATTCCATATGTGTACGTTATATTTTCTTCTAAAATTAGTGTAAGCCTGGGTAAACACATCGCATTATATTTCAATCTTTCTCGACCTTGTCACGTGAAGCTACATAGCTTCCTGGTTCGATTTTCATTTGTTATCTGTGATGATTTTGTCGAACGAAGATGAAAAGTAGTAACGACGACATAGTGTGGTCCGACCATTCCCTGACTATCAGAGAGGTGGTTGATAAAACAATACCGACAGTCGTCAGAGTGGCAGAAGGATTCTACGGTGGCAATGAAGCCGAGTCATTTTCTAGAGGAAATTTGTTAAAATTAGACTTCGTTAAAAGCATCCATAAGGTGTGCGCTACAATAATTTCATCATGGAGTCAATATATTATAGAAGATGAGACTGGATATATGCAACCAAATAAAGAAATTGTTATTCCTCTCGGATATAAAGGGAAAGTTGTCATCACAAGACCACCTACCGAATACAAAGTATATGTTACGGTGGCAGAGCTTATGCATGATTTTCCACGGTTTGTACGTGTCGACAAGCCTTTTTTGCACAATTGAAAGATAATACAACCATCCAAATTAAAACTGGAAAAAAACTCGAACTAGACAGATATTTACCAACACAGGGTCTTATTGCAAAATATGAAAATGAAACTGTGGTAATAAATAATTCAATTAGAAGTCGATTCGTTCCATTGCCAGACGATACTGAATATACACTGACTGAAGTTGTAAACCGCCTACCATTGCCACAGTTTGTTACTTTTGTAGAAGGGGAATTCAAAAAAGTTCTAACAACAGACTTACTAGAGGCAGTTGATATTGTCCAGTCATTTACTGGTTGTGTGAAACTAAATAGAATATTTAGAGAGGAAGTCGTGGTTGGATATCACAAACCACAGATTCCAGAATGTTTGAAAAATGAATATAGCAAATATGTTCGTAGAAGTATAGTACTACTGCCTCTTAGTAGAGATGCGGTGAATGAAATTGAAGTAAATGTTCCCATTTATTCAGAACCTGACGAGTATGAACTTCTTGCTATAAGCAATTTTAGTCAAAAGTCTCCAATTGAGGATATCATTGATGGAAGTTTATATCTCGAATTTGCTTATAATCCTCGAAGCTTTTATGTAATAGACGGAGAAGAAGTTCCTTTGAATGAAGAACCCGAGGAAGCACCACCGATACCATCACGCCCTAGAAATCATAGCAAAGGTATGTACATTATTTAAAAAATTCAATACTATAATATGCCCCTAAATTACTTTTGACAATATTCAAATGTAGATATCTTATGTAGTACGCACGACGCGCTTCTTACATAACCTTCATCAGGTAAGCTCAATTTCAAAAGATTAAAAGGAAAATTAAAATTAAATGATATTAATGTCGTGATAAAACAGATATACCACACTCATTCAACAAAAAAGTGACTGTTCGTTAAATTTACTGCCACTCGGCGTCGGCTCGTGCAGTAATTACAAACGATTCAATATGTCATTTCAAATAAGTGATCATATTTTAGAAATTGAAAGAGGCAGATATAATCAAATAAATAGAGAACAACGAATGTGTAGGCAATGTCACCTAAATGTAATTGAAGACGAGGAACACTTCTTCTTTCATTGCCAACAAAACAAATTTTTAAGAAAGGAATGCTTAACCCAGATTGAAAATTTATACACAAATAATAATATTCAAAATCTCAATTTTTTTTTATCTTCATCGTGTCTTATGCAACTTGCTTCCCCTTTCATTCAAAAGTCATTAGCACTGAGGAGAGTGGATTCAATATAGCTGCTTACTTATTATGTTTGTTTTAATGTATGATTGATTTGTATGTTCATGTTTGTATATATATATATATATATATATCCATGTTTGTATGTTTGTTTTATGCTGTCAACCTTATAAGGGTATACAAGAGCATTAATCAAGAAAGTAATGTTATATTTTCAACATATGCATGCATTTGGGAGGGGAATATTTCTCGCATAAAAATAAGTGAAAATGAGCTGTAAGATTATCCCCAAATACACAATATTCGAAAAAAATATTGTGTCGCCTTAAACCGGACTGATTTTAGAAATATATATTTTATTATGTTGTTGAAAGCACTGTTGAATAACTTTGCTAATTTAACTTGATACGGGTCAAATAATTATAGAAACTAAGATTTATTCTGTTTTGAACCTCATAGATTATGTGGCATCAAACCGATGTATCGCCGATTTTCGAATAACATCCGTTATTATGTTGATTCTGCATATTAATTTAAACACCATAATCCTTACTCCAACCCCTGCATTATTAATGGCAGTAGACAGTAACGGATGTTAATATATTATACAAGGCATAGTCGTTTGGCTCTCTTTGAAGCAAAAACCAAATATTGCATGCTTGTATATATAAATATGGAGGTACACTTTTGATTTTAAACAAGAGTCAGCTCGTAACTTTTCTTCGTTTCTGCTTAGAAAATATCCAGATTTGGTAACGGAAGTTAAGATCACTTAAATTCATATGTTGTGAGATATTTGTAAATTAAAAACTCCCATACAGAAAAAGTGTTGTGATTTTTTTTATCTACTGCGATTTCCGCGTAAAAATGATGTTTACTGCTAATATGTTTTGCATGGAGTTCATGTTTTATTTATATTATTTGTTTTTAATTACGTTTACTGGAGCCGAACATGATTTTCGTATCAGATGATGTCGATTAACAGTAACATAACAGGTGTGACTAGTGGGACAGGAACTGCTTCCGTGGCACATGATTTCATTGATGACTTTTAGTAGGGTTTGTTGTTCAATCTTTAATTTTCTGTGTATTGATGTTTAGATCATTGTTTGTCCTTTTTCTTTTGGCCGTCGTGTTGTCTTTTCTTCGACTTATGCTTCTGATTACGCCGTTGGTATCTAGATCTTCAAACATTTCTTCCTTAAATTAACTTCGAGTTAACTTACGATACAAACTCTTGGCATAGCGTTTCGGGACACCTATATAGACCGTTGTTAAATATTTGTTTAAAAATAGTAAATTAAGATTAAAGAAACGGTATCATATAGCGCCCTTTAATCTTGTTACAAATATTCTGATATTCTGCATTAACTTCCGTGATAATACACAAGTAATAAAAATATCATTCCAGTATAGTTCTGGTTGTCGTATTTTAACTTGAAAGTTTGTATAATTCTTTACTTAATTGTTTGATATATTCAGAAAAATAAACGCATATTGAATAATTTTAAAATTCTGTTTGTAGATAATTTCGCTGAAAGTTGTGTTAATCAATTTGAAACTATTTATTTGGTTAATGTTGCAAACATTCAGACTTTATCAGACAAAAGAGAATGCTCATGGCAGATATTATTTGCATAACCAGGGCCACCAAGAGAATTTTTGGCCCCAGGGCAAAAGAAAACTTCCCCCCCCTCCTTCAATTCTTCAAATAATGATACTCAAACTAAGTCCATCACGATGTGTCATAAGCAAGGAATCAGTACAACAAACATGAATAGATGAATTGTGATTTAGAAAACAGCTTTCTACTTGTTTATTTGTTTGGAGCCTTAATTATAATGATCTGGTACATTTATTAATACATGTAGATGTATTTTATAAACTCAATACAATAGTCAAATTATTTTATCCATAACCAAATATAAAACATATCTTCACTAATTTAATGCCCTAGGCAGATTAATAAGTAAACTATAATGAACATTACAGAAAGTGTGCATACTTATGGAATTATTCAGATTAAAGACAGCTTACATCATACAATTGCAAAAGTAGAACCTTATTTTACTATTGCATTTAGTGGAGCCTTCTTGGAGCGTGTGATGACATTGGCAAAATTGATTTTTCTGGCAATTTCAGATTCAATGCTAAGTCTTGCTAAATCCACTAAATGATCTTGTGACATGGATGAGCGCAAATAGTTCTTTACAAGCTTCAGTTTGCTGAAGGATCTTTCTGCTGAAGCAACTGTGGTAGGGATTGTCAGCAAAATACGCAAACTGACACAAATATTTGGGAAAAGATTTTCCAGTTTATATTGATAAAGACTATTTAATAAATTTGAAAAAGCATAGGGTAAATACAATTTCAGCAGAAAATGTTACGCAGATAAGATTCCGAGGCTTTGGAAAAAATTACCAAAAGGAACCCTCGTGCCTCGTTTTACCCACTTTCCTTCGTAAAATTATTAATCAGTTTAAAGTTAAACTGAAGACAATATACCAAAATTTACCAGAAACTACTTTTGATACCAACAACTATTGTAGGCCTACTTTGGTCAGTTGACTTGTGCGTGCCCGAGATGTCATTCTTTTTTTTATCTCTCTCAATCTCTCTCTTTCTCGATATATTTTGTGCGGACCTCTCAGCATACCTTGATTATAATTTGTTTAATTTGCATGTTGCAATGTGTGACAATGACAAAGTGGTGACTGATGAAGTGAAATTAATAAATAAATAAAAAATAAAGGCTCACTTGAACGGAATCAATTGAGTTTAACAAAAGTCTGATCCTGTCTACTGACCATTAATGAGCCCCTCCCCCTGCAATCCTCGATCTGTTATTCTCAGAGGTAATTCTTAGGGACTTAGCCTGGGTCCCCATTTCCTATGTATTTGTCTATAGCAAATCACTACTCCTACATATTTCAGCGCCCGTATATACACATTTAGTGGGCCTCTCCACCTGCAACCCTCGATCTGCCAGTGTCAATGGTTGCTCTTAGGGAAGCCCAAGCAGTCGGGATTGGCCCTCATTTGAGTCATTTAATGTACATTTACAAGTCGAAAATCACTAAATATATGTACATGGTCCAGTGCCCCATACACTTTAACAGAAAAATTGTTATGAATCACCAAGGACCCCATGAAAGTCATTAGTGGGCTCCTTCCTGAAACCTGGTGCTATTTCTCTATGAAGAATTTGATATCCACCACACGAAATTGTCATTCACATATTCACGGAAGCACACATTTTATTTTGTTTGCCTTGCTCAAAGTATACCCTCGTTTTTTCCTTCCTCGATTGGCTTCTGGGCCCCCTAAACTCATGAGCCGTGGGACGCCGCCCCCGGCTGACTACTCCCCTCTCAGTGGGCATGTGCATAACAATACTTAGTCATGATAAAAAGTAAAATCATTATAGGAATATATTTGTTATGCTGTGATGTGAAGTAAAGGCACTTCGATGAAAATAAAATAGGTATTTTAACCTTCGTTACCTGTATTTTTAGCCACAACTTTAACGTAACATAATTTCCTTTTCGAAAACTTTTCGGGAGGAAATTTTCATTTACGATTGCATTGTTATTCGGTAATCATTTCAACAAAACGGCAATGAAAAAACAAGGAACATTTTTTCAGATTTTTTTTCATCTCAAAATTTACTTTTTCTTGGAATGAGTGACTAATTGACAATTTATACGAGATAGATTTAAGCAAGCAATGAATTGATTAATTGATTGATTGATTGTAAAATTGCAAATATTTGATGGACGTTTAGGAGAACAACTTCAGTAATAAATATCAAAATTCTCTTGTTGTACAAGAAGTTCATCGGGAGTTTTATTCAGGTTTTTGAAAAACTTGAATAAGTCTCCCAAAGGGATGTTGGTTTTTTTCTATCCCTACCCTTATTCAGCAGTTTCCAGTATTCTTTTGGGTCTGATGTTTTGAATTTATTTATCTTCTTGCGCATATCTGCACGATAAATTTTACTATGTTTGTCAAGGGTCTTTTTGTATCGTTTCTCGGCTTCAGCGACATCTTGTTTCAACGCTTCTGTTCGTTTTATTTTTAATTTCCGTTTTAGTTTACGATAATTTTGTCGAGCAACTTTACACTCATAATTGAACCGGGTTTTTTATTACATGTATCAGGTCTGGTTTTATATTTGTGAGTTCCAAAGGTTGTTTTCGCAATGTCAATTAAAAGATTACACAGTTCACTGACAAACGAATTGACTTTATCTTTATCTATATCATCGATTATTAATGTGTTCACAATTTCATTATATAATCCGTTTAACTTTTCTTTATCTATATTATTATTGAAAGCCGTATGTTTCGACGCGTCCCAATTTTTAGCTCTATTATCGGCGAGAATATCATTACTATTATTACTAGTCGATTGATCATTCCCCGCGGCAAGTTTAAATTTGAGATTTGTAATAGTTGGAAAGTGAACATCAGAATACAAACGACAAAAATCTAGTACTTTAAAATTGTAAACAAATTGTAAAAAACTACATGTACAAATACAATAATCAACAACACTTGAGCTTGTACATGTTAATTTTCCTGATTCGGTTTTATCATCACCAATACGACCATTTACAATAAATAAATTGTTTGCTTTACAAATGTCTAACAAATTGTTACCAGATCTACTTTTAACTTTGTCCACATTTTTTCTATTTTTATCTATATTTAATTCATTAAGAGTAGCCAAATCATTTTGTAAAAATTCAGTAAAGTCTTGTTCATGTTCATTTATCTCAAAATCAATAATAAAGTCTGGTTCTTCTGCAGTTCTACTGTTAAAATCACCAAATAAAGAGATGTATTTATAATTTTGTGAAAAATTTCGAATTTCATTTTCTATTTGATCAAAAGTATCTGGTTGAAAATAAGGTGAACCTTGTGGGGGAATATACACATTACCAAAAATGACGTCTTCGTTAAGGTTTACTAATTTTGATGAAACTTTGAACCATAAAACATACTTTGATTCTATATCTAACAATTCAATATAATTTGTTAACGATTCTTTATATGCTAATATCATTCCACCAGATTTTCTGCCAATTTTTTCTCTATTTTTCATTTTAAATATGTAACCTGGTAGTTCAATTTTATCCAATTCATCAGTTTTTGTTTCTTGTAAACATATAATATCCTGATTACATACAAGTTCACAAAATTCAGGATATTGCAGACGTAATTTAACACCACAACAGTTAAGAATTATAATATTGAGATTACATGTATTTTCCTAATGACAATTTCTACTAACATTACCTATATCTGTTACATCAATATCTACTGTACAAGTAATGAATAGTCATTGTTAACATTAGTGTCACTAATCTGATTAGTACTACTAGTATTTAATACATTAAACGATTTATTTACAACACAATCATTTTCAGACAATACAGGGTCATCAATTTCAATATTATTAGGTATTTTATTAAAGTCAAAATAACTAGCATCACTATCATCAGTCCCAAAACAGTTTTCTCTTTGGCGTCCCTAATCCCGGTTTGGTGTTGATGAGCTAACACGTTGGCGTTTAGATGGTCGTCGGCCTCCTGTGGTAGCTGGGATCGCTAATACGTTTTCCGCGGGACGTGTCGGCTCAATGTCGTCCATTTGATCGTATTCATGCGGAGCAACATAACGTTCGTTGTCAATGTAGAGACGGTCTCGGACAAGTACAACATGTTTTCCCTGCCTTTTCGCTTCTTTCTGAATAGGATATAATTTCCTTCTGTTGTCATCAATTTCTTTCGGAAATTGTTGTCGTATTCCATAAGAGGTGTTACGCAGTTGATACACATTGTTCAATACATATTGCAAGTCACTGTGGTATAAAAACCGTGCTACTATAGGTCGCTTTCCCCTTGGTTTGTGGCTGAATCTGTGCACGTTCCCAAATTTGATACGATAATCGACTCCTATTTCTTTGTGCAAAAAAGTTCTCAATAGTTCTTCTGTATTCTCGACACGAACCTCATGTAAGCCAGTAAAGATGAGGTTATTCTTCATCGATCTACACTCTAAGGCGAGTATCGAACTTCTCAGATGATGAATGTTCTCCTGGCAGTCACATTGTGACCCTAAACCACAATTACTATTATTTACGATATCAACTGAGAGCTTTTTAATGTCTGACTTCTTCTTATTGCATTTTATGTTTAGTACTTCGTACTGGTCCTCAGTCTTTGCAACTGCGTTTCTGTTTTTCTCACAAACGGTTTTTAAATTATCAAACCAGTTTCCTACGCCCTGGATACCACTTTCAACTTCCGTGATTTTACGTTGACTTTCTTTGATATCTTTCTCGGTCGACACTACCCGGCTAGTAAGTGAGGTTATAATATTTTTTATTTCGTCAAATTTTCCAACACATTTTTCAACACTTTGTAGTCTTTTGTCTATGCTAGAAACAAGATTTAATATCATGTTAAGAATAGAGGTTACGCTTGTATTTTCATCTGCTTCTTCAACAACTTTTCTACTTTGTTGTAGTAGATTGCGGGTTTGACTGAGCGACATAACTATAACGGTACAACAATAGAGTAATGATGAATGATAATTGAATAAATCGATTTCGAATTTTAAAGTTCAAAGGTCAACGTCGCCAACGGCGTCAAGGATTCACTAAGTAATGGACATTTTCGGACTTAGTGAATTGTGATCATAGGTGTTTGTGTAAATATATATGTAAATAAAAATATAATACAAAGTGCATATAATATAACATGTCCAAACCGAGGAACCTATTACATTTCCTTGCGAAATACGGTTCCTTGTGGAATATTAAAACTAATAGTCTCTTTCATGTTTTCCAAAAAAAACGGTTTGAATCGTGGAAAATTTATAATTATTTCCTGAGCGAAAAGGACTCCGTCCATATTGATCAAGGGCAGACACAACAAGTAATATCAATTTTGGAAATGTCTTTTTACTGAATAAGATGGCTCGTAATAGGATGTCACTATTATACTCATTACATCAATGTTTTTACTTCAAAATTACGAGTCAAAGATGACGGAAGTACATACGTAACGTGCATGAGGTTATTCTGAATTAAACAACTCGTTTGTTTAATGAAAAAAAATCATACACAATAGTGTGCATGAAGTTAATTTTAGTTAAACTCATCGCATGTGGTCTTCCCTGTACCGTCCCCCTTTTTCCATTGACAATGAATGCCGTTTACAAATTTTCTTTGATGTGGGAGAAATTCACCTGTACATTTGATCACTTCTATGAATGATAGGGGTAAAGATAAGATGAGATATTTTTATTAAGCCAATGTGGGGCCCTAGGGGCATAAAGTTATACAATTAAAGAAAAAGAAAGTCCAAACTTAGTTATATATAAAATCAAATTATGTACACCATTTGTAGATGTTGCAGCCAGGGAAAGTATTCAATATGCTAAATATCATATACTAAATTGTATAATAAAAGATACATATATAAAACTATATAATAAATCATAACTTATTATTCTTAATTTTTTTTTTTTTGTGTTGACAGAAGTTAATTCTTTTGTTCTTTTATTAAAATTCTTCAACAGATATTCTCCTAATTTGTTCAAAATGAGATGGTCTTAAGAACAATTATTATTATAATATTTAAACGTGTTTATTAAATAAAGACTGAAGAGATCAAATGATTATAAATCAGAACCTGCAACTGTGAGAACAGACAATACAATTATAGTCAAAAAGAAAATAGAAAAATGTACACAATGAGATCTCAACAAAGGACTACTTAGAAAACTAAAGATTGAGCTACATGAACCCCATTTAAACCAGGTGGCACTTGGGTTCTTCGTTAAATATTTGGTAAAAAGGCATGCAATAGGAACCGATGACAGGATAGTTGAAACGAAAAACAGTTAACTAAGTCATGATGGCATGCACAGTTCATTCACATCGTATATGTCACGACAGTTGAGTATTAAATTTTCCTGGAATTCGTGGATAAATCGTCAAATTATGACCGATTTAATTAACACTCGGTGTGTTTTATGTAGAAGTTCTGTTTTCCTGTGATAAAGGGATATAATTATACAACATATATGATCCTGTGAAGTGTCACAGAGTAAAGGATATCACCCATATCACTCTATAATTCATCATTAATTGTGGTATCCATATCAATAATTTTATGATTCCTGCAAAGGATATTTTTGTGCATTGTTAAAAAAATGATGGTAATTCATTGGACAAGGTGATAGTTTCATGAAAACATAGATCACTATTATACGTTGTATTTTGATTGATATTTAAATCATATTTAAGCTGTACCACCGCCTCACACTAAATGTCGTTAGGGAGGCATGCGTTTCAAACATGCATATGCAGTTTGATTGTATTTAACAGTTTCTTTGTTTTGTATTTAATGTGTTGTTTGGGTAACAATCCTTTGTATATGGATTTTACACCAATGAAAATTCTGTTCTGTTCTGTTCATATCAATCTGAATTTTGTACCAGACTAATAAAACTACAATAAAACCTATGACATTATTGATGGTGACCACTTTTTAAAATAGTTTACCTAAAAAATGAATTATTATACTAAAACTTATAAGAACTGGAGTCTCGCTATACAGGCTACTTAATAAGGAAAATCGAAAATCAACACAGACACTGTATGGTTGATCGAATCAAATAAGATGATGTCTTAATCAGGTGTGATGATCTAAAACCAAACAGATGAACATATTTTATTATTGATAATAAAAGAAAAACTCATACTACAATAAGTGAAACAAAATTATGTAAAAATGTTATCTCATTCTCTGATTAACTCACATATATGTTGGACAGAAAGTGGGCCGTCGTGGTCGTCATCATATGGTAATTGGATTTACAACTACCTGTGCAATCAGTACCTATCACCACTAAAGTTCGAATGCTGCGTATTGCAAGGTGTACTCGATACAACTTTATATGATAAAGTTTGTCGGTGACTTGAGGTAGATCGGTGGTTTTCTACGAGTACTCCGATTTCCTCCACCAATAAAACTCACAGGTACATGGGGTCATGACCTACATTACCCCCCTTTTTTTTGTTTGCAATTTGTTGTTCATACACTTCTCAATATAATTTTGGTATAAAATGATCATAAATCTACTATTTCTGTCTCTCTATGTTGATTTCTTTACCAATTTGTGCCATTTTACTATTAAGTTATGCTTACGATTTACTACCAAAATTATGAGTGTATGAAAAAAAATTGCAAAAAAAGAAGAAAAGGGGGGTAATGTAGGTCATGACCTCATGCACCTGCGATAAAACTGACCGCCACGATATAACTGAAATATTGTTGAAAGTGGCGTTAAACACCATAACCCTAATCCAGAAATATTGTAACTGAAATGGATGAAAATAATACTATCTTTATATTCTCTTGTGAAAATATGTTGTAGTTTGAATTGAAAATAATTTGTGCAGTTTTTTTATTGTGTGTTTATATCTGCGTGGATGCTTGAGATCAAAGATATCAAGTTGAGGACTCGGATCTCGTTTACATGTTTAACACCGCCGCTAATTTTGTCTTCTCCGAGCAACATCTGTCTTTTGTTGCCAGAGCACTAGTTCGTGTTGCTGTGGTTGGTTACAATGTCTTTCATTTCTCCTTAAATTTATATTTGTAATTGCATTATAGGGAACTGATGTCTATACTATCACATTATGTATATCTATATACATGCTATCTGTTTGTTTCCAAGATACAAACATTATATCTATGTCTGTAGACGATAGTAAACCAAAGGTCACTACAGAAGTCTGTCCGCCTAGACCTGAATCAGAAGAACTAGATTATGAGCCTGTGGCTGAACCTCAAAAACGTAAGTCCTCATTATTTTACAGGTAGTCGAAATTGTGGGATTTCAGAAAAGCACATTTTTTATTCTGATACTTTAGGCTTATTTCCGGTATTGTGGTTGTTGTGTAATCCCACACAAACTATTTATTTTTTGGAAAATCAAGAAAAAAATATCAATAAGAAAGTATATATCTAATATCAAATATATTATTAAGATGTGATTTAATATTGTGACTTGCCATCCATATGCAGATCAAGAGGGAAGGGTGTCTGGGCCGCCCTTTTGAGCAACGTTATAGACGGGTAAAAACATGTTTTAACAGAATATTTCCAATTTCGTCCTTGTCATTTTCTTGGGGTCATTTTCGCTTTGAATTAAGACCCGGTACCTTTTGACTTTTTCCTAAAATAAATTGTTTTGAAATCAGATTTTATATCTGGATCCGCCTCTATAACATGGTATACTTTCCATCAACACAATATATATATATTATTCCTCATATAGTAAATTTGAGCATAAATGTTACAGCACCAAATACTGTTCCAATGTCCATTCAACAAAACAGAGAAACATACAAACACAATACAAGTCAAAAAGGTAGGTACTAAATATCTATATTCTGCTGTCAGTCCATATTCCGTATCTATGTAACTGTATGCAATTATTTATTGCAACAAGAATCTGTACAGACCAAGCAAACAATATTACAAATTACATTTTGATACACGTTAGAGTTACTTAATCCCAGTCAATTTCTAATCATTTTTGTTTCAAAAATATTTTATCATAATATGATTGATTTATTGATTAAACCCCAATCAATCAATACTATCTTATTTTTCGGGTTTTGATCTAGAAACGTGTGATATGTTGATTTTATCAATTCATTGCAGTTCTCTAAGAGGAAGTCTATGTAAACGTTTAATTATACATTACATAACTGTAAATTGTTTTACAGTTGGTTTTTACTCACTCGCTTATTGTCTAGTATATAGCTTAAAGGCATACAGGCTGTCAGAATTGAATTTGTATGCCCCTGCGACGAAGAGTCGGGGGATATCAATTTACCCCTGTCCGTCCGTTCGCCCGTCCGTTTGTCCGTTTGGCCGTTCGTCCGTCCGGATATAGATACATGGTTTGTTCGGCTATCTCCTTCTACAGTTTTGGAGCTACAGCTTTAATATTTTGTAGGATGTTTATATACATAATGGAGGTGTGCATGTCCACAGGATTTTGATTTTCATCAAATATTCTCAAAATGACAGGTAGTTGGACTTAGTCATTTTGTTCGTCTGTCCGGATATAGGTACATGGTTTGTCCGGCTATCTCCTCCTACAGTTTTGGAGCTACAGCTTTAATATTTTGTATGATGTTTATACACATAATGGAGGTGTGCATGTCCACAGGATTTTGATTTTCTTCAAATATTTGATAATGACAGGTAGTTGGACTTAATCATTTTTTTATGCCCCTGCGACTAAGCTGATTCTAGATAGAATTATACCCATTTCCACAGGTAATACCGTTATATTTACATATCAGGAATGAAAAATTAAAGGTACTATCTGTATACTTCATTTTTTAAAAATCGTTCCTAACAAAACAACTTTGTCCATAATTTTCAAGTGCGGGGGCATACTTCTTTTCTAGTTTTATTTTTATTAAAAGTTGCCAATATTCGATGTTTTATACTAATAAAATGTTCTGAACAAGAAGCCAGGTTTAAAAAATATGTTATAATGTCGTAATTAGTGAAAAGAATTCGAATGTCTGTTGGTAAAATCGCCATTAACACGACCTAATTATAAGTCGGCTGCTTTTCCGAAGTTTGCCGAATACTGATAAATTGCTATTAATAACCAGGAAGCATATTGCATGTAAATTCGCTAGAATTATTATAATTTAAGAAATATATCTATGAAAAGTTGGATTCCGGGGTAATCAGTTAATATTATATAATTGTATTTAGTAAGAATGACACTTAAAATCGGAAATACGTGATGAAATCAATAAAAACAAACCCAAACTCTGCAAAGGGACCCGATAAAGGGAAAATTGTAAACAATTTGTATTGCATATTATTGACAACACTTGAGTTGGCTTGATTATATTTGTTTTTAGAAAAAAAACCAGACATGAAGTTCATTATTTTAGTCTCTAATTTAAAAGAGATATCGCCTAGTGTTTTCTCCTGAAAAAAGACTATATAAAAAACTACGATGCAATTCTACTGTCAAAATACGATTCGGCCGAAAAAAGATACTAAATTATGCTTACGTGTTGAAAAATGGAGTAGGTCGGTATAACATCTTTTTTTTTAATTTTTACACAAAGCTTGCTGACTCCTCCTTTCTGTGTCGTTCTCGTTTAGAATCCGTCAATGTGTTTGTTCTTCCACGATTCGATTTGTGCTATGTGCTTTCTTCATCAACAAACAATTTTGCACATCTGCAAATACTTTCCCGAATGAGTTCACTGTCAGGTCGTATGAATATTGCGCGGGTAAACATTGGATTCTTTACTGGATTCAAGAAAATAAAACAGCAACGTATTTCCTTCGTTCTAGGCTATTTACGTATGATATTATGAAAAAATTTAACTGCAATTAGTATAAAACATCGAATATTGGCAACTTTTAATATTAAAAAAAAATTCAATTCTGACCAAAATATAGAATATTTTAGCAAAAGAGTTTCAAGTCATTTTAGCGAAATTTTGATATATCGTAGGACATTTTAATGAAAAACTTAAAATATCAACTCTTCCGTAAGCCAGACTAGGTCTGTTACCAGGCTGATCACAACGGGACTGTGGAAGTAGGATTTCGAGCAGGATGCATTTTATAAGATACAGTCCAATAGTAATAGTTTTCTTAATTAAATATTGAAAATGAACCACACGAAGGCAATATTCATCACGTCCGTCATAGGTTTTAGAACTCAGTTTTCCTGTGTCACATTTAAGATGTAGGTCTAATTATAAAGAGAACCTGCTAGCATCGGTAGTGTTTTTACTTTACAGTTCATTATGTATATATATATAAGCAAAATGGTAGAACTGAGACAGGCTGGGTTCAGCAAACACGTCCGAAACAAATGTAAAGTATATATTATTCATATATAGACATATAGACCATTTTCCTTTTAGACTGGGCACTAAATTGAGTGATATTTATTTTTTCTTAGTTATAAGAAATAAGGGTATTAACAAAATTACCGAACTCCGAACAATCTTACAAAGGGAAAGTCAAAACTCATAAGTATATAAACAGACAAAATCAGTCAACAACCGGAAAACTGTGAAAACCGTAATGACCCTGACTTGGTACAGGCATTTCTAAAGAAATGGTGGGTTGAATCAGATTTTAAAGCGCCAAACCTCCCGCTTTCATTACGGCTCAAAGGTTCCGACTGTCATTATAACAGTATTTATAACAATACTGGAACAAAATAGGTAAAATAGTTGTCAAAGCAGTACCAAATTCAGTGAAGTAAATGTCAAAGACACTTTTACGTCACACATTGATAAAAAAATATTTTTGACATTTTTGTTGAATCCCTTATCTTTATGCATTTTCACTATATTAAAATGCATCGTTTATTATCGTCTCTGCAGAGACAGAATATGTTTCGGCAAAAGATCTTGGTATCGGAATATAAACTTTTTAAGAGAACGAATAAGGCGAATCTTTCAATAGCCCTGGTCCAGTAGCCTGTTTCTCAGATGAAGATGACGTTTCAGGAAATCAGAATAATTGCTACTGGCCCTTGCATAGCGAATCAATTGCGAGATGTAAACACCATATGCAGGAGAAGCTGGTATACTGCTGCACATATTTGGAAAAGTTATGATTTTAAAATTGAAGTCGTCCCGTTTATCATAAATTTTAGTACTGAGTTGACCACTGTCGTCAAATTCGAGGTATAAATCCAAAAATAATGCGAACGAAGCTGTATCTGTGGTCTCTTTAACTTCCAGCTCTGGAGGATATATCAATGGAAGAAATTCTGCAAATCTAGAATTATTGATAGATAAAACGTCATCAATATACCTGTATGTGAAATTAAAGGCTCTAGCCTCATGAATCTTCTTATCTTTTACAAACTTTTGAAGAAACTCCGACTCATATGAGTATAAAAATAAATCGTCTAGAAAAGGCGCACAATTCGTACCCATTGGTATGCCGACGACCTGCTGAAACAATGTCCCTCCAAAGGAGACAAATATGTTATCGATGAGGAACTCCAGCATACTGATCACTTGTTCCTCGGAGTAGCATGTTTTACCTTTTTGAATTTTGTTTGCAAATATTTTGAGCCATAGTTTCTATGACTGAAAGCTTTGTAAATTGTTTTTTTAAAGCGGGTTTTTAATTTGTCATGCGGTAGGGTGGTATATAGAGTTGAAAAATCAAAAGTTTTGATGGAGGATACCTGAGAGAAAGATCTTGATTTAAGGTTATCCAAAAGATCTTTAGAATTTTTCAAAATCCACATGTGATTTATGCCACTACGCGAGTAAACAGTTTCACAATATTTCTGTTGTCCCTCTTTTACTGCAGACACAATCTTTGTCGGGTGAATATACAATTCTTTCGTCGAACAAGTTGATGATACCACTATGTACCTTTCTTTGTATGGTGTCTTATGGAGTTTAGGTATCCAATATAAATAGGGTAAATCCTCAGACTCTTTACCAGAGGGAATGCTTAAAGAGATCATGAATGATCTGTGGTTAGCTAGGATTTCATCTTTGTCGAACGAAGTTGGTTTGTATGTGGTATTACTAGAGGTGTTGCTATTTATGCCTAATTCTTTGATTAGGCATTCGAAGTAATATGATTTACATACAAACACGATATTGTTGGAAGCCTTCTCCGCAGGAACGATAACATATTTGTCATGAAGAGAGGAAAGACACTGAACAGCTTCTTGGTCTTGGTCTTGAAGCTAAGGTTTGTAAATATAGGGAGGAGAACCTTAGTTTTATTAATAATTACATGATTTAGGAACTGTAAATTTCAGTAATAAATATATCTAATAAACCATGTCATTACCGAAGTACTAACTACTGGGAGGATGATACCCTCGGTGACAAATAGTCCACCAGCAGAGGTATCGATCCAGTGATAGTAAAAATATGTGCATGAAAACCTTTGAACACATATAATTAACCTAGTTCAAACAAATGATCTTCTGTCTTTATTTGTTTATTTTTTTTATTATGATTGAAAACCTTACACCAAAGCATTGTTTACCTTTAAATTTTTATATTCACTCAATTTTATCACACCGCCCGAATTTTAAAATGAATGTATGCAGGAAACCAAATTACAGTGCTTTTCCTTAAATGTTACCCGAGTATCACAAATATAACCATCTACATGTATTACATTCACACCCTGTGAAGCAAACCTTATGATGTAAGCTATAGAAATGTTTTATTGTCGATTTTGAATATCTTTTATGAGATTATAATCTATATTTTGTTAGTTAACAAACACTTAGATAGAATAATCGCCTTTCTGGTTGTAATAGAGATTTATGGAAATTGAATTATGCATACACATACACCTACGATTACGATTACAGGTGAATTTAAAAAGGGGACCATCTCAAGACGAAAATAATTGTGTTCGTTTGAAATTTCATCTTGCCATTTGAAGAAATATATAACTTTAATGAAAATTTGAGAATATTTTGAAAGGTTTTTTCTTTGCCCTCCGCCTTTTTTTTCAAGAACATACCCGTTATTCAATGAATAAAAGACATTACGAAACGAAACGAAACGAAACCGAACGAAACGAAACGAAACCGAACGAAACGAAACGAAACCGATCGAAAAGAAACGAAACGAAATCAAACGAAACGAAACGAAACGAAACGAAATAAAATTTGTCCAAAACGAAATGTAACGAAAAAAAATTCAATATGGCATGAAGATTAAGAGGGTTTATAATATATTGATTTTCTAAATTTAGAAGAGTTTAATAAAGAAACGCGTTTTGTGCGAAATAAAAAGAAGAAATATCACTGCACTGAAAATCAAAACTTAAACCTGAACACTGAAAGGCACCGACAAACGAGCCTGTGAATAGGGTTTTTGATTATTAGATTATTTGGCAATTTAAAGGTGATAATTTTATTTACAGGGGTAATTTTTCCTGATTATCTCATTCCCAAAGTCATTTCTGATTATTTGAGTATCGCGTTTAGGGAAAAATTAATGATTACTGTCGCAAAACATGTGATTATATTAGTGAGTATACGATCCCTGGCTACCATTACACAGGGCCTCACAAACTGCTCAAAAGCTTTTTGAAGTTACCCCGCTGTATCTTTACTGTCGCCGAGAGAAAACAATCAAAGGCGGTAATTTCCTTTGAAGAATGAAACTGAAAAAGTTGTTCAGCGGCTTTGCAATTTCGCACGCCCTTTGAACGATTTTTTAGCTTTTTATGTCACGTGCATCTTCGGCCCTTCAGTTTTATTCTAAATCCCAAGGCAGTGAAGTGTTTACACACTTTTGAAATCCAAAACACAGCTAACGTTGTAGCCATGAACGAAACTGCAATTTACGATTACAGTTCGGTAAGAATATGTCTAAATGCAAATATACCTACTTTCCTCTTTATAAACAGGTGGTGTAAAGCGAAGAAACCGTCTTTAATGAGGGGGAGGGGGATACCGATCCACAAACACTCCACCACGGGATCCACATTTTAAGAAGTTTGCCTAGAACAAGAAAAATCACATATTTTTTTTTCCTCTTTTCTGCTTCTTTGATACAAAATACCACACTGTCAATGTGGATTTTGTGCAGTGGCTGAAAAAATGATATTTCCTAGTATACGGCGCAGTTTTCAGAGACTTCACAAAGTCGACCTTAATGGTATTTCATATCATATCAACATAATTTTATTGAACAGAAGAGAAAATATGTGAATTTTCTTGATATAGGCGAAATTCACGAAAAGAGGGTCCACGAATCGAGTGTTTGTGATACGGTCGTATATAGATTTCCTAATTTCCACATTTTTTTAAGCAATTCTCATTCCAAATTCCCTACAATTTGAACCATTTTTTTCAATTCTCAATTACATTTAACAACTCCTTTTTGCCTTTTCAATTCACTTATCCTTCAATATTTGCCACATGTTACCCATTTCCCGAAATCTTTACTTCTTTCCCATTTCCCCCAAACCTTGCCAACTCTCCCTTTTATCCGTCCGTTCGTTCGTCTTCACCGGCATATTTTACATCAACATTTATTTCTAATTCAGCCGATGGTTTAGTATACCCCTCCACACTAAGTGGCGAGGTATTATGTGATACCCTTCGTTTGGTTTGATGTGTATGTGTCAGTCCATCCCTCTCTCCGCCCCCAATGGTTTCCAGATATAACTTGAGAACGGATTTCAAATTGTGTACTGTTGTTTGGTACCATAAGATACAGATCAAGTTCGAATTTCAGTGTGATCAGATAATTGATTCAAAAGTTGCGACAGTTTGAAGACTGAAAATATGTGAAACGTGGCGGGGTATGAAGATCCAAGACAAACAGTTTTTAATATGCTACACTGGGGATGAACTTTTAATTAAATACAATTAATTCTAAGATTTCATTTTTACTAAACCTACTGTCAAAACGAAACCGATCGAAACGAAACGAAACGAAATGTAACGTCGTTTCGTTTCGTTTCGTTTGATTTCGTTTCGTTTCGTTTCGATCGGTTTCGTTTCGTTTCGTTTCGTTCGGTTTCGTTTCGTTTCGTTTCGTTTCACACTTTACAGGTACCCGTTATTCAGCTATCAGCCAGGGTATATAATGTGACATGCTCGGCTTTTTTTTGTCTTGTTAGAGGCGTTCTGATTGGATGTCACAACGAGTAGAGATGTGCCACGAGTGCACGTGCACTCGTCTTAACTCGGTCGTCTCAACTCGAAAACGGTCATTTACGGAAGAATAATATGTTCTTACATACGTTCTTGGGAAATACCGGGTGATCTTCCACGAGTGATAGACATTTTATGTCTTTTCGGGATTGGAGCGCAGCGAAACGAGCGAAAAGAAATAAAAATTCCTATCACGAGTGGAAGATCACCCGAGGTTTCCCAACAACGCATGTAAGTAAACCAACAACTTTCACTATCGCGAACTCCTAGAGACCCCCGCCATTGATCAGTAACTAATTTGCATAAATTATCAGATCAATATCATTGAGCGTTATGAAATACACATCACATAAAATTGACTTTTGTGACACCGATTGATAAACTAAGTAGCTTTCTACTGATATTTGAGCTTTTCTCACTAATATTTTATTGAAAGTACAGGGTTGCGTTCAATATCGTAGCAGCTAGTCTAGCTGCTAATTAAAATAGCAATAACGTTATTGAACGATTAGTTACGTAGCAGTGCTAGCAAATATTGCGCAAATCATATGGAATATTTCTTGGAACATTTTAGCTAATCGTATTTGTCTAGTTACCTTTATAAATTATCATCCGTAGTAAAAGCGTTGCCACTTCCTGCAATGCCACTATTTTTACCTTACGAAATTAAATTGAGTTGTAGCCACCATCTTGGATTCAAAAGCTGGCAGACATTTGTTAAGTTCAAAGTTCAAAAGCTTTATTTAAAGACGATACATAGCAATACAAATAACACAAGCTCTATTGAGCTTTTAAATCGTCTATCAGACAAACATAAAATAGTAACAGAAAACATGCTTGACAGTACATATAATACAGCAAGGCACATATAAGGCATACAATCATTAGACATTACAACATTAAATGTTATAGCACATATATATCATGCATACTTACTAATAAATAAAAACATAAGGCATTGCATATGAAGCACATATTATTATAAAACACAAGCGACAAAGATAATTAAGCACAAACACAAACAATTTATGCATTACAAGCACTAATTTAAAAATTAAAAATAGCAATACTAAAAGCTTGAAACTATAGCACTACAGAGCAAAGCTATTTGCATGCATTGCAACGGCATGAATTGCCAGTCCATGTACTGATTAATTTTGAAAATTGATTAACATTTGTTTCATTTCGAAAATGTTCTGGCAATTTATTCCATAGTTTTGAAGGGTATAACGAAAAGAGTTAATACCGTACCTAGTAGTTCTGACCTGGGGTAATTCAGTTGTGTTACTATATCTGAAAGAATATTGATGTTTCTTAATATTTATTAGATCATACAAATATGATGGACAGTTCTTATTAATAATTTTAAATGTTTCCAGTGCAATTGATCTTAGTCTACGCACCTTTAGTGATGGTAACTTTGACAAATGTAGTAGTTCTTCATAGTTAATTGTGTAATTATTATAAACAAAGCGTAGGGCTCATTCTTGTATTATTTTCATTTTTAAAGTATTTTTTTCACTACAAAAATGCCAGGTGATCGGAAAATAATTCAGGTTTGATAAAATAAAAGAATAATAAATAGTTAATCTGCCAAGTTTGTTTAGATATTTTCCAATGCGTTTTAGTACATTTAGTTGGCGAGAGGCTTTTTTACATATATTTGAAATGTGTTTGTCAAATTCAAGTTCATAGTCTATTGTTACTCCTAATAATTTAACATCATTTTCACACTCTATCCTATTTCCTTTTAATTCAAAAACTATTTTATGGTCGAAAGATTTTTTGCCGATTGCCAAAGCTTGAAACTTGTCTGGATTGGCTTTCATAGGATTATAATCAAACCAATCCAGCATCTTTAAACTGTCACTCTCCAAATTTTGAATAACATTTTTGATATCATAGTCAGCATAGGACAGAGTGTTATCATCAGCATAATTATAAATTGTACTATTATTTACAGCATAACAAATATCATTTATAAATATTTCAATAATACAGAGCCTAAAATACATCCCTGCGGAACACCTTTATACATATATTTAAGATTACTACACACATTTCCAACCTTAATACACTGTTTTCTTTGATGAAGGTAACTAAATAAAAGATTAAGTGTACTATCAGATAAACCATAAGTTTTGAATTTTAATAGCAATAAATTGTGAGGCAAACAATCAAAAGCCTTTGATATGTTCATCAGTATGGCGACAACAAATTTATTGTCATCCAGAGCCTTCTTCCAGTCTTCGATAATTTTTAAAAGGGCTGTTTGACACCCATGTCCGGAACGAAAAGCTGACAAAAAGGGATGAAAATGATTTTCAAAGAAAGAAGAGAGCTGATCAAAAATTGTTCGCTCAAACAATTTTGAAATTGCTGGAAGAACACTTACTGGACGATAGTTTGTTTTGTCTAGCTGATCATTTTTTTTCTTGAATAAAGGATTGACTTGTGCAACTTTTAATTGGTCTGGAAAAATGGATGTTTCTATTGATTTATTAATTAAAGATGTAATTTGGACCTGTAACAACAGGCTTTGCAAGTTTAATCATTTTTGCAGAAATGCCATCGAAACCAGTTGCTTTTTTTATATTCAATTTACTTATCTGTTTATCGACAAAAGTTGGTGTGACAGGTTTGAATGTTAAAGTGTCTGTATTTGTATTAGGTTTGTTTGTCTTTATAGCTTGTATACTTGGATGGTTCTCATCAATAACTGTATTCGGATTTCCAATATTTTTGGCTATATTTATGAAAAAATCGTTAAAAATCTCTGATACTTTTTTGGGGTCATTTACAATGTCATTGTTCTCACTTAAGGTAATAGAGTTGTTTGTTTTTACTCTTTTGCTAGATAAAAAAGGCTTTATAGTTGGCCAGAAGTCACTTGACTTTGGTCCACCTGCACATCTTTCATAAAAATATTTCTGAACAGATTTTTTCTTCAGTTTATTTACAAAATTTCTCTGCTTTCTATAAGCTTCCCAATTTTTGTTTGTTTTTTGCTTTAACAATTTATTGTGTAGCGTACGCTTTTTGTAAATTTCCTGTCGCAAACCTTTATTCATAAATGGTGCAGGATGTGTAATATATCTTCTTTTTTTCAGGGGTATATTTTTGTCGACTACCTTTATGAAAGGTGTTTCAAAATTGTGATAAGCTGTCTCAACATTAGAGTGTTCTGTTATTACATCTAGTTGTTCAGATTTTAGTTCTTGTAAGAATTTCTCATGGTCAAACTTTTTGAAACTTCTGTATGTAACATTATCTTTTTTAAGTTTTGGTATTTCACCCTTTAATTGTACAGATATCAAATTATGATAATCACTCAAACCACAGTTAAAATTGTGGCATTCTGATATTTATTTGGTTTATTAGTCAAAATCACATCTATCAGTGTTGGTAAAGCATCTTTTGTAAAACATGTTGCTTTTTTGATCAAATTTGAGAAATCAAAAATATCGCATACATTATTTAAAGGTGTACTTTTACTATTGTCTAACAACATATGATAGTTTAAATCATCAAGTATAAGAATATTGTCATATTTTACTGATAGCTGGTCAACAGTTTGTATAAAATAATTACTAAATTTTTTATCACTCATGGAAAAGCTAGCTAGAGCTATGTAGCGGCTAGGTTAGATTTCCGTTCAATAGGATTTTTCTACGTAGCTCAACCTAGCAGCTACGATGTTGAACGCACCCCAGTATTTTCCTTCATGAGACACCCCATACATGAAATATGACGTGTCGCATATTTTGACGTCATTGAAGAATGACGTCAAAGGTACGGAAAAGGACATCTTGAAATACGAAAAAAATGAAAATAAAAGACACAAATATATTTAATACTGTTGGAGTCTGTATTTGGAAACAAAAACAATGGTTAAATCCGTAATATATCTGTTATTCAGCTATCAGACAGGGTATATACTGTGACATTCCCGGCTTAGGATATATATTTAAACGATTTTTTTCTTGTTAGAGGCGTTCTGATTGGATGTCACAACGAGTAGAGACGAGTGCACGTGCACTCGTCTTAACTCGGTCGTCTCAACCCGAAAACGGCCATTTACGGAAGAATAATAGGTTCTTACATACGTTCTTGGGAAGGACCGGATGATCTTCAACGAGTGATAGAAATTGTATGTCTTTTCGCTGGTGGAGCGCAGCGAAACGAGCGAAAAGACACACAAATTTCTATCACACGTGGAAGATCATCCGGGCTTTCCCAACAACGTATGTAAGTACCTATTTCTTTCGTATGCCAACAACTTTCACTATCGCGAACTCCTAGAGACTCCCGCCATTGATCAGTAACTAATTTGCATAAATGATCAGATCAATATCATTGAGCGTTGTGAAATACACATCGCATAAAATTGACTTTTGTGACATTGACTAATAAACTAAGTAGCTTTCTACTGATATTTGAGCTTTTCTCACTAATATTTAATTGAGTACAGTATTTTCCTTCATGAGACACCCCATACATAAAATATGACGTGACACCTATTTTGACGTCTTTGAAGAATGACGTCAAAGGTACGGAAAAGAACATCTAGAAATACGCAAAAATGAAAATAAAAGACACAAATATATTTAATGCGGTTGGAGTCTGTATTTGAAAAAAAAAACCAATGGTTAAATCCGTAATATATCTGTTATTCATATATCAGAAAGGGTATATAATGTGACATTCCCGGCTTAGGATATATATTTAAACGATTTTTTTCTTGTTAGAGGCGCTCTGATTGGATGTCACAACGAGTAGAGACGAGTGCACGTGAGCTCGTCTCAACTCGATCGTCTCAACCCGAAAACGGCCATTTACGGAAGAATGCTCATTTCGTCCCGATCCGTTAACAAATATGGCCGCCACATGCAATTCTTGTTTCTGATTGGTTGATTTCTAAAAAAATCTCCTCTGAAACCGCTTGGCCAAATGAATCGAAACTTGGTAGGAAGCATCCTTGGAAAGTCCTCTATAAAGATTGCTCATTTAGTTCCGAACCATTGACAAACATGGCCGCCACAGACAATTCTTGTTTCTGATTAGTTGATTTCTAAAAAATTCTTCTCCTCTGAAGCCGCTTTGTCAAATAAACCGAAACTTGGTAGGAAGCATCCTTGGAAAGTCCTCTATAAAGATTGCTCATTTAGTTCCGATCCGTTGACAAACATGGCCGCCACAGACAATTCTTGTTTCTGATTGGTTGATTTCTAAAAAATCTTCTCCTCTGAAGCCGCTTTGTCAAATGAACCGAGATTTGGTAGGACGCATCATTGGGAGTTCATCTATAAAGATTGCTCCTTTAGTTCCGATCCGTCAATAAACCTGGCCGCCACAGGCCATTCTTGTTTCTGATTGGTCGATTTCTAAATATGTTCTTCTTTGTAACTGTTTAGCCAAATAACCAAAACTTGGTGGGAAGCACCTATGGGAGGTTCTGTATTAAGTTTCCTCAAATGAAAGGTGAGCGACACAGGCTCAGCCCACTGAGCCTCTAGTTTTATGATAAAGATCACTCTCCCCCAAAACAAAATGGTTCTCACCAATGAAGATGGCTTGGCTACAGCCTTATGTATTACATTTGTATTATTATTCTTGTTGCTTTAAGAAGGAGACTGTTCAATATGAACCCTAGAGGCCGCGGTGATCGTATGGTAGTTGGATTTACAACTACCTATGCAATCTTTGCCTATCACCACTGATGTTGTGAGTTCGAATCCCGCTCAGGGCGACGTGTACAACATTATGTGATAAAGTTTGTCAGTGACTTGCGGCAGGTCGGCGGTTTCCTCCACCAATAAAACTGACCACCACGATATATTAACTGAAATATTGTTGAAAATGGCGTTACACACCATAACACCAACCAGCCAATATGAACCCTTCATGCATATCAGATCGTGTTAGGTCCCTTATTTGGATAAGAAGACGTCCAAAATTGTGGGCATTCCATTCACTATTGACAGAATTATCAACAGAAGATTCTCGAAGTTTTAGGAATTGTTTAAGAATTGACACGGAAGAATGTAAGAATTATTAGGACTTGTTTATCTCAAGCTTGTGTTCGCAGAAATGCACATTTTGCGACATTATCCTATCATGTAGTTTCTTGTTGAATTTGGTCAGTACTTGGTAAAAGTAGAAGAACAAGTAAACTATATATCTGTTCTTGCTCGAACACTAAGTTAATATCATATACGTCTATTAGAACTAATGCACCCGCTGGTTGTTAGCGACAACTCAAATACAAGACTAGCTTTAAGGGCGAGACGTAAATGAATATTTTGTGTTTTTAGAATATCATGCTTCTTGTATGTAAAATATACAACTTACAGTGGCTTCTAGCAAGCTAATGGGCTGGCAGGTGTTGTCGTTGATGGCTCGTTACAAGTCAAAAAGTCCCTACCTTATTCACTATCTTCCATTTTACATCCATCCTTAGATCTGTCCAAGTGGCACCATCATACCTACATGATTTATTGTTGCATGGTAAACTTGTTCAAGTGAGTGAGTGATTGTTGTTTAACACCAACTCAGCAATTTTTCAGCTATATCATGGCGAAAATAAGTTAACTTTCAATGTGATAATGATGAGGTCCGCTTTGTACTAGAGTAACATGCTTAGTTGGATTTGTTCTAGTGCTAGCTCACTGAAACAACAGTCCGTGGATAGAACAAGTTTAAGTCGTGAAACATTATGAAATACTACTCATATGACGTTACCTACCAATCATCCTATCGGTCAATTGAACTTCAGCAATTATATTTCTATATTATTTTCTTAATTGAACCATTTGAATAGACACTTTGCAAGATTTGTCTACTAATGTACTTCAAGAGCATGTGATTTAGTTCCCTTTCGAAGGATGTTTTACTTCAACCTTTTCTTCGAGGTGCTAACGCAATTTGCAATTAAAATTTATGAATGATGATCAATGTTCTTTCCCCCACTTCATTCTGGTGGCACGTACAATGTAGCAATGAGGAGAAGAACAATTTATGATTGCCTGCAATATAAAAAAAACCAGCTTTGATGTCCATTTAAGAATAGATGATATCTTCATGACATAAGAAGTAAAAAGAAATTGCGCATTTATTAAACACGGAACGCCATTTGATTATACTGCGTAAATTTATCATTCCAGATGACGAATGTGATAGTTACATACAACTAACCCAATCATCAAAGCCAAAACTTCATGTTTCAATGGTTTGTATTTATTCTTCTTTTTAACGTTATAAATCATGGTTTGAAACCACCACCACATTTATTAACAATATACACAATAGTTAAAACATTAATAGTACATGAGATGCTTATCTATCCGGAACACCTGATACGACTCCCAAGAACACCTGATCTGACTCCCAGAGTACTTAGTCTGACACCCGGAACACTTGGTCTAACTCACAGTTCTAGTAGATGTTCGTGTCTGAGTTTTTCTACTTTTGCTGTAGTCCCCATCACCAGTAACCGAATAAAGCGGCCAGCTACATACATTGCATTTCATAGATTTGTATGTCCCCGCCACTAAGTGGCAGGGACATATAGTGCTACCCAATTCCGCTATGCTTGGAGATATTGATTTGATTTTTGGTATATGAGTGTATAATGATGAGCTACATATCAAATTTACATTTAGTTCCGGTCCAATGATCTTTGACCGAGTTATGGCCCTTGGACTTTGAAATTTGGCCAAATATTTAGTTGTTGCCACTTTTTTTCGCTATGCTTGAAGATATTGGCTTGATTTTTGGCATATGAGTGTATAATGATGAGTTACAGATCAAGTTTACATTTTGTTCCGGTTCAATGATTGTTGGCCTTTGGACTTTGAAATTTGGCCAAATATTTAGTTGTCACCATTTTATTTCACTGTGATTTGAGATATTGACTGGATTTTTGGCTTAAGAGTGTATAATGATAAGTTACAGATCAACTTTGAAATTCATTCCGGTTGAATGATTTTTGGCCAACTTACAGCTGTTGGGCTTTGAAATTTGGCCAAATATTTAGTTGTCACCACTTTTTTTCACTCTGATTTGAGATATTGACTTGATTTTTGGTATGTGAGTGTATAGTGATGAGTTACCTATCAAGTTTGAATTTCGTTCCGATTGAATGATTTGGGCTAATTTACGCACCTTGAACTTTTAGCTTTGGCCAACTATTTAGTTATCACCACTTTATTTCACTATGCTTTGAGATATTGACTTGAATTTTGGTATTTGGAATTACAATGATGAGTTACAGATCAAGTTTTATAGGTATAGGACTTCTTATTCATATGCAAGTATTGTATATTCCTGGTCATATCAAGATTTGTTGAGGCAATATTGTTTCCTTGAATACATCTTGTGAATTTAAGGAGGCTTGAGGATACAGATCTTAAACAATAGTTTGTTATTATTGGCCTATTACCGAGGGAATTAAAACAGGGTGAAACATTTACAAGCGTCCTTAATATTCACAGCGGGGACATTCGTGTCGTTCCGACACATCTAGTTTTTTTTAGTTCACCTGGACCAAAGGTCCATGGGAACAATTGCCATCACTTGGCGTCCGTCGTCTGTAAACTGGTCACATTTCAAGCTTCTTCTCCGAAACCACTGGGCCAATTGGAACCAAACTTAGCAAGAATGTTCCTTGGATGATCCTCTACAAAGTTTCTGTTTTTCGTTCCAGTCGGATATTCAACATGGCTGCCAGGGCCAATAATATGCTCTGATTGACTGAAATTTCACAGATCCTCTTCTCTGAAACTAATGAACTGACTGAACCCAAACTGTAAATGATCATTGGAATGTCCTTTACCTAGTTTCTGTTTATTATGGGGGTCGGAAATCCAAGATGGCCGCCACTGCAGTACATAGATTAACATTGGATCCTATAGGAAAATGTTCAAATGCCTTCTCAGAAACTAAACATATGATTAAAGCCAAAATGTACATGAATGTTCATTGGAAGGTCCTCTATAAACTTTAGTTTTTTTTGTTCCGATATGAAATTCAAAATGGCGGCTACGACAGGACTTAGTTTAACATTGGATCCTATGGGGAAAATGTTTCAAAACGCTTCTTCTCTGAAACCACTTGGACAATTGAAACCAAACTGCCCAGGAATGATCATTGGAAGGTCCTCTACACAGTTTAGGTTTTTTATGCCGATCAGAAAAACAAGATGGCCGCCACTGCAGGAAATAAATTAACATTGGACCCTATGGGAAAATGTTCAAATGCCTTCTTCTCAGAAACTACAAATATGATTAAAGCCGAAATGTATATGAATGTTCATTGAATGGTCTTCTACAAACTTTAGGTTTTTTGTTCCGATATGAAATTCAAAATGACGGCTACGGCAGGGCTGAGTTTAACATTGGAATGGGAAAAATGTTTCAAAACGCTTCTTCTCTTAAACCACTTGGACATTTGAAACCACACTGCCCAGGAATAATCATTTCAAGGTCCTCTAAAAAGTTTTTGTTGATGCCGATCCGAAATCCAAGATGGCTGCCACCGCAGGACATAGATTAACATTGGACTCTATGGGAAAATGTTCAAATGCCTTCTCCTCAGAAACTACAAATCAGACTGAATCCAAATTAGAAAGGAATGTTCATTGGATGGTCCTCTACAAAGTTGAGGATTTTTGTTCCGATATGAAATGGAAGATGGCGGCTACAACAGGACTTAGTTTAACATTGGACCCTATGGGAAAAGTTTCTCAAAACAGTTCCTCTCTGAAACCACTTGGACAATTTAAGCCAAACTGCCCAGGAATGATCATTGGAAGGTCCTCTACAAAATTTAGGTTTTTTGTTCCGATATGAAATTCAAAATGGCGGCTACGGCAGGAATTAGTTCAACATTGGACCCTATGGGAAAATGTTCAAATGCCTTCTTCTCAGAAACTACAAATATGATTAAAGCCAAACTATACATGACTGTTCATCGGATGGTTCTCTACAACCTTTAGGTTTTTTGTTCCGATATGAAATTCAAAATGGCGGCTACGGCAGGACTTAGTTTAACATTGAACCCTATGGGAAAAATGTTTCAAAACGCTTCTTCTCTTAAACCACTTGGACAATTGAAACCAAACTGCCCAGGAATAATCATTTGAAGGCCCTCTAAAACGTTTGGGTTTTTTATGCCGATCCGAAACCCAAGATGGCTGCCACCGCAGGACATAGATTAACATTGGACCATATGGGAAAATGTTCAAATATGAATATAATGAGATATGGGGTAAATGTCAATGAGACAACAACCCCAAAGTCAAACTGTATCAGAAATGCCTTCTTCTCTGAAACTATAAATCAGACTCAATCCAAACTACACAGGAATGTTCACTGGATAGTCCTCTACAAGGTTTTGTTTTTTTGTTCTGATATGAAATCCAAGATGGTGGCTACGGCAAGACCTAGTTTAACATTGGACCCTATGGGAAACATTTTTCAAAGCGCAAATCTGATTGAAGCCTGACTGTACATGAATGTTCATTGGATGATCCTCTAAAAAGTTTAGATTTTTTGCGCTGATATAAAATTCAAGATGGCAGCTATGGCAGAACATAGTTTAACATTGAACCTTATGGGAAAATGTTTTAAAACACTTCTTTGCTGAAACCATTTGGACAATTGAAACCAAACTTTTCAGGAATGTTCATTTGATGGGCCTCTACAAATTTAGTTTTTTTTATGCTGATTGGAAATCCAAGCTAACCACCATCTCAAGTCATAGATTTATGGGAGATCCAGTTGGAAATCAATCATTGGAAGGTCCTTTACAAACTTTGTGTTGTTTATGTTGATCGGAATTCCAAGATGACTACCACTGCAGGACATAGTTTTTGCATAGGACCAATTGGTTCTTTTTATAACCAGGTGAATGATACAAGCTCTTGAGAGCCTCTGTTTTTGTTTATTATCATCGGAGAAATCGACAAACATTTACAACAGTAATGGACCATTGTGGACGCAAACAAATGAAGATTAAATTATATCATTAGTGCCTATAACCTACAGATTTGTGGTCCCTTGATGTGGGGTCATCAATGCAGCTTCATGATGCATCGGTATTTGTTGCAAGTCGCTGGTTTGTCCAAGATATTTCGAGATCATCCGCCTATAAATGTGGCTGCCATGTACTAACTGAAATAAGTTTTGTCATGCACCAATAACTCGGCCTTTAATACTATTTTATTGGCACTGTTATAGTTTATGATTGTGTTTGTTCATTTTCAGTCTTTTTATGAAAAGCTAAAGAGTGTACATTCTGAAATAAAAGCAAAGCTAACATCAAAAGGCCGTTCATCAAAACCACACCAGCTCAACATAGTTTCTCCACCAACACCACCATCCCGACCAATCGTAAGAGTACAACCTAGTACACGTGTTGTATCTACAACTTCGATGGGTGCGTCTCAGATGTCAGTGAAAGAACTTGTACTAAGTCTGAATCAGTGTGCTCTCCCTCAACTAGCCAAATTGTGTGATGAAAACACTATCGATGGGGAATTTCTATTTGATCTTCAAGAACATGACCTACGAGATAAACCGTACTCTCTGAGCAAAATTGAAATGCTTAAGATTAAAAAAATGAAAGAAGGATGGAGACCGAAAATTAATTAAAAGTTGTACAATCTCACGTATCTCAAATCGTGATGTCCGTTTTCTAAAGTTTCATTCTGTTACCGACCGAGGCGAGATAACTTCGCAAGGTTTCCGTCTTCCCTACACCAAATATTATTTTCACAAAAAAAACAACATTATTCTGGTGCACAAACCATGTTTTTTCGTTAATGTTGTGTTTCCGCTGAGCAGTAGAAAATATCAATTTAAAGTATTTGATCAAAGACAAATTAAAATGTACCAAAATATGACAATATAACTGTGCTATATTTGAGTAGGAAGATGAAACATCAATCTGATTTTATTGTTGCAATTTATTTATATTTCAAATAACACAGGAATAATTGTATTATATATAATGAGAAATGTCGGCTTCTGATAGGCATGTATAGTAAAGTGTAAATACTCAATGCAATAAGTACCTATCACCACTAACGTTGTTAGTTCGAATCCCGTTCATGGCGAGGTGTACTCGATGCAACATTATATGATAAATTTGTCAGTGACTTGCGGCATGTCGGTTGTTTTCTCCGGGTACTCCGGTTTCCTTCACCAATAAAACTGACTACCACGATATAACTGAAATATTGTTTAAAGTGGCTTTAAACACCATAACCCTAAGCATCTCCAACGAAATTACAATAAATTATGCCTTCAAACTTTAACATTTTAATTCCCAAACAGATTTCTGGAAACAAAATTAAGAAAAGTTTGAAGATACCAAAGCTGTAATGAGAATCCGTAAATCAAAGGAGAGCAAATACAGTGACCATAAAAAGCAACAAAAGAATAAATCATGATGTAGAAATAACTACACAGAAAACTAAAGATTGAACAACACGAACCCCACAAACAAACTAGGACGAATATTCGTCTACCATAAAATTTCAAACTAATTGCCCATTAACGTTATTATATGGATTTAATGCAATATTTATACTATCAAAATGACATCGTTTTACTTGTAAATAGTGACTTTGTTTCCATTATTTCATATATAAAATATGAAAAGTTAAACATTGGGAAATGTTCGACTTGTAGTAAGGAAACCGCTCAATCTTACTTGAAAATGTTGGTTTTATTTTGGAAATAATTTTTGTATCATTTATGTTATATTATTACAGTTTAGCAGTTTGATTTTCATTGGGGGTTGGGGGCTATTACGTTGGTTCCTAGGGGGTCACCTTGTGAGATATAGGGACTTCTGTTGGTTGTAGGGAACGAATCAAGTGATCAACTTCCTCAAAAGAGGTGCGACAAAGGAGTGTTTGTGCATGGAAGATGCAACACTCCTGGCATTAAAAAAACACCCTGCAACAGCCCTTAGTACACACTAGTTTGCTATGCATGATTGTGTTTCATTGCATGCTCACACTATCCATTATCTCCCCTTTTCTCCATGGCAACCAAACCATTCGTTCATAGGCTACCATGTTACAGACATTATTTATTGAGAATAAACTTCATCTAGTCGTGGATTTAGATAAGAAACTTTAGTACCTAACATATGAAAATGCTGTATTTTGATTGGATGATCAGTGTGTACTATTTTTGAACAGTACACTTGACAACGGGTGACTATACCTAGCGATGGGAACTATACCAGTTTCAAACGATTTCCCGCGGGAACTATACCTGTGGCATATATTATCCCGCGTAATTTTTATATATTTTTATCAAGATTTATCTCCCTTAAAATAGACTCGCGCTGTAGTCTGCTGTCAACATGGCCAGGTTTGGCAATGCAAACATAATGTTACATTGTAAATTTTATTATTATTATTATATTGAATTTGAGTTTGTTTTTCTTTTATGTCTGAAATGGGATGTTATGTACTAAATATAGTAATAAATATTTCTCTATTTAATCCTTTATAAAAAAAAATCGTGCAATATATTCTTGTATTTTACTGTTGGTCTCGATCGTCTTATATGCGCAATATGATATATTGCTCGGGACAATATTCATCAATATTCATGCAATAACTCTATATTATTGGATGTTGTCGATGTAAATAACAGTGTTATTTGATGTATATTGTATATAATAATACAATGTCAACCATATTGTTTCAATGCTGTGAATCTTTGTGTCACTTGTTTTAGTATTGTTATATTATTTGTTTACACAAGTTAACATTACAGACACAGACGAGCATTTAACTTGTTGATACCGGTGTTCCTTAACTGTGATTAACAAAAGTCCCATCAATATAGCAATCATACATATTCAAAATATTTATGTTTATTTGTTGTTATTGTTTTTAATTAATACAAATATTTAATAAAGATATACCATGTTATGAAAATAAAGTGTTGCTCAACAATTCCACCATTATCGACGACACGAACAATCACCTCTCGCCTCAACTCATAGAACATATGAGAATGTATACCCTGTTTTCCTTTGAATGGCCACTATATACTCAAATTAGACGTGTAATTTATTTTTAATACTCCAAATTTATGAAGGCATTTAGTTAGAAGTTATTTTATATGGTAGAGATAGTTTTAAGGGAAGAGCAAAAATGTCGATATTTTTAATGCAGTCCATGACTATATCAAGCACACACCTCTTCAACTGACTTCAGCAGGTTTTTCCATGACTATGTCAAACACACTCACCGCTTCGACTGACTTCAGCAGATTTTTCCATGACTATATCAAACACACCTCTTCGACTGATTTCAGCAGGTTTGTCCATGACTATATCAAGCACACCTCTTCGACTGACTTCAGCAGGTTTTTCCATGACTATATCAAGCACACACCTCTTCAACTGACTTCAGTAGGTTTTTCCATGACTATATCAAACACACTCACCGCTTCGACTGACTTCAGCAGGTGTTTCCATGACTATATCAAACACACCTCTTCGACTGATTTCAGCAGGTTTTTCCATGACTATCAAACACACCCATCGCCTCGAGTGACTTCAGCAGGTTTTTCCATGACTATATCAAACACACACCTCTTCAACTGACTTCAGCAGGTTTTTCTATGACTATATCAAACACACTCACCGCTTCGACTGACTTCAGCAGGTTTTTCCATGACTATATCAAACACACACCTCTTCAACTGACTTCAGCAGGTTTTTCCATGACTATATCAAACACACTCACCTCTTCGACTGATTTCAGCAGGTTTTTCCATGACTATATCAAACACACCCATCGCCTCGACTCACTTCAGCAAGTTTTTCCATGACTATATCAAACACACACCTCTTCAACTGACTTCAGCAGGTTTTTCTATGACTATATCAAACACACTCACCGCTTCGATTGACTTCAGCAGGTTTTCCGATGACTATATCAATCACACCCATCGCCTCGACTGACTTCAGCAGGTTTTTCCATGACTATATCAAACACACCCTCTCCTCGACTGACTTCAGCAGGTTTTTCCATGACTATCAAACACACCCATCGCTTCGACTGACTTCAGCAGGTTTTCCCATGACTATATCAAACACATCCATCGCTTCGACTGACTTCAGCAGGTTTTTTCATGACTATATCAAACACATCCATCGCTTCGACTGACTTCAGCAGGTTTTTCCATGACTATATCAAACACATCCATCGCTTCGACTGACTTCAGCAGGTTTTTCCATGACTATATCAAACACATCCATCGCTTCGACTGACTTCAGCAGGTTTTTTCATGACTATATCAAACACACCCATCGTCTCGACTGACTTCAGCAGGTTTTTCCATCACTATATCAAACACACCCACCGCTTCGACGGATTTCAGCAGGTTTTTCCATGACTATATCAAACACACCCATTGCTTCGACTGACTTCAGCAGATTTTTCCATGACTATATCAAACAGACCAATCGCTTCGACTGACTTAGGCAGGTTTATTTTGCATTAAAATTGCACTCAATATATTGATTTTGTCTTATTATTGTGTTTATCATAAAATACATCCATGTATATATTTATATATGCTGTCAGATTAATGCATGTTGTCAGTGCTGGATTAACCCTTAGGCAAAATAAGCACGTGTTTAGGGCATCAAGAGGCAAGGGGGTACCACACAAATCGGACCACAAGGCAGTTTATTTTATCAGCCAGATAGTAGGCTCAATAACACACCGAAAATGTATGAAAAATGAAATAAAACATTAATAAATGTTATAGGCTTTATTTATACATGCATTTAATGTAAGGCATTTGACAATTATGTTGAGTCTTGGCATAAAGGGGTCGTGTTAGTTTTTGCATTATGCCAGTGGAAGGTTCGGGGGCACTAACGTTGACCTGTATTTAGTGCATAAATTGACTTTAATCTGGCCCTGCATGTTGTAAATTGTCGGCTTTATATCATGTTGTAATAACTTGTGTCTGATCTCATTTTGCTTTGATCTTATGCAAATAAAAATATGTTTAATTCAATTCAATTTTAAAATTACAACCTTTGTGTTAATTTTCAATACTGGTCAACTGTTTTAAAAAATTTTAAGCGATAAAATAAGTAACTTCCTATAGTTGCGGAACCGTAAATCAAGACCGTTAAGAATTACGGTTCCGCAGCTAAGTAACAGCCTATATACAATATAATTATTGCTGTTCCCTAATTTTGTCAAAGGAAAGTTTCATTTTTATGAGAAGCAGTAATATAGCTAGTCCAATCACGTAAGAAGAGTTTGAAAATACCAAAGTGGTAATCAGAATCCGTAAATCGAAGAAGGATAGACAGCAAAATGGCCAAAAGAAAAATGCCAAAGGACAAACAACGATCTATAAAACATACTCATTAAACTTAAGATCGAGTGACAAGAACGCCACTAAAATCCGGGGGTGAACTCGGGTGCTCCGGAAGAGTAGGCAGTTCCTACTTCGCTAGTGCCACCCGTCGTGTTAAATTAAAAGAACATTGCCTTTACAAGTAAGGATAGTGAACGTACATGTAAAGTACATATTAGTTGCGGAACCGCAGCTCTTATGGTATCTTAGACAGCAAAATTAAAAAGACCGTAACAGCAATGGTTCTGCAGATAAAGTACATATATAAAAGTGTTTGTACATGATGGTCATTATTTTAAACTTGTTCTAATCCTTCCATTACAGCCTATTTGAGCAACATTTATCATGGCAGTATATTATCCATTTATAGTCTTCTAAATTTTCTTGATGGTTTTATTGAGATTTTAGCTTAATAATATTTTATTGTACATAAACAATAGGATTGGACAGCAAGTTATACCAACTTATGTGAAGTCATCTCCTTACAAAATATAGACATGAATTAAACACTAACAATAGACATTTAGAATTTTGACACTGATAAGCAGAAAGTAAGAAGTACAGGTGAAAAATTGCTGACTTAGCCCTAAAATCTTTTAGATTGATTTATAAAAGTTCGAACTTTTCCAAATATTTTGGAGTTGACGTCATAACTATAATCATCGTTCCCAAAGAGTAAAGTTTCAATATTGATGTTGATATCGTCGCAATTACTAAGAAGTGGTTTTTTTTGAGAGATTCTATTAAGTTCACGTTTTCTCTTTTGTGTCACTTAGAAAGTTCTACATGTACACTGTGCTCAAAGTGTTCCGTTTCATTTCCTGTATACGGGTAATTTATAGTTTCCAGATCTCTGAGTTTCTCTTCTGGTTTTTTTCTGCCTTTCGGAAGGGCTCCAGAATTTACAATAAGAATATTGAATATTGTCAGTAAAATAAAGATAATAGATGTTGGTAGATGTAGACGACAATTATGCTTAATACCGGTGTCGTAAAATGTTTAGTTACCCATGAAAATTACCTACCTCCAACTTCCGGTAGCTAATTTTCATACGGCAGAGCTATAAAAATTCAATCGTAACTACTCGGCCATTCTCGCTACCCTGCAAATAACCTCGTATGCATTAGGCGTATAAATCGTACTACTTTTCACATGTCAGTTACATGAAAGTTTGATAAAGTTATATTTTAGACAATTTTCTATATTTCAATTAAAGTTTTAATTAGTCTTGCATGATCAGATTTTACTTAGTATGTCTTCCATATTGGATTTTCGTGGACTATATTTTTGTGCGGCTTAACTTAACTTAACTTCCGGCAAACAATTTAAGAAGAATTTCTACTATGTACGTACGAGGTTATTTGCAGGGTAGCGAGAATGGCCGAGTAGTTACGATTGATAAAAATTAGCTAACTATGAAAATTAGCTACTTGTAGCATAAACTTATAGGATTTGTCTCCCCTATTATGTTTACCAAAATACAATTGTGTATATATATTTACAATGGAGGGACTAAATGAAAAACTGCATGTACATAAACAGGAAAAGAGTTACTGATTGACAAAGAGAGACATATAGATCTACACAATATAAAATAAAATAAACAATAGATAATTAAGTGGTGTTCATAGTTGAAAAACAAAATGCTACCTATATGGCTGTGATAGCATGTGATTAAGTTACACACCCTACAACCGGCTATCTGGACAACAGATGCTATCGGGAACTCAGATCATATCTACGTCACACGGAATGACAGGTAGGAATTTCTTTGACGTTTTCCTTCCATTTTATCTACTTTTTGGATTTTAAATTTATGTATGATTTGTTGCACTACAACTGAGAAATTTGCATACCAAATATGACAGTATAGGTTTTAATATTTAGTAAGTTTTCAATCAATGAAGATAGAATTTGACATTTTCAACAGAGAATTCTTCAGAACATTAACGTTTTCTCTAAAATTTCAAAAGAAATCACAAGTTTCTATCATATACATGAAAAATATAGTGTTTCTTCTACCTTCCTGTACAACGGGAACTCGAAGTGTTATGCATAGTAAGAATATTATAGTAATAGTATCTATATAGGGTCGACACATGCAATTTGATGTTAACATAAGGTTGTATGAATATTGACACGAACAAGATAAAATAAGGAAAAAGAGATGAAATAATAAAGAAATAAAGAAATTTTATTGAAAATAAATTTGCAAACAGAAAGTTAGAAAAAGGGGGTGGTTAGTCGATCCGTGCCACGAGCGCCTGTGGTTCATGTCATATAAATATGTATATTTTTTTAATATTATTAGACTTGAATTTATTTATATTTTATATCGAAATAACTTATTTTGATCCATATTTTGCTCCATGTATACAAGGATTCATATATATAAATCCTTGATGTAAATGAATGAATAGGAGTTTGCTATCCATTTCTGGAATAAATCTATCTAATTAAATAGATTTCCTCGCCTACATCCACCCCCTTTTTTCGTTCAAAAATACTAATTACCAAGAATCTATCAAAACATGGTAAAAGGGGAATAACTGGAATAGTATTTTTAATGTATTATCAAGGATTTATATAGTATAAAATCCTTGGTATTATTAAGGTAGCTAATTTTCATGGCTATCATTTGAAACACCTTTGTGGTTTACGAAAATCTAGTTCCGAACGTCAAAAAGTAGCTAATAATTATAGAACACCGGATTCAGGGGGAGCTAACGCCAACGGCCTTCAGGCTTGTGTTGTCGGCAGGTAAGTTAAACTTGCCTTTGGTGCCATCACAAGATTATGTTTTACAAGATAACAAGAGGTGCTACGACAAAATTTTGAGTGACTGGAATTTCAGACCCCCTTCATTAGGCTTCAAATGTATTTTGGTAGGCTTGATGAACATGATTGATGGTATGCAATTTTGGACACCAATTATTTTTAACAGACATAAAACAGTTCTTCTTAGCCCATGGTTATGTTGCATTGACAAATGACATGATGAAAGCCTATAAGGTTGCCCAGGTCTGAATATTTTTAAGTGAGTGGTTGCAGGAGGCATATTTCCTAAAGACGAAGTCGAACAACAACAACTTATGTATTTTAAGAACAAAGTGTTCACCATCACAGACATTGGATGACGACCCCCACAATGTATAGATATTGCGCCAAAGAAGATGATGGTTTGACAGAAGAAGCTTATTGTTCTTGCACTGCAACGTATGAAATTTATGCATGTTTTTTTTTATTCTCTATATCGTGTATATGCAGTGCCAATTCAGGACCATTAGATAATAACAGAAGGGATTGCAACCAATCTTGGCTGAAATGTTCCTAACAAATTCATGACAAAATGTTGTAATTACTATGGTGTCAATGAATCAGTACATTTCATTAAGGTTTAGAGATGTCAGTTCAAATCTCTCTGGAAGCTAATGATCTGCGTACATATTAGGTTTGTCAACTACAAACAATTACAATACATGTATATACAATGTAGCTTCTATAGTACAAGGTAGTACGTTTCAATAATGTTGAAAAGATATCAGTTCAAATCTGACTGGAAGCTAATTTATGGGTTTATTTTAATATATGCTTGATTATGTTGACTGCATTAACTAACTTGGACACAAGTCCCTAGTTTAATGAAAGTTTTGAAGAACTACTCCTTTTTCAATGCGACCGCAAAAATGTTGTGTAATGGTTAGCATGCTCACCTAGAATGTGGTAGATCCATGGGTTCTAGCCCCTGTCTAGTCAAACCAAAGATTATAATATTGGTAAGAATGCGGCATTAAGGAGTAAGAACAAAAACTGGTCGAGTCAGAATCATAATAATGTATCAGAGTGGAACGACATATCTACCCACAGACTGTTGTTTCAATGAACTACATTTTGTAGCACTCTAAAAATCCAACTAAGAGTGTTGGTCTTTTCCAATTTTTGTATCTAAATGTGTTTCCTGTTGCTCATGCTTAAATAGTTTACACATCACATGTTATAGTTTATGTTTCTTGTTTAACAATTCTATGAATAGAATGTTTTTATCCCCCATATGAGTGTTGTTTTTCATGTAACATTATTGAATATTTTAGGCTTCGTTCATTTACCTGAGAAAGTCTTAGACAAATATTTTGAAATTAAAGGAGTTTTGAACCTTATTACATGTAGTATGTTTTGTTTTGGTTTTTGGGGGGGGGGGGGGGGGGGGGGGGGAGGGTGGAACTTTTGTCAGATTTTTTAACTTCTCAATTCAATAACTAAAGGATAGAGAAAATTGCATAATGTCCCCCCATATTAACTTTTTGATGTTAAAAGCAATATAATTTTCATTCAATCATTAACTTGAAACTTAATCAGGATGAGGGGTATGTGTTTTATTACCCATTCTTCAATGTTGTAACACAGGGGAAATTGATGATGAAATTCATTATCTTTTTAAATGTGTAAAATTTACTAAAGAAAGAGCAGAACTTAATGATCAGATTACATTGATCTGTCAAAACATTAATAATTTAGATGATAACAATAGATTGTTATGGATATTGAATAATGAAAATTCTATAATACTTAAGGCTCTTTGTCAGTATATGATTAAGACTGGGTTCAAATAATATATATTCCCCTGTATAATATAAAAATGCAGACTCATTGGATGATTTGCTGTGGGCATAGGAAAAAAAATCTTTTTTGTGGCACCGTCCCCTGATGCCTATTGCAAATCTTCCAAATAAACTGAGTGTCTATTCTGCACCAAGCACAAGTTGGAATAAATCTCCATTTGGTACCATCCCTTGGTGCTTTCTGCTGATGTGACACTTGTATACATTTATTATTTATTATTATTTTAATGAGTATATATACTATATACTCAAACTGAATTATAAAACACTTGTTTACACTTATTATTTATAATTATTATTATATATATATGTATATATAACTATATATACTATATACTCAAACTGAATATAAAATTATAAGACAATCTTGCTTGAATTACTTCCCTTTGTTCTAATCTGTGACAGACATGGTTGATGGTAATAAAATAATTATTATATTTTACTTTATCTATTGTGTATGTGCTAATTATAAATGTTGTATCATGCCCTCCAGGGGCCCTGATTTGGAAAATAAAGTATCTTGTATCTATCTTGTATCTTGTTTCAGTTCATAGTTTTGTTATTTCACAACATTGTTATTATACATGTAGCTGACCTTTAAATAATGTTTTGTTTTTGCAATAAATATATTCTTGTTAATGAATATTTGTTTAATTTTTGTGCTCTATTATTTACAAAAGTTATCGAGTTGAATCATTTGCAAAGTACATGTGCATGTACATATTTTGCCCAACCAAGACTGACTTATTCCTGAATTTAGCACATTTTCCATACTAATCCTTATATGTTATTATTGGTCTCTGACATTGGCATAAACAAGAAAGGATGGAGTGCCTCTCGAACAGAAACCACACCATAATAATGTGCTTGACATACATGTAAGAATGGAACATGACTGTTAATGCATAGCCCTGTATCAAGGGCATACTATTTAGGTATGTCCCTCCCAATAGTTTTGAGCTAGAGTTTTTGTAATATTATGTAGTGTGTTTAATGTACAAATACTAAAGGTGTGCATTCTTACAGGATTTTTTTTTACTTCTAAAAAATCACAAAATGATATATAGTTGAACTAAGTCATTTTTAAGTTAGTACATCTAAAGTGTCTTACACACACAGACTTTATACATTCTCTAACAAAAGGGACACACCAGTTTTAAGTTGGGCCTTTTAAAAAGTTTTATTTGATGCTCCATAATATGATAATTTACAAATTGCATGTTTAATGCGATATAAATATTATATACTATAAAACCATGCAGAAGTCTAACATAATGCCAACTTTAAAGCATTAACATTACAAAGTTGGTTTTTGTACGAATACCTGCCAGTCGCTTAGGGGGAAAAAAGACTTCTTTTGATTTCCCTTTTTTTATTAAGGACTCCCCCCATTTTATAGGATAGTCAGAAAACAAAATATACGAGATTTAGATTAATTTTCTTCCAGTTAATCGATAAGTACCCGCTAGGATGATATATTTTATTTATTCTTGCAGGTCTAGGATGTTTTGTAAACAGTACTGTTTGCGAGGTTGTGTCACAATATCCTTGGAAGTTGGAACTACTATTCTACTATAGCCTATAGGCTATAGCTGAATATTCACACGATCTCTCATTATTTTCAAGATCTACGGGATACATGTAGTCATAAATTATTTTCCTAACCAACAAATTCACGAAAACCTCCTTACGACCGTGACGATTTGTGCATAACTGCCACGATGAATAAACTGTGTCACCGTGTTTACAAATGCAATGACGTCTTGTTTACGTTTTATTACTCCGATTGACCTTTGAACCGTAATGGTGGCGGTCACGTGAAATTGGTAACCGATAATTATCGAATCCTACACGGAAAGTAACGAGTCGCTAAAAATAACACGATTGCGCATCCCGATCGTCTGCTCTGGATTATTCCTAAAGCAAACTCAAGCTTATATTTATATTCGCTTAATTGCATCAGGTATTGATAAAATACACAATTGCCCAAAATGTCTAAAAGAAAAACACTTTCAAAACCTTATAGATATGTCAGAAACCCAGTATGGATAGAAACTACTGTTTGATTGTTTTTTTTTTTTATATATGTCATACAGTGATACATAGAAAGTTGCAAAATGTTGTGTACATGAAAAATAATTTATGCTAAAAAAGGGGGGATGGGCAATCAGAGGCACCATTGGGTCCTCTCCACAAGTACCTGTGATCTTGAAGAGTGTCTCAGATCCTATGATATGTGCAACATTTATATACTCTATTATGTCTACATGGTCACTGGTAAACCAAATTTCTATTTTCAGGCAAAGTTGGTAAATAATTATATACAATGTCATAGTCGACGGCACTTAATTATTATTAGTATAAGTATTTAGTATATTTTATGGGCAGTTTTGTTCATTGTAACGTATAATATTTATATTTTTTATTTTTTAATGTTATTGTTTATGAATCACTGTAATGACTTTGCCCCTTGTGGGTCCTCTATTGGACAATATAAAATGTTTCTTCTAATTCTTCTTCTGTACATAAGCATAAAGTTTTGCATATGTATATGTTTGCTCATCCAAGACCAAGAATATCTAATTAGTGATTAGCTTAGCGAGCTTTCCAGGCAGTGCCTGTTTCATATTATGTAGCTGCAATAATGTAGCTCCTGTGACAAACTTGTGTCTCGGCAGAGCTACAACGCGGTCCCATTCGTCACAATGGAGCAAAAAAAAAGTTGCAGTTGAAACATAAAAACTCACTATTCACACTTCAAACATTTCATTATAACTATTACTGATGATCCCAGTCCTTGCTAAATCGATTTGGCTGA
Organism: Bathymodiolus septemdierum; assembly: GCA_963383655.1. Lineage (NCBI taxonomy): Eukaryota > Metazoa > Mollusca > Bivalvia > Mytilida > Modiolidae > Bathymodiolus > Bathymodiolus septemdierum. Next base: position 114,114,713 of record OY726517.1, on the reverse strand, counting down.
GAAATATATGCTTTTCAAAGGTAACAACAACCTTGTTCAAATTTATCGATCGTTTGTCATAACCGGAAACTACGGAAGGCGGAGCTTTTCTAAATATGGTATTTCTTACTACGATGCTTACGACGGCTGATGTAAACATTCACGCCTTAATCGCCAAATATGGTATCGACATCCAAATAGTGAGGCCGTAAATGACGAAATTCAAAATGTTCAGAGAATTTAGTAAACATGGATTTTTATTTTGTGGGAATTACATTCTAAAATACTGGTAGGTGATAAAAACTTGTTATAATAATGGACAAAAGGAAAGGTTATGTCTTATTATTGATAAATGCAGGCGTCAGAAACTCTGTAAGCGAGCGCAAAAAATATCGGTGGCTGCTCCATTACGTGTAATGGCATCCCGTTATAACCCTTGCGAGTAAGCGAGCATTTAGGGTTTTATTATTAGAACTAATATTATGGGTCGAAGTCCCAACTATAGTAGAAATAGCAATATTTTCCAATATCACTATATGGCTTAAATTTCTTGCACCGGAAATGATACACCGGAAACCAATACATGGTTAAATCTGCAGAAAATCGGATGCGCAGTAATCTGGAACTACTTCCGGTTATTAATGTTAAAAGTCGTCCCCGATATATCTTGGCCCTAATAAAAGTCGCCCCCGAAATATCTCGGCCCAAAAAATCTCGATACTATTTTGATGCACTGAATGAGCGTGAAATTGGCAGATCATTTTCAGATTCGCGAGCATTCGTGGCCGTGCTTGTTTTAATAGATGGAAAGAGCATCCTTAGACCTTACATTGTACTACAGTACACTCCAAAAAGTACACAAAAGTAAGTAAAATTTCTATTTCAATCATCCCAAGGATTTACTTGATTTAAATATTAGATAATGTGGATTGTGCTTCGCTGGCACTACAGGTAGCACCTGTCTCATATTATTGTTTAGAAAAAATGATTGGACTTCTTCCCAAGTTAGGTAACACCTATTATCATATTAATGTGACAGGAAACGGTACTGATTACATGCATATATCTAAAAATTAAAAACTAGTATTTTTAAATCAATTTAATAAATGTTTTTATAAAAGTTACCGTCGTATGTTTATAGTAAGATTTAAAAACGTGATTTTGTTTATGTCAAGCACGTGTATTTGTTTATATATTGTCAAGTATGTGTTGTTTGTATATGGTTAATAGGGGTTCATTCATTGGTATTAAATATGATACGATATAGGTGTATAGGTGTCTAGCCCGTGCTAGGGAAAGAGAAATAAGCTTAGGTGGTAAATGTATTATGGGATTCAAGTCATTCGAGGTTCGCATTCAGTACAGCAAAGACGCCTTGATTATATCCGAACCTGGTAGCCCCGGTGATAGAGTCGAAATTTCTCAACCCAGAGAAGATAGTTTGCCAAACGCTACAAGAAGGAAAGAAAGTCTCGATTTGGTGGATTCCTTTGAATTATTCAAAGTTTATTTCGATAATAAGCTTGGTGATTTAAAATCCGAATTAGTCCAGAGCAGGATTCTCTCACCAAAAAGCTAATGGAGGACGTGTCCCTGAAATTCAAACACGAAGGAAACAAAATTCAACATAAATGTAATGAAGAAATCGTTTTTGAGCTTAATAAACTTTTGAAATTTGTTCCGCATTCCGAGTCTCAAGTAATTCAACATATTTCAAATTTGGTGGAAAAAGTGAAAGGCCGTAATAAACTAATACACATTGCTGATACTTCTACTGGAGGTTGGACCACTGGTACAGAATACGAATCGAATGTCATTGCCTCCGACTCCGAGGACGAAAAGAAAATCCGTCACGCAGACGCTAAAGCAGTCAGGATCATCAAGGATAAGTCGCGTAACAGAGCACATCCGTACAAGGCTTCAACTAAGTCTACCGCAATGGAAACAGCTCATAATCCTTATTACTCTAGTAATTATAAACGTCAGGATAGGCCGCCTTTTCGTGCCGGCATCGGACGGGACACTGGAGACGAGAATGTCCACTACTCAAGATGCATAAGCATTGAGAAACAAATCGGCAATCAGTTTTTGAAGAATTAAAAGATGTAAAGAAAAAACATCCTAGAAAATTCATAGTAGCTGATTTGAATATAAACAGCATGAAATTTAAATTTGTTGAAATTGAAGAACTTCTTAATGAGAAAACTGTAGATCTGCTATTTATTTCTGAAACTAAAATTGATTCCTCTTTTAGAAACAGCATTTTTGAGGTATCAGGCTACAAACTTGAAAGACACGATAGGAATATACATGGAGGAGGCTTGGCAGCATTCATTAGGACAGACATACCAGCTAGGAGGAGACACGATCTTGAATGTAAAAACTTAGAAAATATCATATATGAGGTAACTTTGAATAAAACCAAATGGTCCATCTTATGTGTATACAGACCACCTAGCATGTCAGATAAGAAATTTAGTGAACAGTTAACAATCACTATTAACAAATGTATTACACAATATGATCATTATTTATTGATGGGATATTTGAACTATGACCTTTTATGTAAAAATAAAGGAAAAACTGTTTTTGATTTAATGGAACTATTTCATCTTTGTAATCTAATAAAATAACCTACATGTTTCATGAAAAATTGCAAGAATTCACTTTTGGAGGTAATATTAACAAATTCAAAATCTCTGTGTTTTAAAACTTTAAACTTTACAACTGGTATAAGTGATTGTCACAACATGATCAGTACTGTCATCAATAATATAACACCAGCAAATGAAAAACAAAAGATTAAATACAGAAGCTTTAAAAATCTGGATGTAATTGCTTTAAATGAAGATCTGTCTAAGGTAAATATACAGGTACAATCAAATACAAGTACAAATGAGATTGATGTGAATGAAATATATGAAACTTTTGAATCAGATATAAATACTATTTTTGATAAACATGTTCCAACAAAAAAAATGTATAGGAAAATTAATCAATTGCCATACATGAATAGAGAATTACGTAAAGCAATATATAACAAGAAAATGTATTATTCCAAATTCTTAAAAGACAAAAGTTCTAATAACTGGGAACAGTACAGATTAAGAAGAAATTTAGTAAATAAGTTAAAAAGAAAATCTGAAAATAATTATTTCCAAGAAAGATGCACCGGTGGCTGTAAACAAACTGAGTTCTGGAAAACCATGAAACCCTATTTCTTCAACAAATCTTGTGGAACTCAATCTAAAATTTATGGTTTTTTCTAAAAAAATATTCTGATTCCCAATGTTGCTGAAAAAAATATTCTGATTCTGGTGGAGGAAAAAAAATAATCTGATTCAGAGTTTTTGTCATATAACCTAATGTTAAATTCTGGAAAGAAAATTCGCGCTTTGAGCGACAAAAAAAATAAATATTCTAACTCTTGTGTTGTCCGAAAAAAAATTCCTGAACGAAACAAAAAAACCATACCCCCCCCCCCCCCCCTTTTCAAGTTAAATGGTCGGTCCCTTATATATGTCGTTTCAAAAGCTCATTGTATTGTTTGTGTCTTGCCGACTTTAAATTAAACTTATTTGATTTGATTTGAGATCAACAGCGCCCGTTCCATCTAGTTCTAATTATAAAACCCTAAATGCTCGCTTACTCGCAAGGGTTATAACGGGATGCCATTACACGTAATGGAGCAGCCGCCGAGATTTTTTGCGCTCGCTTACAGAGCTTCTGACGCCTGCATTTATCAATAATAAGACATAACCTTTCCTTTTGTCCATTATTATAACAAGTTTTTATCACCTACCAGTATTTTAGAATGTAATTCCCACAAAATAAAAATCTTCTCTTTGAAAATTTAGAATTTCGTCATTTCCGGCCTCACTATTTGGATGTCGATACCATATTTGGCGATTTAGGCGTGAATGTTTACCAATCGTAACTACTCGGCCATTCTCGCTACCCTGCAAATAACAGGATGGCGAGAATGGCCGAGTACTTACGATTGGAATGTTTACATCAGCTTGTAATAAGAAATACCATATTTAGAAAAGCTCCGCCTTCCGTAGTTTCCGGTTATGGAAAACGATCGATAAATTTGAACAAGGTTGTTGCTAACTTTGAAAAGCATACATTTCTCAGCCAAACCGATTTAACAAGGACTGGGATCATCAGTAATTGTTATAATGAAATGTTTTAAGCGTAAATAGTGAGTTTTTATGTTTCAACTGCAACTTTTTTTTTGCTCCATTGTGACGAATGGGACCGCGTTGTAGCTCTGCCGAGACACAAGTTTGTCACAGGAGCTACATTATTGCAGCTAGTTCCATCCAGAAATAGTGAAAAAATCAACGACAAGACTGTTAGTGATAAGTATTTACATTATATATCTAGGTGTGATTGGGGAAATGATTTAAATTCTGATATAGAAGTATTCAGATGTGGCATATTGCCATGTTGTTAAAGGAAGATTAGCCAAAAATATTAAATTTTGGGAAAAAATCGGGGTTAATAATTTTGCTTTGGAGACATTGAAAAAAGGTTATGTTATTCCGTTTTTAGAAAACCCAGTTAAAATGTTTAAGAAAAACAATAGATCTGCAATGAAAAATGTCGAATTTGTTGATCAAGCCGTTAATGAACTTATTTTTTCTGGTTGTGCAATTGAAGTTCCTTTTCAACCATACATCGTGAATCCTCTCAGTGTAGCCACCCAGAAATCGGGTAAGAAAAGATTGATCCTTGATCTGAGTATATTAAACTTGTCTATCAAAAAGAGAAGGCAAAGTTTGAGGATTGGAGAATTGCTGTGCAATATTTTGAAAGAGATACGTTTATGTTTGACCTAAAGTCAGGTTATTTTCACCTGGATATTTGCCCTCAGCAACATACATATTTAGGATTTATGTGGAAAGGTAATTTTTACTGTTTTACAGTTTTGGTCTTTTATATTTCTACGGGCCCATATATTTTTACTAAATGTTTAAGGCCGATGGTTAAACATTGGAGAGAAAATTCCGTTCAAATTGTTTTGTATCTTGATGACGGCTTCGGAATGAATACTGACGAAAAACAATGTATCAAAGATTCAAATTTTGTCAGACAGTCTCTGTTAGCTGTAGGATTTTTGTTGAATTATGATAAATCTATTTTTAAACCTGTTAAAAGTGTGGAATGGTTGGGAATCATTTGGAATTCGCACATTTTAACTCTCAGTATTCCTGAAAGGCGAATAAACGACATGCATGATGTTGTCTTCTTTAAATTGTGTCTTTGAGACGTTCCCCCGTATCACGGCTAGAACATTATCGCATATTACAGGTAAGATCATAAGCATGTCACCGGTTATTGGCAATGTATCAAGACTTATTGACTAGGTACTGTTATATGGCCATAGTGAAAAGGTTCAGTTGGTATAATCTGTTAGTTTTTGATGATGTAAAGAAAATTGAATCAGAATTATGTTTTTGGCAATCAAATATTAATGCCATTAATTGTAAGAGATTAAGTACTTGTGACAAGTCTTCCATTATCATATATTCTGACGCTAGTAATGTAGCAGCGGCGGCATGTACACTTGAAATAGATAGAAAGAATTTCCTCAAAATGTGGACAACTGATGAAGCTTTGGAAAGCTCAAAATGGCAAGAGTTAAAAGCCATAGAATTAGCACTTTGTTCTTTTCAGCATGTTTTCTCAGGGAAAAGTTTAAATTGGTATACTGATAACCAAAATTGTGTAAAAAATGTTGAGGCAGGCAGTATGAAAGAAAATTTACAAGGTATTGCAATGTCAATTTTTTCTATTTGTTTAATAAATGGTATTTTTATTTATATTCAATGGATACCAAGAGAAGGCAATACACAAGCCGATTATTTAAGCAAGATTATAGATTATGAAGATTGGGGTGTTTCTGATTTTTTTTTAAATTTTATGAATGAATTATGGGGCATATAAACAATTGATCGCTTTGCCATTTCTACTAATGTTAAACTGTCAAGATTCAACTCTTTGTTTTGGAATTTAAATACAGAAGCAGTAGATGCTTTTTCTCAGAATTGGTCTGGAGAAAATAATTGGTTGGTGCCACCAATTTACGCAGTAATTAGAACAGGTAAACATTTAGTAGCATATAAAGCTAAGGGTACTCTTATTATACCAAAATGGACTTCGGCCGCTTATTGGCCATTGAGTTTTTCAAAGCACTGGTCGTACCATTCATATGTGAAAGATGTAATAGAGGCTAAAAATACGACGGGTATTTATGTAAAGGGAACAAACTGTAATTCAATTTTTGGCACTGAGCCTTTTATAACGCCAGTTGTGGCTGTCTTATTAGACGCACATTGATCTGTGACATGGCCCTAGTAAAATGTTGATTGCATTGTAGCTGGCGCGGTCACGTGGAGGCAGGGTCCTAATTTATATTGATAAATTAGCTGGCATGGTCTGAGTAAGATGACAAGGTCCTAGCACATATGCATATGTTGTAGAGACACGGTCAGTAGATACTAGAAGTCAAGATATTTTTTATCAATAATAAATACGATACTTTTATCAGATGTTTATGTTTTATACGTTTTTCAGCATTTTTATTGTTGGAATATGGAATTCTGTCGGTGATTCTACAGATGATGGAGATATTTCTGCCTTGAAAAGAAAATTGCCTGAGTATTGTCTGGTCTCTCGTGGAGTAAACCAGAATGCCTTCATTACTTTCTGCAAGTGGTCAAAATTGCATTAACTTTCTTCTTTACCAGCTTACTGTTTCAATTTATTTAATAAATGTGGCTGCGAAACTGCAAAATCATGCAGTAAAATAGATCAAATAGTTTATGCCATCAGTTGGGCACATAAGCTTGCTGGGTTGAAGAACCCTTGTCAATCTGATTTAGTTAACTTTGTACGTGAGGGAGCTCACAGGAAGATAGGTAACATGATCATTAAAAAAGAACCAATCACACCAGATATTTTGAAAAAGATTGTTTGTACATATGGTAATAAACATTGTAATTTGAAAGATTTAAGAATAGTTTCTATGTGTTTAATATGTTATTCTGGTTTATTACGATTTTCAGAATTAATAAATTTGAGGAGATCCGATATCACATTATTTCCTACTTACATTAAATTATTTTTGGTTAAAAGTAAGACTGATATTTACAGGGAAGGGAGAGATGCACTTATCGCCAAAACAGGGTTACCTACATGTCATGTTAGCATGTTGAATCGGTACCTCAATTTAGCTAGTATTGAAAACACATCACAAGAATTTATATTCAATCCTTTATATTTGTCTAAATCTGAAAATGTGTACAAATTACGAAAGTCTTGTCAACTTTCATATACAAGGTCTAGAGAAATTGTATTGTCCGCTCTTGAGGGTATTGGATTAGACAAGAAAATATTTGGACTGCATATATAGTCTTAGGTCGGGCAGCGCCACAGCCGCAGCAGCTGCAGGTATAGATGATCGTCTATTCAAAAACATGGACGTTGGAAGAGTGATAAGGCGAAAGACGGTTATGTTAAGGAATCTATTACGGACAGATTACTTGTTTCAAAAAAATGTGGGTATTTAAGTGTTTCCTACTAGCATTTTATCATTCAATTATAATTGTGCAACTAATTTTCCCTTTTCTTTACATCGAGAGCTTTGCTGTACGCTGTCTGGCGAGATGATCATATAAACAGGTGTTGAGTTTTATTATATAAATTATTTATGTTCGTCTGAGTTCACGAAATAGAACATACATGTTTTTATAATAGTTACCGTCGTATGTTTATAGTAGGATTTAAAAACGTGCTTTTGTTTATGTTAAGCACGTGTATTTGTTTATATATTGTCACGTGTGTTGTTTGTATATGGTTAAGAGGGGTTCATTCATTGGTATTACCTATGATACGATATAGGTGTATAGGTGAAAGTTTGTTCATGTCTAGCGCGTGCTAGAGCGGGAAAGAGAAATAAGATTAGGTGGTAAATGTATTACGGGATTCAAGTCATTCGAGGTTCGCATTCAGTACAGCAAAGACGTCTTAATTCCCCCACCCACCCACCGTAAATATATGTATAATAATAAAATCACACACAAACACACACGTGATGAGAATTGTATGTACATTTTTTGTTTTATGTTTTTTGTAATTAACTGTTATTGAAAGCTCATTTATAGCAATGTATGTTAGATAACGTTTACTTACAGTTGCTTTTCTTTTGTAGATTGGATTTTTGTATGTACTGTATAACCTGTGTTACCTGCAGCGGCCAAGACAGACATTTTGATCTTTATTGTAATAAAGTACAGATTTGCTGTACGCTGTCTGGCGAGCTGATCCTATAAACAGATGCTGAGTTTTATTTTATAAATTATTTATGTTCGTCTAAGTTCAAGAAATAGAACATAAGTTTATTTTTTAATTTCCCGAAGTTTTTCGTCGTATCGCAACCGGTTTAGAAATTATTCAACAGAAGTAATTTTACAGTAGTTCCCCTTTTATTGATATTGGATACATGGTATAACCCAAATAATCCAGTCGTTATAATACGCTCCCAGTGGTCGCTACATTACCAGCGATAGTGCCGATATTATTCGAGTTAGATACATGGCGGCAAATCTGAGAAAATGAGCTACATTTTGTTATAGGGTTATATAGATAGATAGATTCATTCGATAAAATATCAACATACAATATGCAAATATACATATAAAATATTAGAATTAAAAATAGGTACAGGCTACGAAAACGACGGAAACGTATTCGTAGCCTGGGTTCTACTAACTCGAATAATACTGAGACTGAAACTAAAACGTTGGCATATAAATCCATGGTCAGATCAAATCTGGAATACTGCGCAAGTGTCTGGTCACCTCACACAGAAAAAACTAAAAAGTAAATTAGAGCAAGTTCAGCGCAGAACAGCAAGATACGTGACAAACCGCTATCACAATACCAGCAGTGTTTCGGCAATGCTATAGCCATCTTCAATTGCCAACTCTTGAACACCGTAGGAACTTAAACAGAATTACAATGCTTTATAAAATCACCAACAACCTTATTGCAGTGGATCCAAAACTCTACCTTACTCCTCAACATTATCTCAGTACAAGAAACAATAACCCATTACAATATCAAATTATATCCACCAGGACAAAATATTATAAATACAGTTTTTTCCCACATGCAGTAGATATTTTTAATTTAAGAATTATCATATACAATTTAAAATTTCAAGTAAGACAATAGGTAAATACAATGTATTAAATTAATATGGATTAGGCACAGCCTACAGGCGAGCATCGCATCTACGCATAGAAATGTACATGTACAAATAGTAGTTTTGGGTTCTTTTCTTCATTATTCTTGATTATATTTCTTTGTTCTTCAATTCGACTTACCCAGTTAATTCTATTGTAAAAGAGATTTGTTGGGCCGAGATATATCGGGGACGACTTTTTTTTAGGGCCGAGATATATCGGGAACGACATTTGTTTAGGGTCGATCGTTCTTTAGATATGAATGTGTTTTTATGCATGGTACAAGATTATCGGGAATAAGCTGCCGCGGATGAAAAAAATAATGGGATGTGTAGAACACGGTAAATGATTTGGTGATCATTCATCCGCGGCAGCTTATTCCCGATAATCTTGTACCATGCATAAAAACACATTCATATCTTCGAAACAGGACACTTTTATCCAACAACATACTAGTATAAAATCAAGAATAGCTGTGAGTTCGGACTGGATGTGTATTATAGACTTTTAATCAGCCGTTCCGCTGTTTTATGAGCTTGTTTCAGCAATTTTCGTGGAAAACGCAAATCTAGGATGACAAATTGTCAATTTAAAGTATTCAGTTTAAAGTAGTTTATACACAACTTGTATGTAGAGAAAGCCCAAGAAAAACTGGAAAAGATGGTACTCCTATTTTGTTGAAAACGTGCTGTTTTAACGACATAGAACAACAAATATTAGACTTACCTGAAGCCTGTCGTTGCAGAACTACACCGCGTAATGCTGATTCATCCGCGGGTTACTTATCGCTATTAAGGGTGTAGTTACTAGAAGCTAATTAATTATGAACTGACCTGAGCGAGGCCAAATCCATTTTTATCTATTGTTATGCCAGTAGCCCGGACACTGCAGCATGGATGTTGAGGTAAGTTTCTAGAAAAGTTGAGAAAAAAAGCTCTTTGCGAACCGATTGTTTCTAAAAGGCGTAGAATAAATAATTTCTGTATCAGGAATAGATTTTCTTTGATGAAAACTACATGCCTTAACAGATAATTCAGATTCACCCGATATTTCCATTCCTGTATTCTTATTTCTCCTTTGCTGGCTTCTGAAAATTTGTGTTTGTTTACCTCGCAAATACGGCCGTTTTATGCTACTCATTGACAATAAGTTGCTGTTGCCAGGTGCAAAATTACATATATTGAATAATATCTACCGAAAATTTCACAAAACTATTTTACCCAAAATTACCTTCCCGAATTTCAAAAATTTCAAAAGCAAAAGGAAAAAACTAAATTGAATTTTAAATCAAAGAATTTGGAGAAATACAATCTCCCGTTTTCGTTAGATGAATTGAGAAAATCGTTGGATAAGGCTCATGACACTGCATGTGGCCCCGACGATATCCATTACCAGCTTCTCAAACATCTTCCGAAATTGGCACTCCAAGTTCTTTTAGATCTCATGAATGACATTTGGGAAACAGGCGACATGCCATGAATTTGGAAATTAGCTAATGTCATTCCTATTCTAAACATTTTTGAAATTGATAAAAGCCTTGTTGCTATTGGTAAACATGTAATTTTCACATGGATCACTAGTCATATAGGTATCCATGGGAACACAGTCGTTGACCGGGAAGCCAAGAACGCATTGGATGATCCTATATCCAATTGTTCTATTACTTATACAGATTTTAAAACTTTTATAGTGAAATATATTTCAAAACGTTGGAAAGATAGCTGGGACCAGCAAATTCATAACAAATTACAAGAAATGCATTCCCTAGTTGGCAAGACTCCTTGTTCTTACGCTCAAAATCGGAAGGAACAGGTAGTCTTGACCAGATGTCGTATAGATCATTGTAGACTTACTCATAGCCATTTGTTAAATAATGAGGAACGACCAGAATGTATTCCGTGTAATTCTAATTTTTCATTAAAACATGTCTTGATTGATTGTGTGGATGTTGCCGATGTTCGGCAGACATTCTACAATGCCAACAGTTTATCTAATTTATTTATAAATGTCGCAGGCGACACAATTTTGCAATTTTTAAAAGAAATTAATTTACATTCAAAAATATAGTTATATAACATATGTTCTAGATGTATGTTTCTTTTTTCTTTTTAATATTTCTTTTATTTGTGCAATCCCCCTCCCAGAGGGTGTGCAGGGGGTAGAATAGGCACCAGATTTCTTCATCATAGAGGCACTAGTCCTCTAAAAGGAGCTCACCCCGCGGGAACCCTGGGGAATCGAAATGAGACCGAGAGCTTCTTCGGCTTGAAGGGGCGTCCGTCGGTTGTGCGGGATGTATAAATTCACAACCAACCCGTCCTTCAGATGAGACGTAAATAAAAGTGAGGTCCCGTGTTGAGAGATTGCCACCCTCTTCGCACGTTAAAGAACCCAGTGTAACAGCTCATTATGAGCATTATGTTCAGTGGTCCATAGGAGGCCTATTGCACTGGCTAAATTCTCCGTCCCTACCCATCACCTTTCTTTGTTTCGAGTCCCGTGGCGTTTAATTTTTGCTTTGCTCATTGGCCTATCCGTAAACATGTTCTCGTCCTGAATATAGCTGAAATATTGCTCGCTGGACGTTCAACATCAATCAATCATTCAATCAATCTAATTAGAAAATAAAAATAATTAAAAAAAACAATGAATTAGCATTTACCTTTAATTCATCACATCAATGATTGGAGCATTTATAAGTCATATATCAAATAATAATATATTCCCGCGTTTCGCTATAGTATAGCGGGAAACTATTGTATTGTCGGTTCGTTATTCGGGTATATTCGTATTTAGTCGATGTAATCGACCAATCAGATGGTTGGTAATATTCCGATGGCTGGTGTGCTCGGATAGGTATTTGCCACTTTCTAGCCGCTGTGCAATTATACAAGACGCAATGGACGCCGGCATACGAGATACGATACAAGCTGAGGTACACAACGCCGTCAAGAATACACAGGATCAGCTTCTTAATAGTTTGACAGCGTTGTTAGACAATCGTTTGGTAGGATTTCAGAAGAATATCCAAGATTCACAGAAATCTGTATCAGACACTCAGTTAGCCAAGATTGATGAATCCATGTCCGACACGTACAAGTTCTGTAAGAGGGGAAATGAAGAACAATACAAACATAACCAGAAGGTATTCATAAAGATAAAAGAGGCAAACAACCAAATCGAGACCGATAATTTAACTCAGGAGAACGTTAACGCCACCAAAAGGAAAATTTCTGAAGGTATGGACTTGATAAAACAACGTCAGAAACTCATAAAGTTAGCTGATTCATCCGACGCCGATTGGCGAGTCGTGGATGAATATATCGCAAACCCTCTGGCGGACGACTCGGATGACGAAAAGAAGATTTATAAAGTACAGAGTAGAGCCGATAGTAAAATTAAGAAAGAAAAGTTAAAGAAAAAGGTGGATTTCAAAACAACACCCAACAACTATAAGAAAACGGACTCTACTGTTGGAAATCCTATCCCGGTGACGACGAATGCTGCTTTTATGCCTGGTAGATGTTTTTTTCTGCAATGAAAGGGGACATGGGAGGAGGGAATGTCCAAAGGTAGCTGCAGAACAGAGGAGTAGAGTGAATAAGATAAGCATAGAGCATTATGTTAATAATGATAAGTCGAAAAACACCTTTGTTTACAAGCGAGATATCACCTGACATTAAGGTATCGAGCAATACACATTACACTAATAACGAAAGGAATGTCATTCAGAAAACCACAGGTGTAGGTCGCGAGAGTGCAAACAAATGGAAAGAAATTGGAGCTAATGATTTTATTGTAGATGTAATAGAAAATGGATATAAAATGCCTTTTCTTACATTACCAAATCAGATTGAGTTAGATAACAATAAATTGGCACGCGGTAATCCTGGCTTCGTAACAGATGAAATAAACAAATTATTAGAAAAGGGTTGCATCAGTCTAGTAACAGACAAACCACATGTCATAAATCCTTTAACTGTAGCAAACAATGGGTCAAAACTCAGATTAGTTTTAGATGTGAGACATATTACTCCTCATTTATTTTAAATTTAAGGATAAGTACGAAGATGCAAACACAGCAAGGCAATTGTTCGATACACACAATTATATATTTTCATGCGATTTGAAAAGTGCATACCACTATTTACGTATTTTTCACACAGATGTAGTATACCTAGGTTCTAAGTGGAAAGGTGAATATTACGTTTATAGCGTTTTGCCTTTTGGGTTAGCCACTAATGGTTACATATTTAGTAAATTGGTTAGAGAAATAGTAAAATACTGGAGAGCCAAGGGTCTCAAAATAATTATGTATTTAGACGACAGGCTTGGCGGAGGTGATAATTATAAAAATGCACTGGTTGCAAGTAATCTTATCAAGAAAGATCTGGATTGTTTCGGCTTTAGCGTTGCATATGAAAAATGTAGCTGGGTTCCAGTACAAAAAATAGAATGGTTAGGTTTTCTATGTGATGTGTCAGAAGGGGTTTTGAGAGTAACTCGTAAGCGCATCAGTAAGCTGAAAGCTTCACTTGCAGGTCTCGTACAACAGCATTGCCAAGGTACGGTGATGTTTTGTGTACGTTTTATAGCAGGCATAGTGGGTCGGATTATTTCGACACAGGCCGTTCTTGGCGAGCAAACTCGTTTAAGAATGAGACATATATATAATTGTATACTAGCAAGGGCTAGTTGGAACTCTAAGATAGTATTCAGCATAGATGCAGTGAAAGAATGCATTTTGTGGTTAAAAAATGTAGAAAGATTAAATGAGATAGGATTTTGTCAGTTGACATACAATGAGGCACAAGATGCATACATTTTTGTGATGCATCAGATAAAGGTTTTGTTGGTCATTTGACAACAGGTTCAGAGGACGAACCATTAGAAATGTTTAGTAGCTGGTCGCTTGATGAACAAGTTCAGAGCTCTACTTGGAGGGAGTTTGAGGCCGTAAAGAGAGTGTCGACACATTTCAGTACAGGTTTACAAGGTAGGACGGTCAGTGTTTACCCTGACAACAAAAATGTTGCACACACTATCATAGTTGGTAGTAGAAAGATTTCATTACACAAATGTGTTATGTCAGTTCATGAACTTTGTAAAAATAATTCGATAAAACTAAGTATAGTTTGGATACTTAGAAAATATAATTCACATGCTGATACGTTGAGCAGAAAGTCGGATTGTGACGACTGTGTAGTGCAAGATTGGTTATTCAAATACTTAGATAATTTATGGGGTCCGCATAATTGCGACCTGCTTGCACACGACTATAATGCAAACTGCCAGAATTTCAACTCGAGGTTTTGGTGTCCAGGCACAGCTGCAGTCGACACGTTTACGGTACATTAGTGGGACGAGAACAATTGGTTAGTTCCCCCACCACACCTGATTCCGCAAGTAATTAATAAATTAAAGCGAGAAACATGTACCGGTACTCTCGTTGTTCCTGAATGGACATCTGCGCCTTTTTGGCCGATGATTGTAGATGGTCAAAGTAATTTCAGATCATATATAGTAGCGCAAAGATTTTTTTCACGGTGAAAATTTAACAAAAAGGGGGAGAGGACAGAGCGGCGTTTACGGTGATCGGTATTTGAAATTTAGATTGTTAGCTCTTAGAATAGCATTTAGATCGTAAGATTCTTATGATATTTTATAATTTTGACAGGTATCAGAATAAACCATTTTATTGATGAAGCTATCCAGGACAGTGAAATACACGTCGACAGTAGCTTGTACGAATTGTACCCTAAACTGTGCGAACTTTTAATCAGTAGCAAAAGCAACAATACAGTCAAATCTTATTTCAATGCTTTTAAAAGGTGGGAACATTTTATAACTTTACATGGACAAAATGCTTTACCTGCACAGCCTGTGCATGTTGCTCTGTATCTGACAAGTTTATTGAAAAACGGTTCTACCTATCATCCAGTGTATAATGCAGTTTATGGAATTAAATGGGCCCATGAGATAAATGGACTTGACGATCCCACTAAATATTCATTTGTAGTATCTGTTTTGGAAGCTTCGAAACGAGTTGCACCTAAAACAACCCAGAAAAAAGAGCCTATTTCTACTGATACATTGATAGAACTTTGCTAAAGATTCTAACGATTTGCTTATCATTAGGGATTTAGCAATGATGTTATTGAGTTTCGCTGGTTTACTTAGGTATGATGAAGTCAGTTGATTACGTTTTTGCGACATACAAGTTCGTGATAATTTCTTAGTTTTACATATTAATAAGAGCAAGACAGACCAGTATAGGAAGAGCAATGAGATACTTATTTCCAAAGGTTCCACGTCAGCATGTCCGTATAATATGTTCTTGAAATACTTGCAATTGGTTCATTCTGGTGGTGTTTCATAATTTTTTTATTTCAACCCATATATAGGTCAGGCAGCACATGCAAACTCATACGTAAAAATAAGAAACTTAGTTACACGGTGGCTAGGACAACTTTATTAAAGAGAATATATTTGGTCTCTCCACATTGTAATATAGGCCTACACTCTTTCAGGGCGGGTGGTACAGCAGTTGCAGCAAATGCTGACGTTAGCGAGAGGTGTTTGAAGAAACACGGCAGATGGAAATCGGACTCTAGTAAGGATGGTTATATACTAGACTCCACTGAAAAGCGTTTGAGTGTATCGCAGGTTTTGGGATAATAGTTCGTTTTTCATCTCGGCCCCCTTTCTTTTTATATTTTTTAGCACGTACGACGGGCTGACGGCAAATTGATATTTGAGTTTAAGTTGTTTATTGTTGATTTTTAGTATAGATAATACGAACATTTTCCCGCGTTTCGCTATAGCATAGCGGGAAAATATTGTATTGTCGGTTCGTTATTCGGGTATATTCGTATTTAGTCGATATAATCGACCAATCAGATGATTTGGTAATATTCCGATGTCAGGTGTGCTCGAATAGGTATTTGTCACTTTCTAGCCGCCGTGCAATTATACAAGACCACATTTGCATTTAATAATACATATTAAATTATTTTTCTCTTGGTGAGGTCCGACACCTTATCCTGAGATAGCCTCGAGCATTGGCGTCGGATACAGGTTTCCATTTTGTATTGGTCTTTCCTGGACGGCTTTGGTTATCAGTGATGGATATTTATTTTTTATGAATGCGTATAGCTTACATTTTTATTGGAGTCTAATTATAATGAAATAAGGTTTCTTCATATTGTTATACTAATATATGTATTGGATGATTCTTACAAACATGTAATGTTTATTTGGTAATATAATTCAGCGTCCATCATGTACGGCGGGCTGTCGGCAAATTGATATTTACGTTTTAGTTGTTTATTGTTGCTTTTTAGCATAGATATTTCCAGTTCCTGGCGGGTCAATAGGGCATAGTGTTCTAAGCAGATGAATACCATTGGTCAAATCAGTTACTGGTAAAAAGGCAAGACCATCCATCATACCACAGAACAGTCTGAAGTCGTCGTCATTGTTGTAGAGAGGCACCAAACCAAGCTGTTGTATCTTTCGCCATAATGCTTGTGTCAGGTGGTAGAAACAGCCCTGGTGGTTGATGTGGCGACCAAATACAGTTGTAACTGCACGAAGGACTGCATCTTAAGTCTGTGATGATAGTCGAGTTGTGGGTTGCTGGCATGGCAGTTGTCAACAATAGACTGGAGGAGTTCCCTGTAAGTATCTTTACATTTATTTGGTAGGAACGCATATACTGTAGTGACTGTGACATCTTTGAATGGAACCCGGATGGTGTACAGCTGTTTAAATGAGTGCGGAGCTCCAGCGAAGGTAACGTCCATGAAGAAGGTCTGGACATTGGCTAATCTTTCCAAACTGTCTGGTGAGTAGAAGACTAACATTCTGTGTTCTGCATTCTGGCCGTTGTCGCATTGCAGGAACTGTTGGTTGTTGGTAGTTGTTGTGTACTCTTCAGGCAATCTGACATCTACATAGGTGGCTGAGATTTGAGGAGTTGGACGCTGGTATCGAATTGTGCGTTTGCAGTTTTCTTCACAGGGCAGCAAGGCTTGAACATTGTCGTCACACTGGGATACAACCTGGGCAAAGATCTGGCTGGGTATGTCTGGCTGGTGTTGGTTGGCAGGTCTTTCATGGCATTTTTGGCTTTTGAGTACTTGATGCTTGTATCACTGGGGGCGTGATTGTGTGGTTGCCCAGGAACTGGATTTTCATTCTGAAGTGTAGTGCTAAGGCTTCCTCTGCATTCTGTACTTGACCGTTTAAAAAAAATCCAACACTGATTGGTCTTCCTGGTAGCATGTTTGGTATACATGTACCCCTGGTAACACAGCTTGGAACCACCTCTGTTGCTTGGTATAATCTCCATTTTCGTTTAATGATAGTGAAAGTTAACTTTTTCCTTTTATACAAAAAGTGAAAGAAACCAGACATTTTGCTCTGAATTGACTAGGGCATGGCATGCATCAGGTATGCTTTCACCATATGTTGATGTTCAACCATTTCTTTCATAATTGTATTCTTAACTATTAAAAATGACCTATGCATGTCTGTGTATAGACATTATGACAATAGCAATCGAGTTGCTTCTTATTATAAATTACCCCTTTCCATTTCATTCATTATGGTTTCAGAGTCATTTATGAATTAAATACATGTACTAAATAAACAACTGGGTCTCTATTCAGGAAGAGTATATTAATTACAGTATAAACAAATTAAAGATTAAGGCATTGAAATATTTTATACAAAAAACTTTAATTATCTGAAAGATGACATTATATATGTGACTTTTTTTCCTGTGACTTTTTTCCCTACATTCTCTCCATATACATTGTTATTGTCTGTAAGTGTACTGGTAGAGTCTAAACCTTTTCAATTCAAATGGACGTACACCCGGCGACCACCGCTACAATTTTGTTTCTATTATACGTTTTCCTTTTTATATAAAATTACAAAATAAGAAATAGAACTCTATATTTGAAATGCCCAATTTTCATACACTTCGGTAAATTAATGACAATACCATTTATGGTGAACAAAATCATATATTCTATACAAATAATTATCTGTTTGTCCCATAATTAGTTTCTACGCTTCATTGTGACATCTATGAAAATGCACACTGTAAAGACTAGTGTATATAATTTTAGGAAGCTTATACATTCCAAATAAATATTAATGTTAGGCATATTAAACCTTTTAAAAATATTTTCCACGATATAGCGTGGAAATCATCGTAGAAAAGATTAATATATATTGTGTTCACCACACAAATATCAATCTCTTCCACGATGATTTCCACGCTATATCGTGTTCAACACACATATATTAATCTTTTCCACGATGATTTCCACGCTATATCGTAGAAAAAACACACGTATGATAAAAGTTTATCCTTTCCACGATGATACCACCGCGGATGAAAAATATCAGTTTACCTGTTCTGTCGTGTTCATCGTGGAAAGGATTAATGTCCGTCACGGGATAGTGGAAAATGTAAAAAAAAACACGCTGTTCCCTCTGTACTTGTCATCTATATTTGTTCATAAATGATCTTAGGGTTTTATTAGTTTTGATAATGCTTTGATAAATACACACAACTCTGTGATTTTCTTACTATAAAGTTTGCTTTTATTTAATCTCAAAAAAAAATTCAAGTTAGGGTTAGTGTTATGGTGTTTAACGCCACTTTCAACAAATGGCTGCATACACCCTTGCAACTGTCTCGCGCAACATTTTAAAAATACACTTAAAACTTACATACACTATATAAATGCGTGCATAGTAAATCAAATCACGATTATTATTTTTTCTTAGTCTCTGGGCTTCTCTGTGTATCTCTATTTAAAAAAAACGTATTGTTAAAACAAATGAATTGCCACTGAACCACAGGAAAACGAGTAGATATAAGCAAGAAATAACCTTTTTTTCAAAGCGAGGGAGATAAGATTCATAACGCATGTGTCTGTTTTCAAGAACATGGTTAATCAGAAGCCTCAAATCAACAGCGGCGTAGATTATTGGCCCGGACAGTGGGTAGGTTAGGAGTGGACCGGACAGTGGGTAGGTTAGGAGTGGACCGGACAATGGGTAGGTTAGGAGTGGACCGGACAATGGGTAGGTTAGGAGTGGACCGGACAGTGGTAGGTTAGGCGTGGTCCAGACAGTGGATAGGCTAGGCGTGTACCACACAGTTGGGATGGGGATAGAAGGGAACCGGACAGTGGGGTTGTAGCAAGTTTTCAAAACTGTCCAGCAAAAAAGGCTCATTTTGATTTCAAATACCTAACCATACCCTTATACCCCTTGGTTAACTGGAAATAATATCAAATTGCTTTGCTTCCATGCTAAATATTCCGCTCGTTCTTAAATAATTTTTGCCAAAACAGTGGGTGAGCAAACACATAGTTTGTCCTGCCACTTTTCTACACCCTTGATCAAGAAGCCAGGACAACTTCCCTCTGTGTAAATGTATCGGATTTGCTACCAAAAATATATTATAAGTAACTTTCAACGCAATAAAACACTCAAAAAATTACAGACACTCTCCCTTTAACGACATCTCGTGGAGTTTTATATTGAAGTCTGCCTTGTATCAAATCTGTTCAAAATTATATGCTTGTTGAATTTTTCTTTCTCTGGTGATAAAAAAAAATCCAATTAGAAGTGTGTTGGTCTATACTAGTAGAAAGTGGACGCCATCATCATCTCATTGAAAGCTAACTTGAAAATTGCTGAGTTGGCGTAAATCAACAATATCACATTCACTCTTTGGCGATCCACTCCAAGAGAAAGAGAAATTTTGAAAGGCGGAACAAGACTGATTTAGGGCCCCGGGGACAGATTGAGACTTCTCTCAAAGTTGAGGATTTGAGGTCCAATAAAACCACTGGTAAACTTTCATCAGAAGTTTAAGTCGATTTTACATAATTATTTTTCTAAATAAACTAAAACAGTTGAAAATACCAAAACAAATTAAAAATCGAAATAAAACGCATACGATTAAGGCTAAGGGGCCCATTAGAGATTTCACAGGCCTCTTCTTGGCTCTCCGCGCCCCGGATCGATGTACCGAATGGACCTCACTCTCATAGGTTTTGCACGGTGTGCATACATTAATATAATAATTTTTACAAGATTGGTTTGCTTCGTTAAATTTATAGTGTTTTGTTTTGAGTAAATTTAATTTTGTAATGATTCGTTTCGTTTCGATGTGTTTCGCTTTGTTTCTTCTTTCACAAAAAAAATGGTTTTATTGTCTTGCGGGAGGTAAAATTAAGAAATAATTCATGGAAGCCATATGTATATATTGTTTTTAGCAAGGGTAGGTCTTTATGTCACGAAGTTTTACCCCGAGCGTCATCTAGGGGTAAAAAACTGACATAAAGGCCTACCCGTGGTAAAAACCATATATACATATGGCTTCCATGAATTATTTCGATTCTAATATGTAAAAATTGGTAAAATATCGTTATAAATTGTCGATGGCGTCATAAATTTAATCGGTCATAGATTAATATTATTTTTACCACGGGTTTGGACTCGAAGCGTTTGAAGGACGTCATATTAGAATCAATAATAGACTTTATTACATAAGGCTCTATTTTACTGTTTTTCTATTGGCCAGAAGCAATACACGTGACATTCCATTTTCTAACATATTGATTAGCAAAAAGCAATTTCTGTGCAATAAATAATAATATTGCACTCTCGTGCAAAATCACTGAATGAAATTACTTGGCACGAGAGTGCAATATGATTTGTTATTGCACAGAAATTGCTTTTTGCTAATTAATATGCTAGAAAATTTCATAAATTTTCAAAATTTTCAAAATTATAAAATAAAAAAATAAAAAATTTAAAGTTCAAAATTGTTTAAAAAATTTTCAAAATTTGAAAAATTTCTTAAAATTTCATTTTTTTTTTTAATTTCAAAGTTTTCATAAAATTTCAAAATTAGAGTAAAATAGAGCCGTATGTAATAAAACAATTACTACACTTGAACTTAATCAATATGAGGTTTCATGGAGCAGAGTACAACTATATTGAACTCGGCTTCGCCTCGTTCAATATTGTTGTACTCTGCTCCATAAAACCTCATATTGATCTCGTTCAAGTGCAGTAATTGTATAACATTAATACGTACTGGTCACGTGTTACCGAACTAAGGTCAAATCTACTTTCGTTTCACTGATTTGATTTCCGATTCGTTTCTTTCCGTATGATATACCCTATACTTATTAACACTTGGCAGCAAAGGTGAGGTAGAAATATCTTTAATATTACAACTATTGTCTACATAGATCTAAATAGCAACGTTATAAATTGAAACCATATCTAGACACAGGCGTAGCATTTAATTGTGTCCTCTAGTTCAAAGTGTCCGCCGGACACTTTTACATATGTTATAGTATCCAGCAGACACTATTTCATATTGAAATCTCTATAAAATATTGTCCGGGGGGAAACTTTAACATAGGATACTATTATGTCTTACACAGGCACTTCAGTGTTTCTGTAACAAATATATACCATAAACCGTATAATATAAAGTATATGGTATATATTATTTTACAGAAACAAGTGCATGTGCATATATATTCTAAATGATTTTCAGAAAATAAATAAATCTTAACACGAAGGTGAAGGCCGAAATTTGATAGCAAATGTCAACAAAGACACCCAGACCAAACTACTGTCAGTAGGCTATTAACCTTGTTTTATTAAGTCTCTGATGCTAGATCCTTGTCAGTATCTGTTATTGTGTGTTTCAGGCCTCCCTATAACTTTTTGAAAACTAATATGCATTGTCAAGGACGTCCTTGGTATTGTTATCATGTCTATTTTAATTTATTTATAGATTGAGAATTCCCACATCTAAAATGTAGATGTTCGTTTGAATGAATAGGGAAAGAGGAAGCACATTTTTTTTTTTTTTTCATCATAATATAGTTTATTCAAAATCTCCTGTTTACAATAACCTTAATGGTCCAGGTGTGAACATTAAGGGTCCCTGTTTTACATAAATCTCACTTGTCCAGGGGTAGCAAGTGAAAATAGAAATAAAATGTCCACTTAAACATATTTCATATTCATTTGTTTTTACATTTCATTATAATATACACAATTAGACGATATAATTATTACCATGCATTAGCTTTATGTTCATAAATAATAAATACTCATATGTTATTCCGAAAAAGTTCTAATTTGTTTTTATCATTTTCATTAATATGCGAAGCTTGTAATGTGCATTGTAAATGTTTTTTAAAATTATTTTTCCAAGTGTTGAAAATTGTTTGATCTCCAATTCGGGATTGGTTATATTTCACCTTATTACGTATTTTCCATATTTTCCACTTTGAGATAAATATTACGGTATTAAAAATGACGTCTAAATCCTCACCCCCATATAGCCCTAACATTATATTTAATTCCTTGATTTCTATATTAGCTGTTAATCCAGATCTGTTAAATATTGCTTCTATTTCTTTTATAATTTTGTTCACAGAAGGACATTTAAAAAATAGATGCTGCATCGTTTCATCGTTGTCTCTTATTTTGCAGAGATGACATCTTCCGTTTGACAAATTCATTTTTTCCAATCTATGTTCTGTATAATTTATATTATGGAGACATTTCCACTGGAATTCTTTGACCTTATTAGTAATTTTGATTTTCTTTAATTTTGTCCAAATTTGTGTCCAATCAATATTACCCCCGTACTGTTCTTCCCACTTAATCTGACATTTTGGTTTTATATTTTGTTTAAAGATTCCCTAAATTACTTTTATTTTCAATTTATCAGGTGATATAGTTGTATTTGACTCATTTAAAAATTGTAGCTTATCGTTGATATTTAAGGTAACTCTACGTTCTGGTACTATTGTAGTTTCACCTTTTAAGACTTTTATGAACTTTTCGGGGATTTCTTTTTTTATCTTAGAAAACTCTGAAATACAGTTCCTCCTATCTATTAATAAATTGTATATATCATGACAACTTTTAAAATTTGTATTATTTGAATCCCAAATATCGTTTATAGTTCGTAAGTTACTTTGCAGAAACGAGGTAAACCCTAATGGTTTGTTTTTAAAAGTTATTGAAGAGTTACAAAATATTCTGGTTTTTAGAATGGAATCAATGTCATTATTACACAATTGAATAAGTTCCTGTAATTTTGACCATGATTGGATACATATTTTGTAAAAAATTGGTAACATATTTAAATTTAGAGTTGATACATTAGAGCACTTACATACAAAATATTGTTCATTAAACTTGATGTCTAACTTACGGAGCCAATACTTACCAATTGCATTCCAACTTTCTAATGGTTCATGTAAAATTCGGTATAGAAGCTTAATTCTTTTGCTGTCAATAAACTCTTGTATGTTAATCATACCCATGTCTCCATTTTCTACTCCCAAGCAGCAAACTTTCCTATCTATTTGATTAATACCCCCTCCCCAGATAAAACCCCATACCAAAGTTGTTATTTCTTTTACGTATTTTTCTGGTATTCCCCGCATTTCAATTTCGTAACCACAAAGAGAGATCAAGAGATTTTTCACCATTAAAGTTTTTCTGTATATGTCAAGTTTCTACTTTTCCAAACGTGGACACAATTTTTCATTTTATCTATTATTGATTTCCATATCTCATCATTTTGTATATTATAACCATGATGAATGCCAAGAGTTTTAACATTATCCTTTGTCCAAACTATTTTTGTAAACTTGGGTCTGTTTTTTTTTGCCGATCCAATATACATACCTTTTGTCTTTTCATAATTGACTTTTGAACCAGAGGCTTTTTCATATATAGTTAAAATATCAAAAGATTTTTTGACAGATTCATCATTTTTATTAAATAACTGAGTGTCATCTGCAAACATGCAGAGCTTAGTCTCGATATATTCCTCATCTTTCCCCCCAGGTAATTTGATTCCTTGTATTTCACTATCCCCCCTTATAGCACAGGCTACAGGTTCGGTCTGTAGTATGTAAACAAGAGGCGCTATTGGACACCTGTGTCTACAGACATTGAAATATTGAAATATTTAGACACAAAACCATTGGTCTTGATACAAGTTTGTGCATATTTGAATAACATTTGAACCCACTCCCTAAATTTTTCACCAAAGTTAAATTTGCTTAATACATGATCCACCCATCCCCATTCTACCCGGTCGAAGGCCTTTTGTTGATCTAAAAATATTATGATACCGTCATCATCTTCACGATCAGTATATTCTATTACATCTTGTATTAGACGGTTAGCTTCACTGATATTACGCCCTTTTACAAATCCCTTCTGGTCCGAATGTATTAATTTTGGTAAAACAACTTTTAATCTTTCTGCAAGAATTTTTGTAATTATTTTGTAGTCACTGTTTAATAGTGTCAGTGGTCTCCAGTTTCGTATATCTTCCCGCTCCCCACTTTTATGTAATAGAGTAAGAACCCCCTTATATTGTGAAGGAGTTAGTTCTTTTTTTTTTTCGAAAGTATCATTTACAAGCAGAAAGAATTCGTCTTTGATTTGTTCCCAGTGAGTTATATAAAACTCAGAAATTATTCCATCCTCTCCGGTTGATTTATTTGGTTTCAAAATTTTTAAAACATTTTTAATTTCTTCTATACTTACATCCAATTCGAGAGTTTCTTTTTCATCCCCATTTAATTTACTTTCAATATGTTGCGTTAATTTATTAGCACTGTTTTCATCCCATCCCTCAGTTGTAAATAGCTTGGAGTAAAATTTTATCTGTTCGTCAATTATTGAATCTATATCATATTTATACTTACCTTCTGTGTTTTTAATTCGATTCCACATTCTATTTTCTCCCTGTTTTTTTTTCAAGTTCAAAGAAATATCGAGTTGACCTTTCCCCTTCTTCCGCCCATTTTATTCTTGAACGAATTGTTGCGGCTTCCGCTTTTTGTGTATAATATTTCTTAATTAAATTTTCTAATTCTAGTA
Source organism: Bathymodiolus septemdierum (assembly GCA_963383655.1). Taxonomy (NCBI): domain Eukaryota; kingdom Metazoa; phylum Mollusca; class Bivalvia; order Mytilida; family Modiolidae; genus Bathymodiolus; species Bathymodiolus septemdierum. The sequence continues at coordinate 114,089,508 of OY726517.1, read as the reverse complement.
TCTTACCTTTGATGATATCGCCGTCATCTGTACTAGATTTAAGATCTTCTAACTGTTTCTCAAATTTTTCTATGTCTTTTTTATTTTGACCTTTTTTTAATTGCTTACTTATTTGTATTGTCAAATATTTAATTTTAGTCTTTGTAACATCCCACCATTCTTGAATATTTCGGAATCTTTCTATCTCGTTCTTCCATATACCCCACCAAGTATTAAATGCTTTTGTAAATAGTTCACTAGTTATAGTGTTAAAATACATTGCCCAAATTCCCGGGTCCCTCTCAATGTCATCTGATTTTAATTTAGTGGATACTAAGTCGTAATCGCTGAATGGAAAGTGTTTTATATTGGTATCAAACACTTTACTACATAAACCATTTGAACATAAAATAAAATCAATACGTGATTTTGAATTCCCTCTTTGAAAAGAATATCGTTTTTTATTTGGGTTAAGCTTTCTCCATGCATCATATAAATCATACCTAGTAATAAGATGTTGTAGTTCTATTTTGCCTATGTCGTCCGTCCGTCTATTGGGATATCTATTTATCTTTTTATCGAGAATACAATTAAAATCTCCCAAAACAATATTGTAATGATAGATACTATCATCTTCATGGTTGTAAGAAATGTATTGAAAAGAATCGAAAAATTGTTTTCTATCACTGCATAGATTTGGAGCATATATATTAAAAATATGAAACACTGCATTTTCTGTGTTTATCTCACATGTTAATAGTCTACCAGTCTTGTCAGAAAAATCAAAATTAATATCAAAAGCAAAATGTTTACTTAAAAGGATAGCCACGCCCTTTGATTCGCTAGATCCACATAACCATGCACTAGCACTGCCCCCTTGTGTTTTCCATTCACTTTCCCACCGGTTAATATCAACTCCCGTACAGTGCGTCTCCTGTAAACAAATAAAATCATATGTCTTTGATACGAGCCAATTAAACACCAATTCACGTTTTCTATTATCTCGTAGTCCATTAACATTAATTGTGACAAGTTTCAATGACATTATCTAAACTATTGTCTGGGTATTTACTCACTTGTGACGGATTTATTTTAACTTGACAATATATACCATAAACCGTATAATATAAAGTATATGGTAAATATTATTTTACAGAAACAAGTGCATGTGCATATATATTCTAAATGATTTTCAGAAAATAGATAAATCTTAACACGAAGGTGAAGGCCGAAATTTGATAGCAAATGTCAACAAAGACACCCAGACCAAACTACTGTCAGTAGGCTATTAACCTTGTTTTATTAAGTCTCTGATGCTAGATCCTTGTCAGTATCTGTTATTGTGTGTTTCAGGCCTCCCTATAACTTTTTGAAAACTAATATGTATTGTCAAGGACGTCCTTGGTATTGCTATCATGTCTATTTTAATTTATTTATAGATTGAGAATCCCCACATCTAAAATGTAGAGGTTCGTTTCAATGAATAGGGAAGCAGGAAGCACATTTTAGTTTATTGTTTCTAAGAAGACAGATCTGTACACACATTCTAAAAATTAACGAACAAATGGATTCGGAACAAGTTCAGGTGGCATTTAATAGACGGGAGTTAGTTTGTAAGTACATATAAAGATTTTTTTGTAAGTTAGAGATTTACAGGCGCTCGTAGCCACACATTTTTTTTTAACTTTCTGTTTACCTTCAGAGGCGTAGCTATGTATAAAACAGAGCCCTGTTGTGGGTTTCAGGGGGACGAAGCCCCCCAACGGAAAACGACTTTAAGCGTAAATAGATGTACAAATGGCGACATCTGAACAATAAAAGACATGAAATATATTCTTATTTTATCATGGAAACAATACAAAAATCGAAGTTGTTAATATATTTTTGCTGAATATGAGAACTTTTGACTGAATGTTTCTACACCGCTTTTCAGAATAATTTTAACATTTACAAAAATTCAGCATCACAAAGCATTGACTCTATAGTGAAGATTATCATAAATGCAAAATGTATGAAAGAAACATTTCCCGGAAACATTCAAAGAATAAAGTTTCAGAGTTCATGTAAGCAATTGCAGCCGTTTTTTCTCACTGCAAATTTGTTGATAACATCTTCGACGCTTTATAGATTTCTTGTTCTGTGGATGTGTAGCAACGATAAATTTGATAATCTCTCATCACCCATTGTAGCTTTAAGACAGTTTTTTACGCGGCGCATCGCACTGAATGAACGCTCGCTAGACGCTGAAGACACTGGCATTGTTATCAATACTGTAAGAATTGCATGAATATTAGGGTACAAGTCTTGGTTTGTGATATTGAGTGTCTCCCGTAATGTGTGTGGTTTTTGCCCATCATTAGTATGGTACGAGGTTTTATAAAGATCGATTGCATAACCACATCGTAACAGTAACCCTAACCCTAACACTAACCCTAACCTTATGTAAAAAAAGTATTTATAATTAACCCTAACCCTAGGTAAAAAAGTATTTATGATTAGATAATACGAATGCGATAAAATTCTTGTCAATCAAAGTAAAAAAAAACATTGGTGCTATCTATAAAGCGATGTTTACCCGACACTCATACTGTAAATAGATAAACAAAGTATTTAATAATTAGATAATAGACCCTTATACGAATGCGATAAAATTCTTATCAATTAAAGTAAATAAAAACCACCGGTGCTAATCTGTTATCTGATGTTTACCCGACAATCATATTGTAAATAGGTGAACAAAGTATTGCCCATATCATCAGTGTTTAACATCTTCTTGCATTCTGCTCATGTTTAGTTTTGGGAAGTAAAAACTTCTGCAAGAGTGGACTGAATGCAAGATGATATCAAACCACAAAGTATCAACATGTGGACAAAATATACACACACCAAACACATGCTTCACATTTTGATACACATCGACGGCAAGTTGGGAGGGATAGGGTGGGTAAAAAATGTCTAAGCCATCAATAACCATATGGTAGTCATGAATCGTATGAGACAACAGTCAACCTAATCTATTATCACCATTATGCCACTAGCATGGATGTTGAAAGAATGAAACAGTGTCACATGTACTTCCGCCCAAGATATAACAAATGAGGCTATGCCCATATCCTCAGTGTTTAACATCTTTTTGCATTCAGCTCATGTTTAGTGTTGGGATGTAAAAACCCCTGCCGTTTCCGAAAAATGATCTCCGGATTCTATCCCTAATGGCCACAGGCCAGGTGGGCCGTTGTATTTCATAAAACATTATTCCCATAACTCAAAATAAATATTCTAATTGACATTTATATTTTTTAATAACAAGTTGTAAGCTATATAATACATTAGTCTGACAATGTCCAATAAACATCTCCATTTAATATCTCTTCAGCAGTTGGAATGGTATTGTAAGCGAAGGAACCCCGCCTCCAAGTGCTACCCATGCTGGATTTTCCCCTTACTTTTACTTTCAATGGATCAAATCCACTTTCCATTTCCCAAACAAGGAACTTTTACAAATGAATTAACGCTGTTCCAGATTTCTTTACTGGTCTGTGGAAAAACAATATTCTTGAAAACAAGCGTACAACACTTACAAAAACCAGCATAAGCCTCACTTAAAGGAGAAATCCCCTCGCCTACAATTCGCGTAGAAAATCCACTATGGAATCAGTGCCCCTTGAACTGTAGACGAAGACACTTCAAACCTATCATGTAAATAATTAGAAAACATATTGTGGAAAATTAAAGCAACATTAACACATACTTTATTATCAATATAAATTATTTCAAAATAGTCACATTAAGATTTAGAATACAAGCAATATATTATTCATCTAATTCCAAAACAAATACATGTCAAATATAAGTTTTCTTTCCCTTTTGCTACTTTCATTTTGTCACAATCTTTGAGCCTTTCCACCTTTGCTGATTTTTCTATCGAATCAATACGATCTTCTAAGCTGTCAGTATCAGTATCCCTCTCCCTTTTCCTCTTTCTCTTTCTGTTTTCTTCATTAGAGACACAGCACTTGTACTACTTGTACTGGGGAGCCTGGAAAATTTAAGGTAATTTAATGCATACATATGCCCCTTTCTGTCAAGATCGATATATCACAAGTAATTGTTAAAATTAAACAATCTATTTCAAATTCATACATGTTATCTTAAGCAAATGAATGAACTAAGTGACCCACGTGTACAGAAAAAAATCAACTCGCCCCATTAGTATAAACATATTTTATTAATTAATTCAATATTACACATTATGATAATACACATATAAATTAGTCAAATGCATAAATCTGTTTGGTAAATACTGTCCTTAAATGTTCTAAAGTTATTCTGTATATATTACACACTATACATTTGATATAAATATCAATTAAAATATAAGAAAGCTCACGCAGTATATACATCTAATTCTGAAATAACATATCATATATGGTATCTTCATGGTTCATACACTATTATAATAAACACGTTTCAAAAAAGGTAGTTATTAGGGGCGGATCCAGGATTTCAAGTTAGGGGGGGGGGGGGGGGGCGTACTTAAACAAAATTGCGCCGAGCGGAGGGAGGTGCGAATATTTTTGGGGTATTTCGTGTGAAAAATCATGATTTTACGCCAAAAAATCATATTTTCTCCAAATTTTTTTTGGGGGGGGGGCTCCGGGTGCCTCCCCTGACCTAGAGTATTTACAAACCAATGATGACGGCAAATCAGGCGTCCATTTATCTGTCTTTTCGCGATTTGGCTTTGTTTGCCACTAGTGGTTTGCAGTCACATTTTGCACACTGTTGTTCCCATTACAGTAACGTTGCTGAGCAGCACCTCCTGAGATTTAATAGATGTGTGTGAGTGAATGTCAAACCTTAATTCGACATTTTGAGACTGAGAGAAATGAAATCAATTAGTTTACAACACTTTATATGATGAAGCTATAGCTTTAGCGGAGCCATGTTGTGTTGTCTCGTCCAAGCCGCGGACAACCGGTAGACAACGAAATCGTGCCAATTCACAGGTAGCAGACAACAAGGATTACTGACGGATTATGCTGTATTACTAGTTCCTAGATCACTTGTTAAACTAGATAAGGGACTGCTAGGTGAAAAACGCAGATCGATGTCTAGCACAGTTATTGATACCGATTAATTTAAACAAACTAAAACAGGAGAATGAATTGCATATTTATGATGCTTATAGCCATAGGGCAGATGGAAAGCAAAGTGTGAATTCCATCTTTGTGAGACATTGGAACTTGTAAACAAAAACTTGTGTCTGAATATCTATTGTATATATTTTGAAAAGTTTGCTTACAATGCCACCCTCTACAGCAACATCAGAAATATCATTTAGTGTTTTGAAACGTGTTAAGACATATTTACGCGCCACAATGGGGCAGGAATGACTATGAGCCTGGTCATTGCCACATATTCATATAGACATTCAGCGCCCATTGCATGCATTCGTAGACAAGTTTAATAATACCAGGCAAAGAAAAAACCTTTTGCTTGATTGTATGTAAACATCAATTACATTATTAACATGATTAAAGAATATTAAACGTAGTTTAAAAAAAACTTTCCTATTGTCTATATATCAAACTTTCCAAATTTCTCCCGGTACCCCTATACCTTGGAGGGAAAACCTCAAACCCGCAGTGCGTACACTTTTAATAACTCCTTCCTACGCCACTGGCGTGTAATTCATCAATTTGTATCTGGTTATGAATAATACTGATGTTGAAAGAACATCAGTATCAGGATTTAAGTTTACTAAATGCTTTGATCTGTAAAGATTTGTTTTTCTTATAGATGTGAAATTGACTGAAGAAATAATGCTTAATTAGCGTGAGAAAATAGTTGATGTCTGGTACCTCGGAACCAATCAGAATGAAATAATCTTTGAACTACTGACGGCGAATCCATATATGAATCAGCGAACACACCCAACGTGTATTTACAATGTGTAAGAATATTTTACTACAGGTCACGAGTTAAACCATTCATGAAAAATTTGTTTGTTGAACTGCTTAATTAACGTTATATAACATATGCTTTGCGAATTTTAGGGGGGGGGGGGCGCACGCCCCGCACTCCCCCTCTAAATCCGCCTCTGGTTATGGATACGAGACGTTGAATTCCTCTTAGTTAACATGTACTTAATATTAAAATTATCATAGATCTACTATACTGTAGTCAAGTTGTTATAATACTTTTATAACTTCCGTTTTCAACGGTGTAAAAGTACAGGTAACACATGCGATTTGTACATTTCGTTGTATTTTGAATGAATGGATTTACTATCAAATTCCATAGTAGATGAGTATTTAAATCAGAAAAGATGTTCATTGGTATATGGAATGTATACCTCTCTCAGATTAATTCAACATTTTTTTTATTTTTATTTATTTATTTTTTTTATTTTTTTTTATTATCAAATTGAACTCAACTTTAAATTGCTTCGACAGATTCCAAAGTTTAATTTACCGGAGTCCTGAATATTTAATATGCAATACACTTAATTGAATCTTTTCCGCCAATCAAACATAAAAAAATCAATATAATACACGGATCCGTTGTTGAACCCGTGATCAAGAGTTCAGTAACAAACTTTAATCATTACATCAGCCGAGCATGGAACTAAGGACCAACCATGCAACTAGGGCCAATCACCCAGCCAGCCCAATCACAAGCTCAGCAACGGACCCCAGAAGTATTTACTTCCATTTAATACCGAAAATAAACTAATTACCATGATTTAAATAACACTCGTAAATTGATCAGATTAATATAAGTTCCCAATTAACCGCGATTTATATAGTATACAAATAGAAAATACTCACTGGGTCCCCATCAGCCAAATCCTGGCCCTTTGGCTGCCCATACTGATTTGCATAAATGATAATTGAATATAGAGCCCATCGTGCCTCTTCCAGTGTCTCATCCCTTCCTTTCCAATAAGTCCTCACTGTGATGCTTTTAATAACATATTTGCCTAAATCTTCCATCATCAATTCATCGGTTTTCGTATCCTTCTGAAGTCTACCAAATTCTTTTAAACCTTCTGGCTGCCCCGCCCTTATCCATTTAATAACTGGTAAACAAAAATTCTCCCTTCAAAGTTCAAGTGCTTCTTAAGCACCGTAGGTAACACCATCTGAAAAGAAAATCACTTGTTTCGTTAATTCTGTCAATCAATATCAATTGTTAAGATAAAGCTCAGTAATTTAAAAGTATACACATTACAAGTAACACCGATTTACACAAAACACTGGGATATTTATTTTTATATTTATCGTATCGAGCTGATTTTAAATTTACAAGACAATTGTTTAAAACAAAATCAAACATCGAATGACATAATCACTGAACAACTACTTGTGTTATATCGATCTTGACAGAAAGGGGCATATGTATGCTTGTATTCTCGACTATACTTGATTAAATTAAAAAGCAGTAATAATTGAAACAATTTATCCGTTAACAATATTCACTTCAATTCAAACACACCCTCTGTGTGACCTTGCCATATTGTATTATCGGCTATCCAGCCACATTTAAATCTATACTGAGCAAGAAAAAGAAACGCATATTCAATTGATCATGGCTTTATCTTCAAGGTAAATAAGAAAACATATTATGTAAAAAGTATAGAAAAAAAGAATATTTACCAGCAGTCACTATCACACACGTTTTGAAACTGAACACACGTCTGAGAGTCGGAAGTCCTTCCGTATGTTAGAGTGGTACCACAAAATGACAATTCCATGATTCATTCAAATGTTAATATCGAGTGTGTCCACCGTTGGCATCAAGCGCGGACTGCACACGGCGTGTCATAGAGTTAATAAGGTTATTTACTGTCATCTGAGGGATGTTGTTCCATTCCTGAAGTAATGCCTGCTTAAGTTCCGGTACTGAAGATGGCGGATTATCACGTCGTCTCACCCTTCTGTCTAATTCATCACAGAGGTGCTCAATAGGGATAAGACCGGGGGAGAATGCTGGCCACGGTAAGACATCAATGTTGTGTGCCTGAAGGTAAGCTGTGCAAATCATGGTGACGTGTGGGCGAGCGTTGTCTTGCTGTAATGTCAGATTATGCTGCTGTAGAAATGGAACAAGATGAGGGGAAAGGATTTCGTCCCAATATCTGATAGCGCTTAAGTTTCCCCGTATAATGTGAAGTTGCGTTCTTCTCCCATACGCTATACCACCCCAGACCATGACGCTATCACCGCCAAATCGGTCCCTCTCGATAACACAACAGCCAACATATCGTTCATTTCTTCTACGGTAAACACGACGACGACCATCTACTCTAAAGAGATTAAACCTTGATTCGTCTGTGAAGAGAACCGCTTGCCAACGCTCTCGCCTCCAAATTCGGGGATCATCGCTCCTCAACCATTGCATGCGCGCAAGTCGTCGGTGAGGAGTAAGTGGATTTCCAATATGTGGACGATATGCTCTGATACCAAATTATTTGAGTCTATTGCGCACAGTTTGAGCACTTATACGGTGGTTTTGTGTTCCTGGCGTCGTTATGGCAGTTTCTACAGCTGTTCGTGTCCGATTGTGGAGATGCGTAAGTCTCATACGGCGGTCTTGTCTGGCAGTTGTGACACGTGGACGGCCGCTCCGTGGTCGATCGTTGGTGTTTCCAAACTGTACAAGACGGCCCTGTAGACGATGGACAGTAGTTTGATGAACACCTAGAGCAGTTACTACTTCCTGTTGAGTTGCACCTTGGAGAAGCATAGTGACAGCACGGTTGCGCTCATCATTACTTAAACGTGGCATTCTGCAACAACATTTTTCGTACGAAATGACAACTGGGTTTGATAAATGGGTACTTTGGCTACCTGTAACTTTCAATTTTATTGATTTCAGATACGCGGTAACATGAAAAACGTGCAATTTAAAAGCAATCAACGGCGCGTAACGCACTCACCATATGATTTAAATGTACTGAATAATTACTGATTTTAGCTGTAGGTAAATGTATTAGAATGTAGATACATGTGTTTTTATATTTTATCCTAAAAAGTTATATGCAAAAATTATGCGTTTCTTTTTTTGTTCAGTATATATAAAAACCACCTAGGTTAACAATATTCACTTCAATTCAAACACACCCTCTGTGTGACCTTGCCATATTGTATTCTCGGCTATCCAGCCACATTTAATTCTATATAAAAACCACCTAGGTTAAAAATATTCACTTCAATTCAAACACACCCTCTGTGTGACTTTGGCATATTGTATTCTCGGCTACCCAACCACATTAAATCTATATGAAAACCACATAGGTTTATATATTCTGACCACCAAGGTCTTTGCTTCGTCTGGGCACTGGCGTGGATGTTGAAAGAATGAGACAGTGTCACATGTACTTCTGCCCAAGATATTAACAAATGAGGCTATTATAGTTTCCAGTATGGTTAAACGTATTCAAAGGGAAGTAACTCTATCAAACCTTAACACTATTCCTGTATCGTGAATACAATTCATCCACAAACTTACAAAACGGAAACGTAATCATATAATTGAACAATATATGCAAAGACTTACATCCATTCTATATAAATCCAATGCAGCGATTGTACATATGTACATTTGGCCTGTCCATCATTACAATGGCACGAACCATTCTGGAAAGACATACTAATCATAAATACGTTTTGTAAAACACCAATATTAAATTCAATAGATACGGTAAATATAAAACACCCGATATATTGTACCCTCTATCTCTAATGGATCAAGATAAACCAACGTTGAAAACGTAGCGAGTGCGAAATACGAGGCGTGAAAAATGCTATACGCGCGATTTTACTATCGTTTTTCGTGTATTTTGAACGATAAAAATGATTGGTACAATTTTCTAGAATGGCGAATTTTACGCTATAGAATTCCAGTATTTGTGGAATTTTAAGCTAAGAAAAACCCAACAACCTTTGCATTTTTGAGGTGATACAAACTCTATGGAAATAATCCTGAAAGAGGTATGAGTTTGTCCGTAGCGTCATTTTTAAGCGTCCATTTTAAAAGCATGGTATGTTTTGGTGCGTTAAAAACGTACCCAGTGCGAAATACGAGTCGTGAAAAGTGCTATGCGCGCGATTTTACTATCGTTTTCCGTGTATTTTACGATAACAATGATTGGTACAATTTGTCATTTTTAGACCCTCGAATCAAAAAGTTCAGTCTGTTTTAACCCTCGGTGCAAAAATCAAAGGGTAAAAAGTAGCCCGGTGCGATTTTTATCACCCATAATTTAACCATTGGTTAAAAAATTGAATGGACGAGTTTAAAATTGTCGACAAAATATAATGTAAATGAACGTAAAGTCTTCAGTTTTTTGTCGGGTCAAATTGCAGACCTCAAATTGACGTGATGATATGAAAAATACATCTGAAAAACAAACACCGAACATTTTTGACCTACCTAAAAACGACCACGAGTACACACAGGAGCGTCTGAATTTAACCCGTCGAAAAAATGATGTTTTCACGTGCATTTTACATATTAATTTATCGACATTTCTACTCCACACTTCGTCATTTTTTCACCCTCGAATCAAAAAGTGCAGTCTGTTTTAACCCTCGGTGTGAAAATCGAGTGATAAAAAAAAACCTATCATAACAATACCGTGACATAATAACAATCATACGTCTAAAGGAACCAATCAAATCTCTACATTTCTTCAATCAATTTCCATAATAACTGAGTGGACAACTTTATCTCAGTATCACCTTTTTGTCCTTCATTCCATCAAGAGCTTAGATATTTAAAATGAGAATTAACAATGTTGTGGTCCAAGGTGATTTAGGATGTTGCATCGATTGAAAACAACTAGTTTTGAAACTTTCTAACGTGAGATACGACCCTAATCGTTTTTCTGGTATCATCTGGCAACATAGAAATATTGGTGGGAATTTTCTAGTGTTTTCTAGCGATAAATTAAACTGCAATGGGAAATGTTCTACTTTCCGAGAAGGAATTCAAAGACTCAGACGTTAACACGGAATCAGTCAACCGTATCCACAGAACCATCATGCGTATCCACCGCCGCCCCCATAATCACCAATACAGACATACCAGCAGTCAAGGAGGCATCATGTATATCCATCGCCACCACCTCCGCCACCATCTCTGGATGGGGACTAACCAGTCGAGGTTTAACAAATTGCTATAGGATTAAAATAAGCGGAAGTTAGGGGATACTTCTGGCTTATACCAGATTTAAGCCAATTGGGCCAATTACTCACAACTGCACGTATAACATTTTTCACACCTCATATGTCGCACTCGCTACGTTTTTAACACACAAAAACGTTATTTCCATAGAGTTTTTATCACATCAAAGATGCTCTTAAGGGGCCCAGTGTTGTTCTCTGTAAAACCCGGAGTGTGTTGTTGTGAGCCCCTTAAGAGCATTTACAAAGGCCATATATCAGATCTGAATTTCACAGACATTTCATTTCCTGTAAAGATCGATGATATTCCAAAATTTGAGACACAGAACGATGTGTTCATCAACATATTCGGATACGAGAAAAATGAAATATTTCCTGTCCACATAACCACTCATCGATTTGAAAGACAGGTCAATCTTTTGATGATCTCAGACAACAGGAACAACCACTATTGCTGGATTAAGGATTTAAGCAGGTTATTAGGCGATCAGCATAGTAATACTAGACGATACCATTATTGTCCATACTGTTTACATGGATTAATCAAGGAAAGACTACTGGAGGATCATATACCATATTGTCAAACACATGGCTCACAGAAAATAGTACTACCAAATGATGATGATAAATTGTTATATTATAAAGAGATACGGAAACAACTAAAAGTTCCTTATGTCATTTACGCTGACTTCGAGAGTCTGCTGATTCCAATTAAAGGTTGTGAAAACGATCCAGAAATTTCGTCAACTATAAAGACTACCAAACACATACCCTGCAGATTTGCCTACAAAGTCGTCGATTTGACAAGCGAAACGTCAAAGCAGCCTGTGGTCTATCGAGGTTTAGATGCAGCAGAAAAAGTTGTAGAGCATATGGTCATGGAACAAGAAGACATTGAACAGAAATTCAAGCACTGCGAACCGATGAAAATGAGTTGAAGCAACTGGCAAGCGTTCAAAAAGACCATCAACTGTCACATATGCAACAAAGAGCTCGGTAAAGATAGGGTAAGAGACCACTGTCACGTAACCGGAAAATTTAGAGGAGCAGCTCACAACGACTGCAACATCAATTATAAATTTACGAGACGTATCCCAGTCATATGTCATAACCTCAGGAGGTATGATAGTCATGTGATCATGCAAGCCATCGGAAAAGTACAAGGGAAACAACTCAAATGTGTACCAAACAACATAGAAAAATATATCTCGTTTTCGCTTGGATGCATGGATTTCATCGACTCATTTCAGTTTATGTCATCATCGTTGGAAAGGTTGGTGGAAAATCTAGCCAAGGAAGGACCTCAGAAATTTACCCATATGACAGATTATTTTGAAGAAGAGAAAATAGACCTGCGTCTGAGAAAACAAGTATATTCCTACGAGTATCTTGACTCTGAATGTAAATTCACAGAGGAACAACTTCCTCCAAAACAAGCATTTTACAGCTCTTTATCTGGAGAAAATATTTCAGTGAACGATTATGCACATGCACAATGCGTATGGAAAGATTTTAACATACAGAACCTTGAACAGTACCATGATTTATATGTTTTGACTGATGTTTGATCTTTAGCTGACGTATTCGAAAATTTCAGAGAGATATGTATCAACTATTATGGATTAGACGTTGCACATTTTTACACGTCACCGGGACTGGTTTGGCGAGCAGCCTTGAAAATGACCGGTGTACGACTTTAATTACTGACCGACATTGATATGTACTTTATTGAAAAAGTACTACGAGGGGACATATCCATGATAACACATAGACATGCCAAAGCCAACAACAGATATGTAGATTGTACCCGACTACGATCCCAGTCAACCAAGTAGTCACGTGACCTATCTAGATGCCAACAACTTATACGGGTAGGAGATGTCTCAAGCACTTCCGGTTGATGGATTCAGATGGCTTGAAAAAGAAGAATTTGAACATTTAAGCATTAACTATGTCTCTGATGATAGTGAGGATGGCTATATATTAGATGTTGACCTCGATTATCCATCGGAACTTCACGACCGCCACAGTGAATATCTATTAGCTCCCGAGAAGATGAAAGTCACTGAAGACATGTTGTCACCTTATGCGAAACAATTGTTAGAAGAACTGGAACTGAAAGGAACTTCAACAGAAAAACTCATATCCCACCTACACTCGAAGGAGAAATATGTGGTTCACTATCGAAACTTAAAGCTTTATTTATCTCTAGGGATGAAACTGACTAAAATCCATAGTGTCATGACTTTCAAACAACAACCTTGGCTTAGGACGTATATAGATTTTAATACGCAGAAAAGAAAGATGGCAAATAACGAGTTCGAGAAAGACTTTTTCAAATTAATGAACAACGCCGTGTTTGGTAAAACAATGGAGAACCTACGTAAGAGACTTTTAGTCCAGTTGGTAAACAACCAATCAAAAGAAAGAAGACTCACCAGCAAAGCCACCTTCCACGCCTTCAGAATATTTAACGAGGATCTAGTGGCCGTACACATGTTGAAACAGCACCTTTATCTCAACAGACCCATTTATGTAGGATTTTCTATTCTGAACTTATCAAAGATTCTGATGTATGACTTTCATTATAACTGCATTAAGAAAAGGTATGGACAAAATGTGCAGTTGCTGTTCACCGACACTGATAGTTTATGTTATTCCATCAACACAGAGGATGTCTATCAAGATATGATGAAAGACAAACATTTATTTGACACATCAGAATATGACCCAGAACACCTATTAAACAGTACCTAAAATAAGAAAGTCCTGGGGAAAATACATGGCATCCCAATACAAGAATTCGTAGGTCTCAAATCGAAGATGTACTCTTTAATTTATGAAGAAAATGAGTTCTTAAAAGAAAAGGAGACGGCCAAAGGTATTAAGAAGAGCGTCATCAAACAGCACACCAAGCACGACCATTATAAGGAATGGCTATTTGACAGGACAGTGCATTTGTCCTCCATGAACCAGATCAGATCCTACAACCATCAGTTATACAATATCATTATCAATAAACTTGGACTCTCTCCATTCGACGATCAACGGTATATTTTAGACGATGGCATAAGTAGTTTAGCCTATGGTCATTGGAGAATATAAATAGCAACAGAGTAGACATTTTTGTCATTTTGGTCTGAGCAGTTAAAGGAGTTAGACGTGTTTAACAGGGTCTCTGCTATGTCTACGACGTGTTCAAAGTGTGATATGGTATTTGCGAGAAAGGACGCTCTGCTGAGACATAACGGAAATAGTCATGGAACAACTCGACCGTATCCACAGAGCAGTGATGCGTATCCACCGAGCAGTCAAGCATATCCACCACCACCACCACCGGAACATGTTTTACAATACCCATTCACCATGCTTTTGTGTGGGCCAACATCTAGTGGAAAATCTTGTTGGATGAACAAGTTATTGACCCATGCAAAAACCATGATCAATCCACCACCGGAGCGGATCATATGGTGTTACAAGAGATGTCAACCTCTGTTCAGTGAAATACAGCAAACGATAAAAAATATTGTATTCGCCCATGGAATACCGGAAGATTAAAACGACGACTCTTTCATCGACACAAGATATCCTAGTTTAATTGTCATCGGCGACCTAATGAGAGATGCTACCAATAGTAAAGATGTGTGCGATTTCTTTGTAGAGGGAAGTCACCATAGAAACCTCAGTGTAGTGTGTATCATGCAGAACGCCTTTTCGAAAGAAAAGGGGAACAGAACCATGAGCAGCAATTCACAATATATAGTCTCATTTAAGAATCCGCGAGATCAAGTCGGTCCAGCCATACTTGCCAGACAGATGTATCCCAGTAACTCTAAGAAATTCATGATCAAATACATAGAGGCCACAAAAAGACCTTATGGATATCTATTTATAGACCTACAACAGAACACTCCAGAAGAAGATAGATTAAAGACAGATATATTCGTAAGCATTCCAGGCCGAGAAAGTGTACACTACAAACTGACTTTGGAATCCCATAAACACACTTCCATGGTGGGTGGTGGAATGGACGAGCATATAAACAGACACACACCAAAATATGGTCAGTCTGAGGATAAACCCCAAAGTGAACAGACGTATTTAAGAGACGTTGAGAAGCATAATACCAACATTGAAGAGAAAATGCCTTCTTGTGACGACTGTGGACTGATGTTTGAAAACATACCTGATTTGACTAGACATATGAACAGATGGTGTCCAGAAAATAACGATTGGAAGCGAAAAAGCGACGATGATGAGGATGATAATATACCATCTAAGAAGTCACGTTTAGAAGAGCAGACTATTACTGATGAAGAGGAAGATGTAGCTTTCACGAAATTAGCTGAACTGGCTAGAGAGGCAAACGAAGACAAATAGGAATCTAAGGTGGATAAATATGTAGAAGATGGACTAACTGAAGAAGAGACAAGAATGAAAGCCAATCGAAAACTGAATGACGAAGATTTAGAACAATTCATGTCCAGATATGCTGGTTTAATCCAATACATACTTCAAATAAAGGATGGCAGATAACACTTGAAAGTCATGAAACTGGTCGATGACCTGGTACAAGATGGCAGGGACTACAATAAAGCCATCAAAATAGCCATACCAAAGTATAAACACATGTTGGAACATTACCTTGATGAAGTCGTTGATAATGAAAATTATGAAGAAAGCGATGATGAAGAGGACGACGACGATGATGAGACAGAGGAGGAGGGGGACTAATATATATAAAAGAACATTATTTTTTTTACATATTCCATTTTATTTGAAACCTCCATACCTTACAGATGGCTTCTTGGGAACAATATTCAAAGAACATTTATTACGATCCATCTAATCCTGCTAGTTTTGCCTGTCCAGATAAATTATATAGATTCGTGAGAAAGGATGGCAAATTTGTACTCAGTAAATATAAAATCAGAAAATGGTTACAACGATAAGAACCCCACAGTCTTCAAAGAGTCTTGAAAATGTCATTTAAACGGAATAAAGTCATCATCAAGGGTGTAGACGATCAGTGGGATGTTGATCTGATGGACATGACCAAGTTCGCTAAATACAATAATGGATATAATTTCATACTTGTGGTGATAGATATCTTCTCCAAATACGTGTGGTTGAGACCATTGGATAAGAAAGGAGAATCTGTGTCAAAAGCCTTTAAAGATGTTCTGGCAGAAGGAAGGTCACCTAACAGAATACGAACCGACAAGGGCCAAGAATGTAGATCTAAGTTGGTCGATGCCGTTCTTAAACAGATAGGAATACAACATCTGTGTGCACAAAATACGGAAATTAAAGCTAACTATGTCGAAAGGGTGATCAAGACGATTAAATCTAAGATTTATAGATATTTCACTCACAAACAGTCGTACAACTACATAAAAGGTCTACAGAAATTTCAAAAAGTTATAATAAGACATACCATAGAACAATAGGGATGCCTCTGGACAAGGTGACTAAATGTAAAGAAACAAATTTGTGGTGGAAGATGTATTGGACGAAATGTGTGAAACCTGAGAAAAAGACTAAGTGGAAAATCGAGAAGATTGTGAAGACGAGAGGAAAGGGACGCAACAAACAATATTTCGTCAAATGGTTACACTGGCCAAAGAAATTCAACTCGTGGATTTCTGCTCGCGATGTAAATAATCTTTGATTTTTCTAAAGAGAGTGAACTATCATGGAAAGGCTAACTTCAAGTCTCGGCAGTTTTCTCCCCTGCACGAAAGATAGCATACTGTTGGCCCTTTCGTGAGGTTGTAGATACTGTCGTGTGGTAGACGACTCTCTTAACATTCTCATCTCGATGTATAAATGGTTAAGGTTAGGGGCGTTTTATTGTAAAGGCAGTGTGTGGATGGCTCTCCGACCCACGTCTATATCGTTATGGGGACATTAAACTATGTAAACTATATACGTTGTTTGTTTTCATAATCTACACATGCCCTCCGGTGAACCCTAGGTGATTTAAATATAGACATGATGTATACCAATCAAAATATTACCAATTAAATACACAAATTAATTACAATACACCAATTAGACACATTGATTAATTGAAATCCACTTATTAACACATATTAATTAATTAACCACCTAATTATGTGACGTCATAAACCTGGGAGGTTAACTCCGAGAGGCTAACTGCACTCCCATAGGATTAACATTGCACTTCCGGTGGCTAGAACAGACATTTCACCTACTACTCAAATATATTTTCCTTTAAATCACGTGGAATGCAGGTTCTCTTTACTCTTTCGTTGTTCAAGGAATGCAATAGTCGTGGATCTATGGACGAGACTGCAATATATGATTTTAGCTCGGTAAGTAAATTTAACCGAAATCCAGAGCCGCTGACGACAGGGCATTTACACAATAGTAAGAAATATAACTGCATATATCAGCTTAGATTGGAATATTTATCTGTCAAATGGAGGGACAATCTGACAGACGGAACCAGGCATTTATGGAACTTTCCTCCGGTACGATACTGAAGATCTGGGACTGATGACAGCTCAGAACTTCGACGATGCATTTAAAATTTATTGCCAAAATAGCTGTTTTTCGAAATCGATTTTTAAAAAAGTTTTTTTTTTTTTTTTTTTTTTTTAGCTCACCTGGCCAGGTGAGCTTTTGTCATGGATAAGCGTCCGTCCGTCGTCTGTCGTCCTTTAGCTTTTCACATTTAAATCTTCTCCTCTGAAGCCACTGGGCCAATACCCCTTTCACAGTTATATCCGACGACCCCGTCCGCCCACCAAGATGGCCGCCATGGCTAAAAATAGAAAATTCGACAAAAAAATCAATTAAAAATCTTCTCCTCTGAAACTACATGGCCAATTGGGACAAACCTTTGGTGGAATGGTCCTTTGATTGCCCCCTTTCAAAGTTATATCCAGTGACCCTGTCCACCGACCAAGATGGCCGCCATTACTAAAAATAGAACTTAATGCAAGCATAGGCTTGTGACATATCATATTACTCGAAATGGAAAGTGCTGTTTAGGCGTGATGGCGTGATGTTAGTTGTTTATATAAGCATCGTGGTAGCAATATTTCTCCCATATTGGCTGTTGTTACTGAAAAATTGAACTTTATGCAAACATGTGCTAGTCACATATCAAAAGAATCAAAATAACAAATGCTGTTGTGGTGTGTTGTTATTTGATAATTTTTGAATTATGGCATCAATATTTTCTTAAAAATGACGGCGGTTACTAGAATAGAACTTAATGCAAGCATGTGGTTGCGACATATCAAAAGACTCCAGATATAACATACTATCATTTGTTCATATTTAGCGTCCTGGTAGCGACTTTTCCTCAAGTAGCTGCATATTAATTAAGAAGTATTCAACATGCAGACATTCTCAAATGGGCTTTTTTTTATCCCAGGCGAACGATACAGACTCTTCTGAGCCTGTAGTTAATATATGATTACAACTATCGCGCGGTTGCGAGAACATCGCGCGGATAAGATAAATATATTTAAAGGCCCTACAAGGTCCTAAACTCAATATTTTCTGATTGCTTAAATATTCTGGTTCGATCACTAGCACATCACAGGACAGAATCACTAGCACATACCGTTTTCTCGCAGGACAACTTACAAACTTCTTTGATGTCAGCCGCTAGATTTGCAGTTGATTTATTTAAATGATACAACACACAGATACATAAGATCTGGTCCCGAAGCCATAAAATTTAAAATATTCTTAAGTCTGAGAATATTCTCAACTACCATGGTAACAAAGAAATCCTAGAATTCTCATTGGTTGAGAATAAAAAAAAACATGTTTATATCATTATTGTTACACATCTATCTATATTATAGTATCTACCAGTTTCAATATTTAAACTATGTGCATGTAAGTGATATCTACTAATAAGTGGCTTAAACATATAATAAACTGGTCGACTTAAATAGAATTGCAGGTTATGGCCATCATATATATACTTATAGAAATGACATTTTGGCGATTCTTCAAAAAAAGAAATTACCTCATTTAAAAATGTATCTATAACTCGCTACTTAAATTCCATCCTAATACATGATTAAGACCATATTTACACAATATATCTCGTATTTTGCATCCCCAGTTTAGTTTATCATTTGGCTTAAAAGCACTAGACTCAAACATATCTTCATAACAATTTTTAAGTATACAATTTTCTGTTTTTAATATTTTAAACCAATATTTTAACATTCTACAGTACCTGTTTATATACAAGTTCAAAATAGACCATATAATTTGAAGTACTCTTTCTCACTTTCAATACTCTTTTCAAAAAAGATAAATGTAATGTCTCAATATCCACACCTTTATGGAAGCCCCACACTTCACATCAATAATTTACAATACTTTTTACATATGTATAAACAGTGAGAGCAACGTCTCTGTATTAAAGGCCTATTGTCTACCAAAATCGTATTTTTTTCATACCCAAAATTATTGTCGTTTCCGTACTGACATTCATAAAATGAAGATTAAACACCGAATATTGGCGAATACGCTACGAAACCTTATATTTTCGATTTTAAAAAGCTGATCGTCGTTACTGGAAGCTAATTAATTATGCACTGACCTGAGCGAGTCCAAATCTATTTTTATCTATTGTTATGCCAGTAGCCCGAATGCTGCAGCGTGGATGTTAAAATTCGTGTTTGCTTACCTCGGAAATACGGCCGTTTTATGCTACTCATTGACAATAATTTGCTGTTGCCAGGTGCAAGATTACATATATTGAATAATATCTACCGAAAATGATCATAGGCATCATCATAAATTCATAAAATATGAAAAACCATTGAGAAAAGAAGGAAAAAACATGCTCGGCTTACCTATCAAGCAAAATCTTTGCCACTTCAGTGCGTGTTTGGATGCGTAGCACTTCATTGAGTTTCGTTCCAACGGTCCAACTGATCCCCTACATATATCCTGCATTTGTTCCATTTGGAAGATACTTCACTTCTGTTCATCTTTCTCTCTGAATCCATCAAAGTCCGCTTTCTTCCACGCGTTGACACTTTCTCTTTTGCCCAATAACCCCATGTTGTTTATTGTTTCCAAACAGTGCGCATGCTCAAGAGGGGTTCACATAGAAGGTCAAAAGAATAGATTTGAATTCTTGTTATCCTGGACAATAATTCCGATAACGATAGTTTTGGGTCTTTTTTGTCAAAAAATCGTATCTTTTGCAGCATAACTCGGTGTTAATCTTCATTTTATGAAGGTCAGTACGGAAAACGACAATAATTTTGGGTATGAAAAAATTACGATTTAAAATAATCATCCTGAATTTTACTAAATAAACTAAATACAGCATTTTCCCCTTGAACCGAAAACATTTTCTGAGTATTAGTAAAAACACCATTATAATTTAACAAAATACCAAGGTACATAAATTCATTACATATTTCAATGGATTCCCCATTAAGATACCATTTTTCTTCTGATTTAATATTACCTCGATTTCTAAAAATGACAACCTTTGTTTTCAACAAATTTACATGCAGATTGTATTCATTTGAACATACATTTACAACATAAATAGTTCGCGAAAGAAACTCAAAAATTATCGAATCAAATTTCGAGAAGGGAGTGGACAAACGCATACTCAAAATTACGGCTCCCTTATAAAGAGTGGCCCGATTACTGCACAGTCATCATAATCGCTCATCATGAATTCAGAAAGACTCATTGCAGACCAAGAAAGGCGGTTCCGTCTGACATGTGAACAAATTGTTCAACTTGACTACAAACTGGAATATCTGGAAAGTAGATACAAGAAGGCGAAGCGCAATAAGTGTGAAGCATTACGAAGAAGTCATTTGATACAGCTAGTAGTTAACGAAGAATTACGAAAACTCTACTTCATCTTTGCCACCAAGAAAGCAGAAATCATACACGATATGACAGAAGTAGTGCAGAGAGATTGAGAGATGGAGAAGAATCATATTTGATACAAAAGGCCCTTTTAAGGGCCATCCAATTGTTTCAAAAAGAGTCACGACTTGTTGTATATCAATTTAAAATTATAAATCGTAAATTCGCTACAATTTAAACAATAATAATAATAAGTACAATATTTTCATTTTTACCTCAAATAATTTTTTTCTGTCGCACGGTAATTTGGAATAAACAAAAAAATTATTGACATACCCCGTAATATATTTCACACCCATCACACGAAACAGCAGGAGACCAAAGAACACAATTACGATTTAAGTCGAGTGTATTATTGTTTTTTAAAAAGTGCATTCGTGAATGCATAAGTCTGTTTTTCATGTCAAGGGCATCAACTATTTTTTAAAACGATTAATTTCAAATATCGTTTCAACTATATTAAAATAAGGAGATAGTGCAAGTCGTTTTATAACAGAAATGCACAATGCATAAATAATTGACCAATAATTATCCGAAATTGTAACAAACCAATTGAAATACGGAAAACTCAGGAAGTTTGCAGTAAAAATAACCAATGAAAATCATTCATTAAGCATTCTAAACATTGATGCATGGCGTCAGAGTTCTTTCTTTGCTTCAGTTCCTTTCCCTGACAGATTCAACATTGCAATCAACAAACCCATCTGACATCTAACACTGATTCAAGTTTTCACATGGCTTTTTAATTCCGGTACATGTATTGTTTAGATTCATTGATTGGTGTCCATTTTATTGTTTATTGCCAATAAGGGGGAAACGGTATATTTCACCGTATACAAGAACATTTGGGGTAGTTATTCTCACACCTAAATTAGAGGTGGACTTTTTCGATGTTGTCATTCTTTTCAAATCCTAGTACTTCACTTCCGTAGAGTAATATCGGTGCAACTAGAGCGTCAAATATTTTCAACTGAAGATCAATATGGATATCGCCCTAACTCACCATATACCATACAGTTTGGTGTCGTTATTTTTAAATGAAGAAAAAGTTTATAAAATTTCAATTGTACACGCATAGAGCGAAGGAAAAATCGTACAGCCTACAGTTAAAAGGACTTCGTCATTTATAAATGTTGTTTAGTTTTTAAATGAAGCGACATTGAAAATTTTCATTTTGATAATGGAAGTGTTAGTCTATGATAAAACCCAAGGATTTCTTATCGAATAAACACTGACAAAAACAATACCCTTGTGGTGTCAAAAACACTCCTATACTGTAGTACAGAATTAATAATTATTTATCTCACAGTCAGTAAACATCCGTTATGGCATTAGTTGAAATATGTCATCAGGTGTAGTAGCATTGCTTAATGAGGGGCCGCCATGGTCGTAATCGTATGCCATAGTTGGATTTAATACTACCTATGCAATGAGTGCCTATCACCACTAATGATGTGAATTCGAATCCCGCTAAGGTGAGGTGTACTCGACGCAACATTATATGATAAAGTTTGTCAGTGACTTGCGGCAGGTCATTGGTTTTTCTACTGGTACTCTGGTTTCCCCACCAATAAATCTGATCGCCACGATGTAACTGAAATATTTTTGTAAGTGGTGTTAACCACCATGACCCTAACCCTTTACATAATGGATGCTATCATGTATTTAAAGATAACACGTTTGAACCACCTAAACACTGGGACATTATGGATGATGAAGAGAACTACAGGGACGTAGTGTTAAAATCTGCCAGTCACGAATATCAAGACGTGATGAAGAAGTTCAATGCAAGTGTCGGCAGTCCCAGACAAATTCAAGAGGTATGATTTATATTTATCCAGCACTGTTTCTGTTTGAGCAGTAAAATTGCATTGACTATAATTTTTTGCTATTCATAGTCACTGACCGAAGCAGTCCGAGAAAAACTCAAGAGGTATGATTTTTATTTTCTCTAATTCTTGTTCAATTTTCACACTTCTCAACCCGTGTGAGAAGAACTCGATAATCAACGTGTGGATCACTTTGTTCTCAGTGCTGATCGGTCAATTACACAATTATTTCTCACTTTTGAGACAGACCAGTTCCTATTTTTAGCGATGTGAGATTTTCTTATCTTGCACTAGTGAAAGACAAAAAAATCACGTGCGCTTTACCGGCAAATGCATGCTGTACAGTTTATGTCAACTGCCCCCCAATTCTCCATGTTTTTCCTTTTTAAAATAAACAATTAACCACGATTCTACTACATAAGTATTTTTAAATTCATTTATGTATTATATTCTGCTAGCTAACGTGCACATATCACGGTGCTTGATTCTTTTTTCAGGCTCTCTTCCAGTCAATGTTTGCTTACTTTAAGTAAATAATAGAGTGCTCTCCCTTGTTAGTAACTAACGTAAAGAAAGAAATTACCTCCCTTTGACCAAATTCATATATTTTTTTACAGGTATTTATCTCTGTTGTAGTAACATTTATAATATATTTATTAAATACATTGTACTTTATGATGAAATACATTTGAAATACTGCCAAGATACGGTTGCATTTGAATAAATCGAATATTTACTTCAGCAATGGAAAAATAAATTGCGGGAAAACGCTCGATGGAATGTAAACAAAAATAATTAGGTGTTTAGTGAGAAATAAAATCAAACACCAGAAAAAGTACAAGATAGGGAAATCTCCGACACCCTTGGGTAAGATTACAATCGTTCTCTAACTCGGCAAGCCTCGGGTGTCGGAGATTTCCCTATCTTGTACTCTTCCCGGTGTTAGATTCTATATGTCTCAACCTGGGGGTGAGATAAGAATTTCACGCTACTTTTCCCGTAAAAATGTTACGTTTCGCAAAATGTCATTATGTCAATAAAATCGTTTAATTAACCGTAACTAACTGTAATTAACTGTACCGTAATCAAGAACCCCTCATCTAGAATCTTGTCTCTTCTCCATCATTGCTTCAAAAACATTCCTTAACGGGTGTGACGTCAATTAAAGTATACGTCAGTGACGTCATTGAACGTCGATTTGAGAAAGTGGAAAACGGCCATATATTTTGTTAAATTAGTGAGAAAAAGAATCAAACAAATTTGTAGTGGTTCATTAGAGAAACAATCTCTCACATTGTTTCCTGTTTATTACGATAATTTCTCAAATCTCGATAGTTAAATTTTTACATTTTAAAGTTCTCGGTAAACCTCGAACATTAAAATGTGAAAATTTAACTATCTTGATTTGAGAAATTATCGTAATAAACGGGAATCAATGTTAGAGACTATATATCCAGCACTAGTTCTGTTTGAGCAGTAACATTGCATTGACTTCATAATTTGTTGTTTTATACGGTCAATGGAAGAAATATAGCTGTTCTAGTACCTGATTCATGTAGAGTAATGGTAAGATATGGTAACAGTATTATATGCGCTGACATGGTAGAGAACATCATTAATTAGCTGTTCTGGTACCTGATTCATGTAGAGTAATGGTAAGATATGGTAACAGTATAATAAGCGCTGACATGGTAGAGAACATCATTAATTAGCTGTTCTGGTACATGATTCATGTAGAGTAATGGTAAGATATGGTAGCAGTATTATATTCGCTGACATGGTAGAGAACATCATTAATTAGCTGTTCTGGTACATGATTCATGTAGAGTAATGGTAAGATATGGTAACAGTATTATATTCGCTGACATGGTAGAGAACATCATTAATTAGCTGTTCTGGTACCTGATTCATGTAGAGTAATGGTAAGATATGGTAGCAGTATTATATTCGCTGACATGGTAGAGAACATCATTAATTAGCTGTTCTGGTACCTGATTCATGTAGAGTAATGGTAAGATATGGTAACAGTAATATATTCGCTGACATGGTAGAGAACATCATTAATTAGCTGTTCTGGTACCTGATTCATGTAGAGTAATGGTAAGATATGGTAGCAGTATTATATTCGCTGACATGGTAGAGAACATCATTAATTGGCTGTTCTGGTACCTGATTCATGTAGAGTAATGGTAAGATATGGCAACAGTATTATATTCGCTGACATGGTAGAGAACATCATTAATTATCTGTTCTGGTACCTGATTCATGTAGAGTAATGGTAAGATATGGTAACAGTATTATATTCGCTGACATGGTAGAGAACATCATTAATTAGCTGTTCTGGTACCTGATTCATGTAGAGTAATGGTAAGATATGGTAACAGTATTATATTCGCTGACATGGTAGAGAACATAATTAATTAGCTGTTCTGGTACCTGATTCATGTAGAGTAATGGTAAGATATGGTAACAGTAATATATGCGCTGACATGGTAGAGAACATCATTAATTAGCTGTTCTGGTACCTGATTCATGTAGAGTAATGGTAAGATATGGTAACAGTAATATATGCGCTGACATGGTAGAGAACATCATTAATTAGCTGTTCTGGTACCTGATTCATGTAGAGTAATGGTAAGATATGGTAACAGTATTATATTCGCTGACATGGTAGAGAACATCATTTATTAGCTGTTCTCGTACCTGATTCATGTAGAGTAATGGTAAGATATGGTAGCAGTATTATATTCGCTGACATGGTAGAGAACATCATTAATTAGCTGCTCTGGTACCTGATTCATGTAGAGTAATGGTAAGATATGGTAACAGTATTATATTCGCTGACATGGTAGAGAACATAATTAATTAGCTGTTCTGATACCTGATTCATGTAGAGTAATGGTAAGATATGGTAACAGTATTATATTCGCTGACATGGTAGAGAACATCATTAATTAGCTGTTCTGGTACCTGATTCATGTAGAGTAATGGTAAGATATGGTAACAGTAATATATTCGCTGACATGGTAGAGAACATCATTAATTAGCTGTTCTGGTACCTGATTCATGTAGAGTAATGGTAAGATATGGTAACAGTATTATATTCGCTGACATGGTAGAGAACATCATTAATTAGCTGTTCTGGTACCTGATTCATGTAGAGTAATGGTAGGATATGGTAACAGTATTATATGCGCTGACATGGTAGAGAACATCATTAATTAGCTGTTCTGGTACCTGATTCATGTAGAGTAATGGTAGGATATGGTAACAGTATTATATTCGCTGACATGATAGAGAACATCATTAATTAGCTGTTCTGATACCTGATTCATGTAGAGTAATGGTAAGATATGGTAACAGTATTATATTCGCTGACATGGTAGAGAACATCATTAATTAGCTGTTCTGGTACCTGATTCATGTAGAGTAATGGTAAGATATGGTAACAGTAATATATTCGCTGACATGGTAGAGAACATCATTAATTAGCTGTTCTGGTACCTGATTCATGTCGAGTAATGGTAAGATATGGTAACAGTATTATATTCGCTGACATGGTAGAGAACATCATTAATTAGCTGTTCTGGTACCTGATTCATGTAGAGTAATGGTAGGATATGGTAACAGTATTATATGCGCTGACATGGTAGAGAACATCATTAATTAGCTGTTCTGGTACCTGATTCATGTAGAGTAATGATAAGATATGGCAACAGTATTATATTCGCTGACATGGTAGAGAACATCATTAATTAGCTGTTCTGGTACCTGATTCATGTAGAGTAATGATAAGATATGGCAACAGTATTATATTCGCTGACATGGTAGAGAACATCATTAATTAGCTGTTCTGGTACCTGATTCATGTAGAGTAATGGTAAGATATGGTAACAGTATTATATTCGCTGACATGATAGAGAACATCATTAATTAGCTGTTCTGGTACCTGATTCATGTAGAGTAATGGTAGGATATGGTAACAGTATTATATTCGCTGACATGGTAGAGAACATAATTAATTAGCTGTTCTAGTACATGATTCATGTAGAGTAATGGTAAGATATGGTAACAGTATAATAAGCGCTGACATGGTAGAGAACATCATTAGTTAGCTGTTCCGGTACATGATTCATGTAGAGTAATGGTAAGATATGGTAACAGTATTATATTCGCTGACATGGTAGAGAACATCATTAATTAGCTGTTCTGGTACCTGATTCATGTAGATTAATGGTAAGATATGGTAACAGTATTATATTCGCTGACATGGTAGAGAACATCATTAATTAGCTGTTCTGGTACCTGATTCATGTAGAGTAATGGTAAGATATGGTAACAGTATTATATTAGCTGACATGGTAGAGAACATAATTAATTAGCTGTTCTGGTACCTGATTCATGTAGAGTAATGGTAAGATATGGTAACAGTATTATATTCGCTGACATGGTAGAGAACATCATTAATTAGCTGTTCTGGTACCTGATTCATGTAGAGTAATGGTAAGATATGGTAACAGTATTATATTCGCTGACATGGTAGAGAACATCATTAATTAGCTGTTCTGGTACCTGATTCATGTAGAGTAATGGTAAGATATGGTAACAGTATTATATTCGTTGACATGGTAGAGAACATAATTAATTAGCTGTTCTGGTACCTGATTCATGTAGAGTAATGGTAAGATATGGTAACAGTATAATAAGCGCTGACATGGTAGAGAACATCATTAATTAGCTGTTCCGGTACATGATTCATGTAGAGTAATGGTAAGATATGGTAACAGTATTATATTCGCTGACATGGTAGAGAACATAATTAATTAGCTGTTCTGGTACCTGATTCATGTAGAGTAATGGTAAGATATGGTAGCAGTATTATATTCGCTGACATGGTAGAGAACATCATTAATTAGCTGTTCTAGTACATGATTCATGTAGAGTAATGGTAAGATATGGTAACAGTATTATATTCGCTGACATGGTAGAGAACATCATTAATTAGCTGTTCCGGTACATGATTCATGTAGAGTAATGGTAAGATATGGTAACAGTATTATATTCGCTGACATGGTAGAGAACATCATTAATTAGCTGTTCTAGTACATGATTCATGTAGAGTAATGGTAAGATATGGTAACAGTATAATAAGCGCTGACATGGTAGAGAACATCATTAGTTAGCTGTTCCGGTATATGATTCATGTAGAGTAATGGTAAGATATGGTAACAGTATTATATTCGCTGACATGGTAGAGAACATAATTAATTAGCTGTTCTGATACCTGATTCATGTAGAGCAATGGTAAGATATGGTAACAGTATTATATTCGCTGACATGATAGAGAACATCATTAATTAGCTGTTCTGGTACCTGATTCATGTAGAGTAATGGTAGGATATGGTAACATTATTATATGCGCTGACATGGTAGAGAACATAATTAATTAGCTGTTCTGGTACCTGATTCATGTAGAGTAATGGTAAGATATGGTAACAGTATTATATTCGCTGACATGATAGAGAACATCATTAATTAGCTGTTCTGGTACCTGATTCATGTAGAGTAATGGTAAGATATGGTAACAGTATTATATTCGCTGACATGGTAGAGAACATCATTAATTAGCTGTTCTGGTACCTGATTCATGTAGAGTAATGGTAGGATATGGTAACAGTATTATATGCGTTGACATGGTAGAGAACATCATTAATTAGCTGTTCTGGTACCTGATTCATGTAGAGTAATGGTAGGATATGGTAACAGTATTATATTCGCTGACATGGTAGAGAACATCATTAATTAGCTGTTCTAGTACATGATTCATGTAGAGTAATGGTAAGATATGGTAACAGTATTATATTCGCTGACATGGTAGAGAACATCATTAATTAGCTGTTCTAGTACATGATTCATGTAGAGTAATGGTAAGATATGGTAACAGTATTATATTCGCTGACATGATAGAGAACATCATTAATTAGCTGTTCTGGTACCTGATTCATGTAGAGTAATGGTAGGATATGGTAACAGTATTATATTCGCTGACATGGTAGAGAACATCATTAATTAGCTGTTCTAGTACCTGATTCATGTAGAGTAATGGTAGGATATGGTAACAGTATTATATGCGCTGACATGATAGAGAACATAATTAATTAGCTGTTCTGGTACCTGATTCATGTAGAGTAATGATAAGATATGGCAACAGTATTATATTCGCTGACATGGTAGAGAACATCATTAATTAGCTGTTCTGGTACCTGATTCATGTAGAGTAATGGTAAGATATGGTAACAGTATTATATTCGCTGACATGATAGAGAACATCATTAATTAGCTGTTCTGGTACCTGATTCATGTAGAGTAATGGTAGGATATGGTAACAGTATTATATTCGCTGACATGGTAGAGAACATAATTAATTAGCTGTTCTAGTACATGATTCATGTAGAGTAATGGTAAGATATGGTAACAGTATAATAAGCGCTGACATGGTAGAGAACATCATTAGTTAGCTGTTCCGGTACATGATTCATGTAGAGTAATGGTAAGATATGGTAACAGTATTATATTCGCTGCCATGGTAGAGAACATCATTAATTAGCTGTTCTGGTACCTGATTCATGTAGATTAATGGTAAGATATGGTAACAGTATTATATTCGCTGACATGGTAGAGAACATCATTAATTAGCTGTTCTGGTACCTGATTCATGTAGAGTAATGGTAAGATATGGTAACAGTATTATATTAGCTGACATGGTAGAGAACATCATTAATTAGCTGTTCTGGTACCTGATTCATGTAGAGTAATGGTAAGATATGGTAACAGTATTATATTCGCTGACATGGTAGAGAACATCATTAATTAGCTGTTCTGGTACCTGATTCATGTAGAGTAATGGTAAGATATGGTAACAGTATTATATTCGCTGACATGGTAGAGAACATCATTAATTAGCTGTTCTGGTACCTGATTCATGTAGAGTAATGGTAAGATATGGTAACAGTATTATATTCGTTGACATGGTAGAGAACATAATTAATTAGCTGTTCTGGTACCTGATTCATGTAGAGTAATGGTAAGATATGGTAACAGTATAATAAGCGCTGACATGGTAGAGAACATCATTAATTAGCTGTTCCGGTACATGATTCATGTAGAGTAATGGTAAGATATGGTAACAGTATTATATTCGCTGACATGGTAGAGAACATAATTAATTAGCTGTTCTGGTACCTGATTCATGTAGAGTAATGGTAAGATATGGTAGCAGTATTATATTCGCTGACATGGTAGAGAACATCATTAATTAGCTGTTCTAGTACATGATTCATGTAGAGTAATGGTAAGATATGGTAACAGTATTATATTCGCTGACATGGTAGAGAACATCATTAATTAGCTGTTCCGGTACATGATTCATGTAGAGTAATGGTAAGATATGGTAACAGTATTATATTCGCTGACATGGTAGAGAACATCATTAATTAGCTGTTCTAGTACATGATTCATGTAGAGTAATGGTAAGATATGGTAACAGTATAATAAGCGCTGACATGGTAGAGAACATCATTAGTTAGCTGTTCCGGTATATGATTCATGTAGAGTAATGGTAAGATATGGTAACAGTATTATATTCGCTGACATGGTAGAGAACATAATTAATTAGCTGTTCTGATACCTGATTCATGTAGAGCAATGGTAAGATATGGTAACAGTATTATATTCGCTGACATGATAGAGAACATCATTAATTAGCTGTTCTGGTACCTGATTCATGTAGAGTAATGGTAGGATATGGTAACATTATTATATGCGCTGACATGGTAGAGAACATAATTAATTAGCTGTTCTGGTACCTGATTCATGTAGAGTAATGGTAAGATATGGTAACAGTATTATATTCGCTGACATGATAGAGAACATCATTAATTAGCTGTTCTGGTACCTGATTCATGTAGAGTAATGGTAAGATATGGTAACAGTATTATATTCGCTGACATGGTAGAGAACATCATTAATTAGCTGTTCTGGTACCTGATTCATGTAGAGTAATGGTAGGATATGGTAACAGTATTATATGCGTTGACATGGTAGAGAACATCATTAATTAGCTGCTCTGGTACCTGATTCATGTAGAGTAATGGTAGGATATGGTAACAGTATTATATTCGCTGACATGGTAGAGAACATCATTAATTAGCTGTTCTAGTACATGATTCATGTAGAGTAATGGTAAGATATGGTAACAGTATTATATTCGCTGACATGGTAGAGAACATCATTAATTAGCTGTTCTAGTACATGATTCATGTAGAGTAATGGTAAGATATGGTAACAGTATTATATTCGCTGACATGATAGAGAACATCATTAATTAGCTGTTCTGGTACCTGATTCATGTAGAGTAATGGTAGGATATGGTAACAGTATTATATTCGCTGACATGGTAGAGAACATCATTAATTAGCTGTTCTAGTACCTGATTCATGTAGAGTAATGGTAGGATATGGTAACAGTATTATATGCGCTGACATGATAGAGAACATAATTAATTAGCTGTTCTGGTACCTGATTCATGTAGAGTAATGGTAGGATATGGTAACAGTATTATATGCGCTGACATGATAGAGAACATAATTAATTAGCTGTTCTGGTACCTGATTCATGTAGAGTAATGGTAAGATATGGTAGCAGTATTATATTCGCTGACATGGTAGAGAACATCATTAATTAGCTGTTCTGGTACCTGATTCATGTAGAGTAATGGTAGGATATGGTAACAGTATTATATGCGCTGACATGATAGAGAACATAATTAATTAGCTGTTCTGGTACCTGATTCATGTAGAGTAATGGTAAGATATGGTAACAGTAATATATTCGCTGACATGGTAGAGAACATCATTAATTAGCTGTTCTGGTACATGATTCATGTAGAGTAATGGTAAGATATGGTAACAGTAATATATTCGCTGACATGGTAGAGAACATCATTAATTAGCTGTTCTGGTACATGATTCATGTAGAGTAATGGTAAGATATGGTAACAGTAATATATTCGCTGACATGGTAGAGAACATCATTAATTAGCTGTTCTGGTACCTGATTCATGTAGAGTAATAGTAGGATATGGTAACAGTATTATATTCGCTGACATGGTAGAGAACATCATTAATTAGCTGTTCTAGTACATGATTCATGTAGGGTAATGGTAAGATATGGTAACAGTATTATATTCGCTGACATGATAGAGAACATCATTAATTAGCTGTTCTGGTACATGATTCATGTAGAGTAATGGTAGGATATGGTAACAGTATTATATTCGCTGACATGGTAGAGAACATAATTAATTAGCTGTTCTGGTACCTGATTCATGTAGAGTAATGGTAAGATATGGTAACAGTATTATATTCGCTGACATGATAGAGAACATCATTAATTAGCTGTTCTGGTACCTGATTCATGTAGAGTAATGGTAGGATATGGTAACAATATTATATGCGCTGACATGGTAGAGAACATCATTAATTAGCTGTTCTAGTACATGATTCATGTAGAGTAATGGTAAGATATGGTAACAGTATAATAAGCGCTGACATGGTAGAGAACATCATTAATTAGCTGTTCCGGTACATGATTCATGTAGAGTAATGGTAAGATATGGTAACAGTATTATATTCGCTGACATGGTAGAGAACATCATTAATTAGCTGTTCTGGTACCTGATTCATGTAGAGTAATGGTAAGATATGGTAACAGTATTATATTCGCTGACATGGTAGAGAACATCATTAATTAGCTGTTCTGGTACCTAATTCATGTAGAGTAATGGTAAGATATGGTAACAGTATTATATTCGCTGACATGGTAGAGAACAGCATTAATTAGCTGTTCTGGTACCTGATTCATGTAGAGTAATGGTAAGATATGGTAACAGTATTATATTCGCTGACATGGTAGAGAACATAATTAATTAGCTGTTCTGGTACCTGATTCATGTAGAGTAATGGTAAGATATGGCAACAGTATTATATTCGCTGACATGGTAGAGAACATCATTAATTAGCTGTTCTGGTACCTGATTCATGTAGAGTAATGGTAAGATATGGTAGCAGTATTATATTCGATGACATGGTAGAAAACATCATTAATTAGCTGTTCTGGTACCTGATTCATGTAGAGTAATGGTAAAATATGGTAACAGTATTATATCCGCTGACATGGTAGAGAACATCATTAATTAGCTGTTCTGGTACCCGATTCATGTAGAGTAATGGTAAGATATGGTAGCAGTATTATATTCGCTGACATGGTAGAGAACATCATTAATTAGCTGTTCTGGTACCTGATTTATGTAGAGTGATGGTAAGATATGGTAACAGTAATATATTCGCTGACATGGTAGAGAACATCATTAATTAGCTGTTCTGGTACCTGATTCATGTAGAGTAATGGTAAGATATGGTAACAGTATTATATTCGCTGACATGGTAGAGAACATAATTAATTAGCTGTTCTGGTACCTGATTCATGTAGAGTAATGGTAAGATATGGTAACAGTATTATATTCGCTGACATGGTAGAGAACATAATTAATTAGCTGTTCTGGTACCTGATTCATGTAGAGTAATGGTAAGATATGGTAACAGTATTATATGCGCTGACATGGTAGAGAACATCATTAATTAGCTGTTCTGGTACCTGATTCATGTAGAGTAATGGTAGGATATGGTAACAGTATTATATGCGCTGACATGGTAGAGAACATCATTAATTAGCTGTTCTGATACCTGATTCATGTAGAGTAATGGTAGGATATGGTAACAGTATTATATTCGCTGACATGGTAGAGAACATCATTAATTAGCTGTTCTGGTACCTTATTCATGTAGAGTAATGGTAAGATATGGAAGCAGTATTATATTCGCTGACATGGTAGAGAACATCATTAATTAGCTGTTCTGGTACCTGATTCATGTAGAGTAATGGTAAAATATGGTAACAGTATTATATTCGCTGACATGGTAGAGAACATCATTAATTAGCTGTTCTGGTACCCGATTCATGTAGAGTAATGGTAAGATATGGTAGCAGTATTATATTCGCTGACATGGTAGAGAACATCATTAATTAGCTGTTCTAGTACATGATTCATGTAGAGTAATGGTAAGATATGGTAACAGTATAATAAGCGCTGACATGGTAGAGAACATCATTAATTAGCTGTTCCGGTACATGATTCATGTAGAGTAATGGTAAGATATGGTAACAGTATTATAATCGCTGACATGGTAGAGAACATCATTAATTAGCTGTTCTGGTACCTGATTCATGTAGATTAATGGTAAGATATGGTAGCAGTATTTTATTCGCTGACATGGTAGAGAACATCATTAATTAGCTGTTCTGGTACCTGATTCATGTAGAGTAATGGTAAGATATGGTAACAGTAATATATTCGCTGACATGATAGAGAACATCATTAATTAGCTGTTCTGGTACCTGATTCATGTAGAGTAATGGTAAGATATGGTAACAGTATTATATTCGCTGACATGGTAGAGAACAGCATTAATTAGCTGTTCTGGTACCTGATTCATGTAGAGTAATGGTAAGATATGGTAACAGTATTATATTCGCTGACATGGTAGAGAACATAATTAATTAGCTGTTCTGGTACCTGATTCATGTAGAGTAATGGTAAGATATGGTAACAGTATTATATTCGCTGACATGGTAGAGAACATAATTAATTAGCTGTTCTGGTACCTGATTCATGTAGAGTAATGGTAAGATATGGCAACAGTATTATATTCGCTGACATGGTAGAGAACATCATTAATTAGCTGTTCTGGTACCTTATTCATATAGAGTAATGGTAAGATATGGAAGCAGTATTATATTCGCTGACATGGTAGAGAACATCATTAATTAGCTGTTCTGGTACCTGATTCATGTAGAGTAATGGTAAAATATGGTAACAGTATTATATTCGCTGACATGGTAGAGAACATCATTAATTAGCTGTTCTGGTACCCGATTCATGTAGAGTAATGGTAAGATATGGTAGCAGTATTATATTCGCTGACATGGTAGAGAACATCATTAATTAGCTGTTCTGGTACCTGATTCATGTAGAGTAATGGTAAGATATGGTAACAGTAATATATTCGCTGACATGGTAGAGAACATCATTAATTAGCTGTTCTGGTACCTGATTCATGTAGAGTAATGGTAAGATATGGTAACAGTATTATATTCGCTGACATGGTAGAGAACATCATTAATTAGCTGTTCTGGTACCTGATTCATGTAGAGTAATGGTAAGATATGGTAACAGTATTATATTCGCTGACATGGTAGAGAACATAATTAATTAGCTGTTCTGATACCTGATTCATGTAGAGTAATGGTACGATATGGCAACAGTATTATATCCGCTGACATGGTAGAGAACATCATTAATAACAATTAAAACAACACTTGTTTCTGCACTTTCTAGACAATTAGCCAGTTGTTTTGGTAGCAAAGATTGACAATAGAGGGATGATATTGTAACGCTCCAGGGTAGAACCTCTAACCTCTGAACTATAGGAGTGTTCTAATTCTCCCAACTACCTTCTACCCAAATATCTCCATCTAGGCAAAGTAAACCCTTAGATCAACAAATTACTATTAATTATTACCACGGTAACGACAAATCAGCCAAGTGATGACAATGACAATGTATTTAACCTATGAAGACTAAATTTCCAGGTTGCAGGCTTTAATGATCATGGAGAGTGAATAAGTTTCCATATCTTATTATATTACTTCAGTTCAATTCAATATCAGATCAATTTACAAGATCAAAATGTTCAAAATTAAACCCTGGTCAGTCCACAGTGTAATTAAACCAGAAAATTTACAATATATGGAAACTTTGAATAACAAATGTTAAAAACTATTAACAATAACAAAAACGATAAAGATAACAATTCCAAAAGTTGGATATTTTGCATTTCCATTACTTTAATCACAGTCACTTGAAGTTTCAAAAATAAAAAAAAAATAAGAAATCTTCGAAAAATGACCAAAAAAAAAATTTGTTTTTGAAACTTCAAGTGATTGTGTTTTAATAAAATGTGAAAGAGTCAAGTTATCCTTATTTTCTCTGAACATATTACCAAATAAAAAAAAGATAATGCATTGCTGTCCGACAGGTAAAAAAAATGATACATTCAAGTATTGGTTATTTATGTCATATTTTGTACAAATGGTACAAACAGCTATACTTTCTCATACACAACAATGCATATGCAAACATGACAAATGGTATTTGTCTTAATATCCATCACAATACACATATAAAAATTATACCCTCTCCCCCTGCTGGTTCTCACAATATGTTGTATTATTGTGGCATACAAATTCTGGGATCATTTTGTCTGGGTTGAAAAAATTAATTGATTTACTCTTGATCAACTCTCAAATCATGTACTGAAATTTTGGTTAAAATGATAATTTTTTTTTGCAATTTTAGGTAATATGAATTGTTTTCTTGTCATGAAATTAACAGACGCATGGGGCATGGATTTCGTTTCCTCCTCCCCCTTTTCTCTACTACCCCCCCCCCCTTTTTTCAAAATATTCATATAAATCATTCCTTTTTCAAAATTTTCATAATCATTCGTTTTTAGACGTCATACATCATGAATAATACATGTATTCTGTGTCCACATTTTTTCGACTGATACAGTATAAGAGAGAAGGTATGCAACTCCATTTTCATATTTCGCGCCATATCGCTCACCTTGGTTGGGAAACCCCAGTGTTTTTTACACTTTTTACCTTGTCTACATATGGCACTGTCGTATCAAACTGTTTCTAAGACACTTCCCTAATTGCCCATGTTCGTATTTCAGTCCGTACGTCGATCTTTTCCAAGAAATCTCGCCGAGAATAGCGAAGCAGCTTCGTTTCTAGGTCAAACAACATCATACAAGACGGAAGTGCAACAACGATAACACGGGGTAATTTACGAATGGAATACTTGCAATGAAAAACCCAGATGCGCTCCGAATATTTTTCCCGGAATATTTTAAAAACCACATGTAACCTTGTAAAACCGTAAATAACAGATGAAAAATGGACGAAGACCAACTTCAGGCATACCAGCTTGCTTTGAGTGGCCATAGCTTGCTTATTCTTGGCCAGGCAGGGACTGGTAAAACATTTTTGACCACAAAATTCGTCAAATGTTTGAGACACAGAGGTAAACAACACAGGAGAGACTTTTACTATTTTCTTTGGGTTGTGCATTTACTTATTTCCAGAAGAAACCAAATCTTGTTATAAGAATAACCCATTAATTCTGTTGAAATGTCAGATGCATTAACTCATTTTGTAACTGGATTGGTAAATTTGCTTTAAAGTTATTAATAAAAAAAATTATATTGTGTGCATAGTTCTCAAATAAACAGTAAAACTCTTAATTCAGAAAAAAAAATCCCACACACTTCAGAAAAACAAAATTGCATGGCTGCCATTTTTTATATTTATTTCAAATATTTTATTGATAAATCAATAGGATTGGATAACAGGCTATGCCTATACAAATCCTCTCCAACAACAAGATGGAACAATTAGAACATAATTTACATAAGTAGTTAGAGTTCCCCCCCCCCTTTTTTTTTACATCACAATGGACCAACCGTTCAAATCTTTTGGTGGGAGCTTATTCCTCTGGAATATTTTATTTTCTTGTCAAATGGAAAACAAATACTGTATAAGTGTTTAATTTTGCGGGAGCAAAATTTGGCGAAATTGTCTTGAAATGGGATGCATTTAATTATGCCACAAAATTTCGCGCAATGGCTATTTATGTGATACTATTTGAATGTGAAATAATAATTCGGGACTTCATTTTTCGCGCATTTAACATCCTCGCAAAGAAAGCGAAAATTAAATACCCACCAAAATAACCACTTATACTGTAAAATAGGAATTTTTTTTTCTGGATTTCAACACTGATTTCTGTCACTGCTGAAAACTGGAGTTACACAAGTTATTTATTATTTACTCCTGAAAGACAGATTATTGTTTTATAAAATCAGTGACATGAAATAAAAAAGAAATAGCTTCCTTAGTTAAATGGTCCCTCCGGCTACCTTCTCGTTTCTAGAACTAAAACAAATGCATATTTTTTCATCTGTCCGCTGATTTCATATTCTCGTTTTATTTAGGGACCGACCATTTAACTTCAAGGGGGGGGGGGGTTTATGGTTTTTTGCTTCGTTCAGAATTTTTTTTTCGGACAACACAAGAGTTAGAATATTTTTTCTTTTTTTCCAGAATTTAACATTATGTCATATGACAAAAACTCTGAATCAGATTTATTTTTTTTTCCTTCACCAAAATCAGAATATTTTTTTCAGCAACATTGGGAATCAGAATATTTTTTTAGAAAAATAACATTTTGTATTTTTTTAACTGTATATGTATTTGTTTGGGTATGATTTTAATAATTTGAAGTAGAGGCAAGCTGAATATTTCTTTTTCATTGATATTTTGAGTTCAGTTCTAACCATTCAATCATATCTATTTCTCAGTTTGAATTTCTCCCAGAGAAATTCTTTGTATGTGTTAACAGTTATTTACCATGAAATTATTTCAGTGTTTCCATATTCAGATGGTCGTTGTGCCATTTTTACGAAATGCTGGAAATAATCCGTCTGCTGTTATGTATTTTCAGCGATTTATATTTTCCGCCAAACAATTCCTGGAAAAATATTCGGAGCGCATCTGGATTTTTCATTGCAAGTATTCCATTCGTAAAAAACCCCGTGTTATCGTTGTTGCACTTCCGTCTTGTATGATGTTGTTTGACCTAGAAACGAAGCTGCTTCGCTATTCTCGGCGAGATTTCTTGGAAAAGATCGACGTACGGACTGAAATACGAACATGGGCAATTAGGTAAGTGTCTTAGAAACAGTTTGATACGACAGTGCCATATGTAGACAAGGTAAAAAGTGTAAAAAACAATGGGGTTTCCCAACCAAGGTGAGCGATATGGCGCGAAATATGAAAATGGAGTTGCATACCTTCTCTCTTATACTGTATCAGTCGAAAAAATGTGGACACAGAATACATGTATTATTCATGATGTATGACGTCTACTGATATTGTCAAATGAAGAAAAAACGAATGATTATGAAAATTTTGAAAAAGGAATGATTTATATGAAAATTTTGAAAAAAGGGGGGGGGGGGTAGTAGAGAAAAGGGGGAGGAGGAAACGAAATCCATGCCCCATGCGCCTGTGATGAAATTTAGAATTTGAAGTGTTTTGCATAATCACAATAATTTATGTTTTAAATTAGATCCATAGAGTCCAAAACAAAACATATTATCAGCAGTATTTAGCAAAGAAGAAATTAATTGACAGTACCAATCCACCAAACCATCAAAATGAGAAGATATTGTGGCATGGATTTGCGAAGGATGCTATGGAGAGTATCAACAGGAATGGTTTTAATCGATCATATTGTGGTAAAAATGGTAAGTATGGGTCAGGGTTAGGGTTATAGTGTTTAACCAACTTTCAACAATATTTCACTTATATTGTGCAGTTCAATTTTATTGGTGGAGGAATCCGGAGTACCTGGAGAAAACCACCGACCTGCCGCAAGTCACTGACAATTTCTATCACATAATGTTGTATCGAGTACACCTCGCCAGAACGGGGTTCGAACTCGCAACGTTGGTGGTGATAGGCACTGATTGCATAGGTAGTTATAAATTCAACTACCATACGATCACGACCACGACCGTAAGTATGTTAGTTGTAAACCAGTAAATTAATGTACAATAGTTCACCTTTTCTTAAGGCCACACCTTCAGCAATGAAAATGTGTCCATATAAGAGGGATGGCCTGTATTGAGGGGAGAAAATTTACTAGTATTTTACAATAAATGTTGCTGCATCTGAAATCTGGCCTGATAAGAGGGGAACTGTTGTAATGCATTTGTATTGTTTTAACTTCTGTATTTTTCAAATTGTTGTCAAATCTGCCAGATCCTTTCAAAACGTGATGTTCATGATTTATAAATCTGCCAGAACCTTTCAAAAAGTGGTGTTCGTGATTTATAAATCTGCCAGAACCTTTCGAAACGTGGTGTTGAGGATTTATAAATCTGCCAGAACCTTTCGAAACGTGACGTTCAGGATTTATAAATCTGCCAGAACCTTTTAAAAAGTGGTGTTCATGATTTATAAATCTGCCAGAACCTTTCAAAACGTGGTGTTCATGATTTATAAATCTGCCAGAACCTTTCGAAAAGTGATTTTCATGATATATAAATCTGCCAGAATCTTTCAAAACGTGGTATTGAGGATTTATAAATCTGCCAAAACCTTTAAAAACGTGGTGTTCCTGATTTATAAATCTACCAGAACCTTTAAAAACGTGGTGTTCATGATTTATAAATCTGTCAGAACCTTTCGAAATGTGGTGTTGAGGATTTATAAATCTGCCAAAACCTTTCAAAACGTGGTGTTCATGATTTATAAATCTGCCAGAACCTTTCAAAACGTGGTGTTGAGGATTTATATATCTGCCAGAACCTTTCAAAACGTGATGTTCATGATTTATATATCTGCTAGAACCTTTCAAAAAGTGGTGTGCAGGATTTATAAATCTGCCAGAACCTTTCAACAAGTGTTGTTCATGATTTATATATCTGCCAGAACCTTTCAAAACGTGATGTTCATGATTTATAGATCTGCCAGAACCTTTCAAAGCGTGGTCTTGAGGATTTATAAATCTGCCAGAACCTTTCAAAAAGTGGTGTTCATGATTTATAAATCTGCCAGAACCTTTCAAAAGTGGTGTTGAGGATTTATAAATCTGCCAGAACCTTTCAAAACGTGATGTTCATGATTTATAAATCTGCCAGAACCTTTCAAAAAGTGATGTTCATGATTTATAAATCTGCCAGAACCTTTCAAAACGTGGTGCTGAGGATTTATAAATCTGCCAAAACCTTTCAAAACGTGGTGTTCCTGATTTATAATTCTGTCGGAACCTTTCACAAAGTGGTGTTCATGATTTATAAATCTGCCAGAAACTTTCAAAAAGTGGTGTTCATGATATATAAATCTGCCAGAACCTTTCGAAATGTGGTGTTGAGGATTTATAAATCTGCCAAAACCTTTCAAAACGTGGTGTTGAGGATTTATATATCTGCCAGAACCTTTCAAAACGTGATGTTCATGATCTATAAATCTGCCAGAACCTTTCAAAAAGTGGTGTTCATGATTTATAAATCTGCCAGAACCTTTCAAAAAGTGTTGTTCATGATTTATATATGTGCCAGAACCTTTCAAAATGCGGTGTTCATGATTTATAGATCTGCCAGAACCTTTCAAAACGTGGTGTTGAGGATTTATAAATCTGCCAGAACCTTTCAAACAACGATTTATATATCTGCCAGAACCTTTAAAAAAGTGGTGTTCATGATTTATAAATCTGCCAGAACCTTTCAAAACGTGGTGTTGAGGATTTATAAATCTGTCAGAACCTTTCAAAACGTGATGTTCAGGATTTATACATCTGCCAGAACCTTTCAAAAAGTGGTGTTCATGATTTGTAAATCTGCCAGAACCTTTCAAAACGTGATGTTCATGATCTATAAATCTGCCAGAACCTTTCAAAAAGTGGTGTTCATGATTTATAAATCTGCCAGAACCTTTCAAAAAGTGTTGTTCATGATTTATATATCTGCCAGAACCTTTCAAAACGTGATGTTCAGGATTTATACATCTGCCAGAACCTTTCAAAAAGTGGTGTTCATGATTTGTAAATCTGCCAGAACCTTTCAAAACGTGGTGTTGAGGATTTATAAATCTGCCAAAACCTTTCAAAACGTGGTGTTCCTGATTTATAAATCTGCCAGAACCTTTCAAAACGTGGTGTTCCTGATTTATACTTCTGTCAGAACCTTTCAAAACGTTGTGTTCATGATTTATAAATCTGCCAGAAACTTTCGAAATGTGGTGTTGTGGATTTATAAATCTGCCAAAACCTTTCAAAAAGTGGTGTTCATGATTTATAAATCTGCCAGAACCTTTCAAAACGTGGTGTTGAGGATATATATATCTGCCAGAACCTTTCAAAACGTGATGTTCATGATTTATAAATCTGTCAGAACCTTTCAAAAAGTGGTGTTCATGATTTATAAATCTGCCAGAACCTTTCAAAAAGTGTTGTTCATGATTTATATATCTGCCAGAACCTTTCAACATGCGGTGTTCATGATTTATAGATCTGCCAGAACCTTTCAAAACGTGGTGTTGAGGATTTATAAATCTGCCAGAACCTTTCAAACAACGATTTATATATCTGCCAGAACCTTTAAAAAAGTGGTGTTCATGATTTATAAATCTGCCAGAACCTTTCAAAACGTGGTGTTGAGGATTTATAAATCTGCCAGAACCTTTCAAAACGTGATGTTCAGGATTTATACATCTGCCAGAACCTTTCAAAAAGTGGTGTTCATGATTTGTAAATTTGCCAGAACCTTTCAAAACGTGGTGTTGAGGATTTATAAATCTGCCAAAACCTTTCAAAACGTGGTGTTCCTGATTTATAAATCTGCCAGAACCTTTCAAAACGTGGTGTTCCTGATTTATACTTCTGTCAGAACCTTTCAAAACGTGGTGTTCATGATTTATAAATCTGCCAGAAACTTTCGAAATGTGGTGTTGTGGATTTATAAATCTGCCAAAACCTTTCAAAAAGTGGTGTTCATGATTTATAAATCTGCCAGAACCTTTCAAAACGTGGTGTTGAGGATATATATATCTGCCAGAACCTTTCAAAACGTGATGTTCATGATTTATAAATCTGTCAGAACCTTTCAAAACGTGGTGTTGAGGATTTATAAATCTGCCAGAACCTTTCAAAACGTGATGTTCATGATATATAAATCTGCCAGAACCTTTCAAAAAGTGGTGTTCATGATTTCAAAATCTGCCAGAACCTTTCAAAACGTGATGTTGAGGATTTATAAATATGCCAGAACCTTTCAAAAAGTGGTGTTCATGATTTATATATCTGCCAGAACCTTTCAAAACGTGGAGTTCATGATTTATAGATCTGCCAGAACCTTTCAAAACGTGGTGTTGAGGATTTATAAATCTGCCAGAACCTTTCAAAACGTGATGTTCATGATATATAAATCTGCCAGAACCTTTCAAAAAGTGGTGTTCATGATTTAAAAATCTGCCAGAACCTTTCAAAACGTGATGTTGAGGATTTGTAAATATGCCAGAACCTTTCAAAAAGTGGTGTTCATGATTTACAATTCCTGTCTTTCTTTAACAATGTGACTTTACATCAATTTCAAAGGAACAAATACTTGTTTGGTTAATAGACTTCACTTGTGTTTTTTTTTAATAGGATCTGCCTTTGGAAAAGGCGTATATTTTGCCACGTCTGCCTCTTATTCAGCATCGAATACCTACTCTGTACCAGATTGTAATGGAAACAAAAGAATATACATGTGTAGAGTGTTAACAGGAGAATACACTAAAGGAAAGAGTGGGATGATAATTCCTCCACAGAAACCTTCGCCAGCAGGAACACACCTTTTGTATGACTGTGTGGTTGATAATGTGTCAAGACCAAGCATGTATATTATTTTCCATGATGCCCAAGCCTACCCTGAATACATGATTTTATTTAAGTGATTCTTATTTGCCTGATATGTTTCAGCCCACCATGCCCCTTAATTCTATCGTCCACTGTGACTTGTAAACCTTTCAGAATTTATAGTTTTACATGAAATTTAACACTTTTGGAGGGGCGGTCACCTATGCAAGCAGTGCCTATCACCACTAACGTTATGAGTTCGAATCCTGCTCATTGTGAAATGTACTCGATACAACATTATGTGATAAAATATGTAGTTTTCTCCGGGGACTCCGGTTTCCTCCACCAATAAAACTGACCGCCACAATATAACTGAAATATTGTTGAAGGTAGCCCCCCAGGCAACCTCAGGATGTATAAATAGAACCTTGGTTTTTTTCCACGGCTGGGTACAACCCCTCCTACAGTATCCATTTTAACGATTCAGTCATATTTATATAATACCCCTGTCTTTAATTGATGTCTGCTGGATGCGCAAGGCAACTCACCCCCACAACAGAAATTTCCACACTCCTTGCACATAAAAGACAACATACAGCAGCTTCTGGTGAGCTTCAATATGTTGGTACAGTGGTTGGCCTTCCTCTTATAATACCAAATGCCACCTCTTATAATGCCAAACGCCACCTCTCATCAAGACAGATTTCAGATGAAATGGTTAAAAACTACTAAATTGTCCCCCTAAATACTAGTAAAGAGAGACCACCCTTCCAATAAAGCCACTTCTTCATTGTAGATGGGGAGAACTTCATACAAGAAGGTTGGTTTGGTTTGGTTTGTGGTGTTTATTGGTGGGGGAAACTGGAGAACCCAGAGAAAACCACAGACCTGTCGTGAGTCACTGACTTGATCACATAATGCTGTATCGAGTACACCTTGTCATGAACGGGGTTCAAACTCACAACATTAGTGGTGATAGGCACTATTTGCACAGGTAGATGTAAATCCAACTAACATTCGATCACGACCATGACGGCCCCCTAATTCAAGAAGAGGACTACTGCCGTGCTTGTTAGTGGTTCATTACAAGTTATTCATTTAGACCCTATTTATTATATCATCTGTTATCCTACAGCAATTTAACCTTTCATCCATGAACAATTCCAACATGAACTTTAACCTTCATCATATTATTGTTTGTGTTGGTTGAAAAGTTACTTAAGTAATAGATGTCAAATGGTTATTATTAAAGATGCAATTTCTAGTGTTGGAGAGCTCAAGGCTGGTGTGCCCCAGGGGTCAGTATTGGGACCTTGTTATTTCCTATATATATATAAATGATATAGCGGATGACATGTTAGGTCTTGGTAGACTGTTTGCTGAT
Source organism: Bathymodiolus septemdierum (assembly GCA_963383655.1). Taxonomy (NCBI): domain Eukaryota; kingdom Metazoa; phylum Mollusca; class Bivalvia; order Mytilida; family Modiolidae; genus Bathymodiolus; species Bathymodiolus septemdierum. The sequence continues at coordinate 114,044,580 of OY726517.1, read as the reverse complement.
GACACGTCAATTGGACATACCGCGCATGATGAAACTACACTGAAAAATATGATAAATATTGATCTCAAATATATTCAAGAATGGTCAAAAAGATGGCTTGTAAAATTTAACCCAAGTAAAACTGATATTACGGTTTTCAGTGCTAATAATCAGCAGAACGACTTGACTTCTGATTTTAATAGTAACTTATTCAAACAGTAAACACTCACAATCATCTAGGAGTAATTTTTAGTTGTGATTGTAAGTAGACTAAGCATATTAATACCATAATTGAAAGAGCTTCAAAACAATTAAATATTTTGAGAAAATTAAAATTTAAACTTCATAGGCAATATCTAGAAAATATCTATATTACATTTATTAGACCTATATTAGAATATGGATCTGAAGTATGGGATAATTGTGGAGCTGTCAACTCTGATAGATTGGAAAAAGTACAAACTGAAACTGCTCGAATAGTAGCAGGGCTTACTTCATATGCTAGCTTAGATTCTATTTATTGTGAAACTGGGTGGGAAAAATTAACTGTAAGACGGGAAATTAAAAAACTTAACTTATTTTTATAAAATCATAAATAATGAAGCCCCAGAATATTAATCAGAGTTGATACCCCCAACAGTTGCCGAATCAAATAACTACAATCTACGAAATCGTCACAATATAAGTCAACCAGCAAACAGACTATCATCATACCAAAACTCATTCTTTCCGTCGACTATTAAGAGCTGGAATACCCTTGATTTAAATATTCGAGAAGTTCCAACCTTTTTCACATTAAAAAAGGCTTCAATTTAAATATTTTAGAAATAAGAAAATACCATGTTACTTTTCGTCAGGTGACAGATACTTGAATGTTTTGCAAAGTAGGCTAAGAAATAGATGTAGTGCATTAAATAGTGATTTATATCGCGCTAATTTGATTCCGAATGCATCATGTTCATGTGGAAAATCGGATGAAACTGCAAAACATTTTTTATTACATTGTAAAAATTATATTGTACAAAGAAATATTTTTCTTATAGGAATTCGAGAAATTAGTAATGATTTAACCAATATATGAGGTTACTTTATTATTTGGCAATGAAATTCTCAACGACGAAAAAAATACAAAAAATTTCTAAAATTCAAAAATTCATTCAAGACACAGGTCGTTTCACAATAAATTGACTACTGTATGATAATGTGTTCTGATATTTATATTGCTTACCGTTCGCGACTGACATCGAAAGATTATTTCTATTGTTCTTTTTTCTTTTCTTTTTGATTACAACAGTATGCGACAATGTATAAATCATCTTTAATACCATATTATAATACACAAAGTGAACTAAAAGTACTTACATTTGGCGAAATAATGTATTATTAATCCAATAACTAACAACACGTGCTACTGTCTATGTCCCAGTTTTCTTTTTTTTATATACTCGGGTCTGTTTGATTGGTTACCTTTAATTGTATTCCATTGTCGCATTCTGTTTTATTGCTACATTTTTTGTTTCATGTCTTCATATGAAAATTTTAGAGAAATAATGTAATAATAATGCTTATCATATTGTATATTGTATGTATATGGAGAAGACAATACTAAGTTGAAAAACTTGAAAAATCCTCTTGTTACTATTTAGACAATAAAATATGTTTAAAAAACAAATGTTGATGATTATGAACATTATCATTATAGAACTCAGAACAAATACAGTAAACCACCGATGTATGAACCACACAGTCCACGTGTGTAATAGATGACATAAGACAACCATAATACAATGACGTAATAGAGTCTGATTTAAAAATAATCGTCTATTTGTATTACACTATTGTCTACAATTGAAAGTCTTTTTTTTTTTAATGAAAAGACACACCTTTCTTTGCACATAGCCAAATAAATCTGAACTTAAAAAACAATCAGATATGAATACTGTAATTTGAAATACAATAGTAACATATGGTCCAATTATATAATAGAAAAAACTTTGTCATTGTATTTATCTTGCCGCTATGTTATTTGAGCCGTCAAAAGTTTTGCATTATACCTATTTTTATTATTGTCTAATGTTTTTCATCAAAGATCATTAAATCCAAAATTGATATGTCGTAACTAAAGGTTCTAGTATGATTGAGCCGCCATATTGAATTATTGAAGCTCAACATGTCAGTTACTATAATATGATATGAATATAAAGACATCACCTACATTTGAAATAATTTCTTGTAAGATTGTATCCGAAATTTGAGCGTAATCATACGTTACGAAATAACATCCAGTGTTGACATTCTAGTACTGTCATGGTGTCATTGTTATCATTAATTGTAGATCGTTGTTTGTCCTTTTGTACTTTTTCGTTTGGCCATTGTGTTGTCTGTCCTTTTTTCCGGATTATGATTACCTCTTTGGTATCTTCAAATATATGAAGTCGTCATTGCAAAAAGGACACACAATAAAATGGCCAAGAGAAAAAGGACATCAACAAAAAAAACCAAGGAATGGTCTACAAAATAAAAAACAGAAATCTAAAGATTGACCAACGAGAAGTATATCTTATCTGGATGTGAATTGATTGATACCGACAATATCAGCATGCCGAGCCAGAATATGTGGCGAGTGAGCGAAGCGAACGAGTCACAAGCTTCATATTCTGTCGAGCAGGCTGATATTTTTCAGTATCATTCACATGACATGTTTATCATCCTTAAATCAAACATAAACACGGATACATCTATATTTGTATTTTCGCGGGAAAAATCACATGGAACTTACCTTGGAAATACTATATTTTCGTTGTTTTGTTCCAGTTTCGACTGTAAAACCAAAGTGTCATCTGCAAATCAAGTAAATCTAAAACGAGGCCGGTGTTACATCTAATTCTAACCCCCCAAAAAATTCCCAAAGGATATATCATAGATTCGGTAATGAAGGAAACATACACGTAGGAAACATTCTGATATATAATTGCGTTAATTTGACGATGTTCTACGATACGATCGTTGCGAATCTATTATTATATATCAGTACATAGGTGCTCTTTAAGCAACACTTATTTGTTAAATAACGACAATTTGTTTTTAGAAATATGATGGTAACGAAGGAAACCTTCTTATTTTTACATATGAATTCGTGTGGATGATCGAACTAAAATTCCAAGAGACATCATTTGCGTTCTTATTGGAGTTCCTGTTTCATATTATTGCTTTATTATAAATACGCTAAAGCAGTAGAGTCTTTTGGTAATTATATATCATCATTATTAAGCTGCAACGTAGGAAACATAAAATCGAGGACATTCTGGTGATGAGAATTACTTACCTGAAACTAATTGCAATGTATCTTATCTGTATTTATATTAATGTTTTGATAACAAGAAATGACAAATCGCACGTATTTGGTCAGCTATCTAATTTCTAGGCCCTTAAGCTTACAACTTTAAAACATGCTTCATATTGAAGACATGACAAAAGTGGTCCGATGACATTATCAACTGCAAATAATTTTTCACGGACATGTTATTGCTTAACTTTTTGGTATTATTCATCTTCCATATTTAGTGGTATAAGGAAATATCTATTGAAATTCTAGTACTTGACTGTTGTTTTGAAGAGAGAATACGAAGACACGCAAATTAAGGAATTGGTAAAGTTAAATAAGAATGACTGTGAATACTATAAGATGATGACGTTGTCAAAGTATGAACGCACCCTGGAAGTTTGAGCGTAACGTTTGAAGTTGTGCATTATAAGTCTATGCACATTAGCAGATGGTATATTGCAATCTTTTCTCATAGAGACTGATAGAAAGATGACCATTGGTGTCACATTCGAGGAAGATGACACAAATTTAGGCAGAGGAATCTGTTTTTGTTATTTTTATCATCTAGGTTCCATTAATGAAATATAATTAGCAATTTGGATTATTGATTTCACAGACCAACATAATTATAACTGAATATGAGATTAGAGGCTTCATCTTTCTTTTTCTTCCCCATACTAGTGGAGAAAAATATCAGTAAGGAGTTGGGTGCATCTTGTAATTGGAAAGTCATTGATTTTTTGAAAAATGTCTCCTCTGAACGTGGCAAATATGTTGTCGATAAGGAACTCCAACACACGAATGACTTCGTTGTATGTGCACCACCTTTTTCAGTTTATTTCGTGACTTAAAAACATTTAGTTAATTCCCATTCCTAAACTTTAAGCAATAAAATGCAGCTTGCTGCCAATTTTTAAAGCAAACTTAGCTGTGAATGCATCTTTTAAGCGGGATTTTCATATTGAATGGCAGTGTACAGTATAGAAGTAAATTGTTTAGAAAGATGAAATTTGCTAAACAAATTAAGGAAAATAAAAATGTTCCATCAGATTGATATTTTATTGATTCGTGAATATTATGATTACAATCTCTCTTTGACTGCAGATGAAAGTTGAGTTATAGATACCTGCTATACTTTGTTGGATATTGAACAACTGTTAATATACCTATAGTTCATAAAAATAGATTACAAGTTACAGCTATTGTTCGGGGGGCTATTGTCCGGCTCCCTCATAACTCTATTTAAATATGTATCATGTAATTAAACCCATCACTGACTGCACATAGATGATCACTTATAAAGTTTTTATTTTACGTCGAATGGAAATATAAGTAGACTGACATCATTGGATATTATGTAGCAACTATTCAGGCGAGGCATATATCATCAAGCGAGTTTCTTGTTGTTCTGTGTCGTTTGAAATTACATTGATTACTCAAACACGTGTAATATCACATAATGCCTGAAAAAATAAAACAAACGACGGACAATGACCAACAATTACTGAATGTATTGCATGGACTATTATGTTCCTTGTGATAATAAAATGGTGAAATAATAGTAGACATAACATGTTGTGGTGATACAAAACAACAACAAAACAAAAAACACATCAAAGTTCTGAAATTCAATACGAAAAACGTAGATAAGGGTAATAACAAAATTACCGAACTCCGAACAATCTTACAAAGGGAAAGTCAAAACTCATAAGTATATAAACAGACAAAATCAGTCAACAACCGGAAAACCGTAATGACCCTGACTTGGTACAGGCATTTCTAAAGAAATGGTGGGTTGAATCAGATTTTAAAGCGCCAAACCTCCCGCTTTCATTACGGCTCAAAGGTTTCAGTTGTCACTATAGCAGTATTTATAACAATACTGGAACAAAATAGATAAAATAGTTGTCAAAGCAGTACCAAATTCAGTGAAGTAAATGTCAAAAACACTCTCAGGTCACACATTGATAAATAAATATTTTTGACATTTTTGTTGACTTCCTTATCTTTATACATTTTCACTATATAAAAATGCATCGTTTATTATCGTCTTTGCAGATACGGAATATATTTCAACAAGATCTTGGTGTCGGAATATAAACTTTTTAAGAGATCCAATAAGGCGAATCTTTGTATAGCCCTGGTCCAGTAGCCTGTTTCTCATATGAAGATGACGCTTCAGGAAATCAGAATAATTGCTACTGGCCCTTGCATAGCGAATCAATTGCGAGATGTCAACACCATATGCAGGAGAAGCTGGTATATTGCTGCACATATTTGGAAAATTTATGATCTAAAAATTGAAGTCGTCCCGACAAGCTGGAAACTGCATCGTTTTCGAATAATGAACTGTGTAGGTTTTGTATTATTACTTGTATCAGAACATTTATTAGTCCAAGCTTGAATAACAAGCAATGCAAAATACAAGGAGAACTAATGATAATACAAATAACAAACATTATTGTATTTTGAAAAATAATGTCCCTAGCGTACCAGGCCAGGAATATGATATTATTGATAGTAATTATAACATCATTGACATTGATATATCTCAACCCTCTAGCACGGTAGTAGTCATGGAAGGAGAATATATTAGTGTTGAACCTGATGTACATTTGACGACTAACATTAATTGAGGATCAGACAAAAAATTAGAATTATCCTCAGAAAATATATGCATTCTCGATTTTAATTATACTTTGATCTCTCGAAGAATTTATTGTGTCTTATACATAGCAAAACTAGGCATGGCCATTGTTACAATAATTTGATGTGTACAGTAGGTAAATCAGATTATAATAAAGCGAGAGAAAAAAAATCATTTGAGATAATATAGACCTTACTGATTATATTATTAAATTAGAAATTATAATATGGCGTTCTTCTTTCGCTTTGCAAACAAACGAGGGATTTATTCCGATTGCACAATCTAATTAGCACATTTGCGGTGCACACATTTAAGCCAGGTGATAAAATCTCCACACGGTTTTTAGTGTTTTAAACATCAATATTCACTGAAAATAATCAACATAAACAAGATCTTGTCGAAATATATTCCGTGTCTGCAGAGACGATAATAAACGATGGATTTTTTGAAATCTTACCCTCAGGTGTCGGAGATTTCCCTGTCTTGCACTTTTCACCGGTGTTTGATTTTATTTCTCACTTTTATCAGTAGTTGTGTATTGTTTGACAGCTATGTACTTTTTAGCAGACAAGCATGTAAACAATGTGAGTTATTTCCCCTTCATGTCAATCAAAAAAGTAATTCCGTATTTTTGTGTATTGCGTGAAGGTTATTATGTAATAATATGGCTGATTGTTAGAATTTGTGTGTTTATTAAAGATTGAAAACTTATAAACAGTGAATTGTTTATTTTAAAAAGGAAAAGCATGGAGAATTCGGGGGGCAGTTGACATAAACTGTACACCATGCATTTGCCGGTAAAATCTCACATCGTTAAAAATAGGAACTGGTCTGTCTCAAAAGTGAGAAAAGGAGGTCCACAAAAATGTCAAAAATATTTGTTATCAATGTGTGACGTAAACGTGTTTTTGACTTTTGACATTTACTTACGTAGTTAAAATACTTCAGGTGACTCGGGGTTGTTGATGGAGATGGTTCACGATAGATGTTCCACCCTCCTCACTGAATTTGGTACTGTTTGACAACCATTTTACCTATTTTGTTCCAGTATTGTTATACATACTGTTATAGTGACAACTGGAACCTTTGAGCCGTAATGAAAGCGGGAGGTTTGGCGCTTTAAAATCTGATTCAACCCACCATTTCTTTAGAAATGCCTGTACCAAGTCAGGGTCATTACGGTTTTCACAGTTTTCCGGTTGTTGACTGATTTTGTCTTGTTTATATACTTATAAGTTTTGACTTTCCCTTTGGAAGATTGTTCGGAGTTCGGTAATTTTGTTATTACTCTTATATCCAAAATTAATATATGCGATGCGCAATTAAAAAGTAAAAATACGTCGTAAAAGCATATATTGATGTGTTATCATCTGCTCGAATTTGGCAGCATAAATTGTGTGCGACATTGCCCGCAAACGTAAATATAGATTGCCGTCTTTCCCATCAAAGTATACTACAGTATTTGTACTATTATACATAATAAGAATAGAAATAATTTATGGAATCCATACTGTATTGTCAGTTTTAACATGGGTTGGCAGGATAATGGAAAATTGTATTCCTTACTACAGCTCAGCGTCCTCCCCTCAAGTGCGATAGATCGTGGGTTCGAACCTCGATCGTGTCAAACCAAAGACTACAATGGGTATGTGCTGTGTATCCTCTAAGCACGCAGCAATAGGGAGAAAGAGCAAAGACTAGTTGGATCGTAATCAAGATACTGTGTCCGAGTGGGGTGACATGTCTAACCGTGAACGGTTGTATCAGTGAGATAGCACTATAAACATCCAATTAATCGTGTGGGGAAAAAAGCTGTAATATTGCTTAAATGACGTTAAGCAGCATAGTGAAATAATACGATCATGCAAGCGTTATCACATGTAAGCAAAATGAAAACCCTCACACATAACCAGTACCGAAGAGAGTTGTGCTCCTCTTATCGCCGACTTGCTCCTTTATTCGTATGAGGCAGACTTCATACAGGGGCTTCTCAAGAAAAACGAAAAGAAGCTATATAGATGATGTCCTTTCACTAAATATTTCTAGGTTTGGTGATTTCGTTGATCACATCTATCCCATTGAACTTGAAATAAAGGATACCAACAGATACAGAGATGTCTGCTCCATACCTTGACCTGCACCTCGAAATTGACAGTGAGGGGAGGCTAAGGACGAAACTTTATGACAATAGAGATGATTTCAATTTTCCCATTGTGAACTTACCATTTATTTGTAGCAACATTCCAGCAGCACCTGTATATGGAGTATATATATATCTGAGTTGATACGATATTCCAGAGCTTGTGGTTCCTATCAGGATGTCCTTGATAGAGGGTTGCTGCTAACAAAGAAGTTACTGAACCAAGGGTTCCTCTAGGCTAAGTTGAGGGAATCACTTCGAAAGCTTTACGCTCGCCATCATGACTTAGTTGACCGCTATGGAATATCTGTGTCACAAATGATCACAGATATGTTCCACTAGTCGTAAACACTTCCCGGTCCTTTCCTCATTCATGACTTATTACCTGGTTGGTAACTAGATTAACACAACGGGTGCCACTAGTGGATCAGGAACTGCCTACCCTTCCGGAGCACCTGAGTTAACCACCGGTTTCTAGTGGGGTTCGTGTTACTCGATCTTTAGTTTTATGTGAATGTTTTGTAGATCGTTGTTTGTCTTTTTGTTCTTTTTTTTTTTGATAATTGTGTTGTCTGTTCTTCTTCGATATACGAATTCTGGCGACCGTTTCACTAAAGTGATCGTAAATCGTAAGCCTAAAATCACTCTTAAGATTTGTTTACGTGCACGTATACGTGCGTTTCACTAATCTAGTCCTAAACTTAAGTTACGACTTACGACTTGCGACAAGTAACTTCTCCTATAATGGAGGTAAAAAGATATATTGTATCATACATTGTATATACCTAACAGCTCGGAAGCTGATTACATTAATAATCACATTTTAAATGTGTTAAAATACATTTTTAATATTTAACTAATTCTAAAACTCTAAAGTGATTTTTGAAATGAATAAACCAAAGCTATTAGAAAAAAAGGGTAAAATTTTACCGAAATTTGAGAAGAAATTTATTTTATAGAATATATTTTAATAAATTTCAAAAATGTGACCATTGATTTGGCAATACATTCATATTCTGCACCGATATTCCGTTAGCGGTGCATTTCAATTGCGCGGAAAAAATCTTACATTTACGTGAAGAACTTAAACACATGACAATTGTGCGGATTTTTTTTTACCTTTCTTTATATTAAAGTATATTTCGTATTTTCATAATATTTTATGGTTTTTATAAGCACTATTGCTGCAATTTCTTTTTTTACCTCTATATTTACCTCTTTTGCCAGCCAGAAATGACTTAATCTGTCACCCCTGGCCACCAAGGGGATGAATAGGATTTGGGTAGTTTTATTGCATCACTGTATTCACGCATATAAAATAACATGTTTCATCAACACATAAAACAACGAAAATACACATCTTACAATATTAAACCTTATCATGTACTGTTGATTTTAAATATATTCATAATGAGTGTTTTAACGCTTAAAATAATCAATAAATCTAGCAATGAAGTTTAACATTTGGACTGCAGAAATATCTGTTGCCTTCAAAATTATTGTTTTTTTGTTGTTGTTTTTATACATGTATGTTACAAATTAATCTTTTTTTAAATTATTTGTATGTTTTTCTTATATTTTTTGTTTTCATTTTAAAGGTTGACGAAAGTGGTGAATAATCCATATTTCATCGTCAGTCATGCTGCAAAATGCAGAAAATGTTATGAATAAATTAAATATATTCTAAATACCGGTAACAGGCAATCCGCGCAAATGTAACAAAAACAAACTCTCGAGTATATTTTACGGGCAATTGTAATGCCTTTTCTCCGTGCAAATGTAATACCTGTTAATCCCCAAATACACGCAAATGTACCCGATATCGTTCATTTCTTGAAATTTCTTCTAAGTACCCTCGTTAATAAAATATGTTGATATTGTAAATGCGGAACTGATAGAAGATACACTGAAACAAACAATAATGTGTACATAGCTGTTTTAATGATTTTTAATGGCTCTCGAAATATACAAAATTGTTGCGTGCATCTAATATGTATTGCTCGCTTCATTTGATCAATGTTCATATTAAAGAAATACAGATAGCAATTCTTCTCTTCAAAAATAGGTTTACGATTTACGACTTCGAGTACCTACCACCACTCTTAACTTTGCGATCACTTTTTATCGCAAGTCGTAAATCCTAACTATTAGTGAAACGGTCGTAACTCTTAAGAGTACACTTACGTCTACGTTTACGTCTTACGACCTTTAGTGAAACGGTCGCCTGATTACCACTTTGGTATCTTCAAACTCTTCATACAGAACGTTCTTATCTTGAACATTATGCATACTATATTTAATCATCGTGACACAGTATTGTCAAAATGTATAATATATTAAAGAAATCTGAGCCTCAATCATCATTTAAATATTAGATGGTATGCAAGGCCATCGTAAGACACATTAGCGTGGATGCACTTGGGATTTAATTTTCAATTACAGAAAGCAGTTGTATGCATAGTTAACACAGTATAATGTATATCGTTTTTACTTGTTGAATCATTCCTCTGTCATACAAAAGTGACTCATTACGATGTAAAGTAAACTTCCTTGTTAATGTATTCATAATAAAGATTAATATCAGATAATATCTATTCTTAAACAACCAGTTAAAGAATGTGTGATTGTGTATGTAATAGGGTCGATATCTTTAGAATTATACTGTATTTAAAAAAAATACTTGTGTTCATGCGTTCATGTAGTGTTTATTTTACATTACAAAATATATATTTGTATACCCATACATATTACATTAATATTAGAGAAAACAGAAGGGGCAATCAAAAATGGACACTCCAGAGACACTGACAACATTGGACACACAAGAGACAGGACGAACAATGATCGATATTGCACTATGCAGCAAACCGAACTAACATTCAGATGATAAATCAAGTGCTACCGAAGGGAAAAAAGTCCCCCTGCTCCAATATCGGTACCCGTCGGGTCACTGCTAAACGATACGAACATCATTTGCTATGAGAATCGTGTTGAACAAATGTATAAGAAATTAATCAGAAAGAACATAGATAAAGCAAGAACCGGGAATACCAGGAGTCAAAACGAACGCACCGAATAATGTGGAGGACATGACACCACGGGACTGAAAATATGGAAAAACATGCAATTGGACAAACTGGTTAATATCGGACCCACCGCAACACCTAGGGTTGGGGATAAATTACATCTTCAAGCATTTCAAATTTCAAAGGACATACATGTAGTTGTAATTGAAGTATTTACAAAATAATGAAGTTTTCTTCTTACTTTAGTTTAATATTATTTTATTGCAAATAATATAGCAATGGGATTGGACAAAAAGTTATCACAACTTATGGACTGTCCTCTCCCTACAAATAATACACATATAATAATGTCAACAAAAATAACACATACACAAATATAAATAATATTTAACACAATATAGTGAAACATGGGAAATAAATTGATGTTGATGGAGACCAGATGACCGACCACTGATTAGAATCTTTTTGTTTGTCTAATATATGCTCGAACTTTATTGAAGATATTAGAATTTTCGTTTATACTATTTTCATCGTTTCCAAAGAGTAATGTTTCTTACTTCTTGTAAATAATAAAAATATAAAGGTTTTGCATCACGATGTCGTTAGATGTCTTTAACAATGCTCTATAGCAAGAAAAAGACAAATTCATCTAATACACCTATAGTAAACTATTAAAATCTAGCACCCGCCCCTCCGGGTATAATTACCACTTGTAACATGAATGCATTATTGTTTATCTTTTTCATGGTTTATACACCAGAATGTAAACAACAACAAAGAACTATGAAATAATACACGCAGATACGAGATATTGCACGCTTTAAATCTGGGATGTAGTTGTATTACTCTCAGAGAGCCGTGTAATAGATAATCAACGATCTAGATGTGATATTGCATGGCTTCATGTTCCAAATCATTTATACCACGAGTTTCCGACTTAACCCGTTTATTACGATAATTTCTCAAATCAAGATTTTCCAAGGTTTACCGAGAACTTTAAAGTGAAAATTTAACTATCGAGATTTGAGAAATTATTGTAATAAACGGGAAACCATGTTAGAGATTGTTTTTCAAATGAACCACTCAAAAATATATGCAAGTGATCCCCAAGGTGCCCTTTCCTCAAATGCGCCTCCATCTTGTTGTAATTGACGTGGATTTCATAACGAAATCACTACGCCGATGATCTGAGGGCTCATGTATGCAACACACTCAAGTAATTATTTAATATTTTGATTAACATTATAAACATTATGTCACAAGAAAACATGAATTTCCTTTGAATGTCAAACAAAAGTATGCATATGTAAACACATTTGTCGCACACGATAAATATGCGTATCCGGTTGTTATCCCGTCGTTTGAATGAAGTTGTCAAAATCGAAGAAGAAATATACATTATGAAAAATTAACAACATGTCAACGAAATTGTACTCAGTCGTCGAATTCAGAATCACTGTCAATCACCACCGTACGTCTCCTTTTCACATGTAAGTTTTTGTTTAATTGTCACATTAATTGTCCCTCCATAGATTGGACTGCCAAATAAAAATGACTCACTTTCGTGGGAGATGGATCTTTGACACATTTCTGTTTCCGTACGAGTGATATGCATCGAGTGTGCTTGAGTTTGAGAGTGTGTTTGAAGCTGTCTATTTGGCAATGGTACAGAGTGCGCTTGAGGTATTCTGTATTCTGCTAGAGGTGGCAATGGAACGGGTACATCCAGAGGTTCATCATTATCATCAGTGTCTAACAAAGTAGCGGTTATTTCTTTGTGTTTCTTCGAATTAAGTTTATAGTAATTTGGCACACTTTGAATGTTCTTATGTCCACTGATCTACAAAATAAAATAAAAACGATTTAAAAATAGCCATAAAATTAATTTACAAATTAACGCACAAACAAAACTGATATTTATTTTACAAAAAAAGCTAAAAGAGACAATTACCGCATTTGTATTTCATTATTTTCGCATGAAAACGGCTAAACCTGTAAAAGTTTGGCTCAGAATTTCATATATTTTCTTGACTTTCAGGAGAGAGTACTCCTAGGTTTAAAAACAAATTAATACATTTTATCATGTAAAATGCTACCTGCGGAACCAATTTGATTAATTGTTGTTATATTTCTTATAATTTTTTCTTTTCCATTTCAGACTGTACATTTCTAAAGAAAAGACTCCGTCATTACATGGTTTTACCTCCAGGTTTTCAACTGCCATGTCATTTAGTGTTGCGTGTGTAAAAAAAATCACCAATACTAGTGATGTGTTTCTTCAGAGCCTTTATTTCCTACTGAATAGTTTAATTATTAAACACCAAATTGCATATAGGCATACAAGCAGCTTCGATTCATTGGATTAATAGTGACAAATGTAAGTGTGACACCATGATTTTGAATATTGCCATTTACATGTAAACTTCAAACAGATGTACATGTATTGACGTAGAGGTATGAAGAGAAAATCATAGTAACCTGTTTAATGTGATTGTGCTCTACACCTTTGTCATCTAGTTTTTGTAACAAAAATCTGCGGGCTGAATGATTTGTTAGTCTGCGCTTAGTGGAAGGTTTACCATCTATGCTGTCGTTCTCTTTCTCATCATCTGGATTCAACTCTACAAGACAGCAATATATACCCAATACATTTTATGTGATTACTAAAGTGATACAAATGTATGTGGCAACATTTTAAAATTGATGTATTCAATAAAAAAATCTTAATTTGATCTCACATTCTTGAATGTAAATTTCAACTGCTGTTAAATTCTCCTTTTTTCAGTTAGCAATGTTTTTTCCTCATTTTAAAAGGTTAATTACGGAAGCGTATTGCTGCCAGATTTGAAAATAAAATTATCTCATAATTATGAGTTATTATCTTGTAATTATAAGTTATCTCATAATCTCATTTATGAGTCATAAGATTTACTCATTATTATGAGTTTATTATTATCTCATAATTATGAGATAGTAACTCATATTTATGAGATATTAACTCATGTTTATGAGAATAACTCATAAATGTAGGATAATAGTACAAAAACAATCACCTTTTTAGATTGGATACAAATCTTCCATTTTCATTGTTTTTTTCTCAATAAGCGATTCATTTTATCATTGCGGGATAAAAACAATATGTGCAATTTTCTGATAGCGTACGTATATTGTATAATTGTAACAGATTAATTTTAATTTGAAAATAAACATTGCATCTTGATCATCCATATAATTTTTTTCTGATTATGATATTGCTAGCAGGATATGGTTATACTATTTTGTGGTCGAGTGGTCTAGGGCGCTGGACGTAAGGCTAAGCGAATGGTGCTGCAGTGTATCAATGGTGTGGGTTCAAATCCCGTCGAAAGAAGAACAAAAATTTGACAGCTCTAAAATCTAATTCTAACACTGTTTGGTTTAATTTTCAGACGTATATATATATATAAACGTCTAATATGTTAGTACAGCGATATAAAAAAAAAGATGTTAAAATGTAACAAATATAACTATGTCTACAAAAAGACTATAATTAATCGACAGACATTTCGCTTGACCGACAAACTTCATCAGCGTCTGTAATCTGATTTGAAAAATTGTCACGTGACCATCAGTTATCGTGACGTAAATTACTAAAAATCATAATCTTGAACTTTATACTTTATATTATTCAAGTTTATATGTACACTAATTTATAAACAATATGAAAGCAATGAGAAAATGTAATGATGACATTAACCAACTAGCTAAGGACCAGGCACTGAATAAAAAGTTAAAAAACAAAAGATTTAGGCCTTTTTGTTTATGTCTTCTGGATGTAATGTTTGTAACTCGCGGATCCAAAAACTCTCTCTTTTTTGTCTTTGATTTTCTTTCCAACTTGGATTGTGGTCAATGATATAAATTGTTGATCTTCCAAAGTCATCCAATGAGTGCCCCGGCGACACAAAGTGTTGACTCACGGGCAAGAGCGTCTTTTTCGTAAGATCACTTCTGTGTCCATTCATTCTTTTGCTGAATGGTTGGACACTTTCTCCTACGTATTGCGACCAGCAGACGTGACAGTCAAGGAGGTAAATCACATTAGGTGTTTTGCAATTGACATTGCAAAAGATCTTATTCTCCTTTCCTGTCGTGTGCGTGTTGCAATTTGAGACAGCACTTCCAACGCTTGTCACCACATGGTTTACGCTGGCCGACCGTTGATGAAGGTCTATATACCGCAGCTCTGACCAGTGTATCCTTAATGCTTTTAGGTCGCCAGAACACTACAACGGGTGGTTCAGGGAACAACTTGGCCAGCGTTTCACTTTTTTTCAATTTCTTTCCAATGATGACGGACAATGCCTGAAATTTTCTCTAAAGAAGGATGGTAAGTGAGAACAAGGGGAACCCGTTTGTTGATCTTTTTTCTTTGTACTCCAGGAAGTCATTTCTGTTAATTTCACTGGCCTTTGAAAACCCACTGTCTATAACTTTGTCATTATATCCCCGTCTCTTCAAGTGATGGCGTAAATCACCTAGTCTTTGTTTGGTGGTTTCAACAGTGGAGCATATTCGTTTTATCCTAATGGCTTGGCTGAATGAGACACTCTTAAAACAGTGCTTAGGATGGCAACTACTGGGTGAAGGGTATTGATGTTTGTCTGTGGGCTTAGAGTATAAATCAGTTGTCATGTTGCCCTCCTTGACCGCGGTGGTAGTATCAAGGAAGGACATTTTGGTTTTCGACACTTGTGTGTGAATTTTATATACGGATGAATACTGTTGGCATGTTCCAAAAATTCATCAAGCTCTTTATCGCCATGTGTCCACTTCATGTCAACGTCATCTATAAATCGGAACCATGAAAGAGGTTGTTTAAGTGACGAGATTAGTAATCGTTCTTCTAGGTCTCCCATAAAAATATTGGCATAGGAGGGTGCCATTTTGGTTCCCATAGCTGTCCCATTTATTTTAAGATATTAGTTTTTGATTGTGGGAGGTTTTTTTTCAGCGTCGTTGCTTGTTTGCGTATTTCATGTATTTCTGTTTTCTTTATCATCGTATGTGTGTGTTTTTTTCTTCAGTGCAGCACTGTTGGATTTCCAAATATTTTGGTCTGAGCATCACTAAGAAAAATAAATACACAAAGACTGAAAGAGAGGGTAGACATTTAATTATATTATAGCATATGAAGAAATCACCTGCTCCAAAGGCCATCATTTTCATAAATTCTCCTAGCTTGTTTATTCCCACTCTGTGATTTGAACCATTTTGAAGATTTTTGTAGAAGTGTGTTCTGAATATAAAATGGATCGTCTGGTTTTGAAAAATTGATTGGTCGTTTTGATTTATACAGAAGATAAGCCTGAACTGCACACTTTCCTGGTTGTTCAATATTTTCAAACGCTCTTTGTGGGATCGATCGTTTGTCCCTTCGGTTCCTTCCTCTGCGTGTTTTGGTATTGCGCTCATTCATTTCCAGATATTTCAGGTTGTTGCTGTCAGTACACAAGGGTATGTCCCCTCCCCCGATTTCATGTCGTAATGTTCCGTTACTCCTCTCATGCCAAAAAAATGGTGTTAAAAAACCAAATGTTATGTAAAAGAGTTGTTGGGTTGTTCAAACCAAGTTGCCCATTCTCATACATTCTATATATATCACTATCCAACAGTGGTTCAGATTGGTTTGGTGTGTTGCCCTTGCCATCCTGTTTAAGCTGAGTTTGTTTTGCGGATAAGACATCCCTAACTTTACCAAATTCGCTGTCCTTAGATATTTGGAGGCCATAGTTATGACGTCTCAGAACTCTGGCAAAGCTGCATATCATGCCGCGCAAGGAGGAGGGCTCATAGTTCTCCCCATCAGCCTTCCTGACACATACAAAAATTGTGATAGCAAGGCAGATAACTCATTTGGGGGATTTCATAAATATTTCTTTGTTCTTGTTTCGTTTCAAAGAACTGTGTCAGCGTTCTCATATCTGATAATGTCTTTTTGGCAGTGCCCTTATGTTCCTGCTCCATAACAAATGAATCAACACTTTCCTCTGTGACTGGGAGAAACTGCCTTTTGCTTGATTTTTGCTCTGAACTTGTATTATTGAGTTTTTGAATAACTTCAGCAGGGGTTCCTGGATCAGAGAGACAACTTCAGTTTCACTTTTTTTTTGTGACCTTACACAGTCGTATAGAAATGCCAGATCATTATCATCATCATCAGAAATTATATGTTCATTGGCAGATTGTGGAGACGGTTGAATTTGGACAGAGTGTTGAGGGGTTGATTGATTTGATTTGATTGATTGGTGTTTAACGTCCAGCAAGCAATTTTTCAGCTATATTCAGGACGAGAACATTTAACAAATTAAACGCCACGGGACTCGAAACAAGGAAAGGTGATGGGTAGGGACGGATAATTTTGCCAGTGCAACAGGTCTCTTATGGACCACTCATCATGAGCATGCTCATAATGAGCTGTTACACTGTGTTCTTTAACGTGCGGAGAGGGTGGCAATCTCTCAACACGGGACCTCGGTTTTATTTACGTCCCATCCGCAGGACGGGTTGGTTGTGAATTTCTATATCCCGCACAACCGACGGATGCCCCTTCAAGCCGAAGAAGCTCTCGGTCCCATTTCTATACCCCGGGGTTCCCGCGGGGCTTGTTGAGGGGTTGAAGCTTGGCACTAAATCAAATCTGTATCGGGCCTCAGTGACAGTTTTCCCGTTTTCCAATGTGATTTCCCATAATGGAACTGCGAAGTTCATAATTTTTTATTTAATTACACCACATCCACCTCCAGCAAGGTGTACTCTTTGCCCCAGAACCGGCTCTTCAAAGATATCTGACATTTTTAATATTTCATAAAGCAGACGACGCGATCGCGATTTGTTTACATTTTTTAAACGTTGCTAAGATGAGCATCGAAAATTCCAAAGAGCTACGAATATAGAAAAAGTAGTTCCAGCAATTACGTAATTGCATAATTGACCAATCAGCGAATGAGAACAAAGTGATTCACACGTTGATTATCGATTTTTTTCTCACACGGCGTGAGAAGTGTGAAAATTGAACAAGAATTAGAGAAATATTACTTCTACAGGTAATAAGTATACATGGTTATTTGTATGCACTACTGAATAACAGTTAGCAAATATTTAGCGTACAGTTTGTATCACCGTGGAGTCATTCAACTGTTTTAAGATATTTAATTAGTATATTCTTGCTAACTTATAGTGTACATTGCTTGTTGGTCCTTATAAGCTTCCGGGTTGACACCCGAGACAACATACATTGTAAAACATGATATTTCTGATCTTAGTGATTCTTCAGTGTAAAGGTAAGACGATTTGCTACATAATTACAACTGTCCCTTTCATTAGTAAAACATTAATATCTACTCAGTAGTGGATAAAGAGGATATACATTTCCATCTGGTTGTATCGTTGTAAATATGACATTTTTTTTAACCGAGTTTTCTCAGTAATGGCGGACAAAATCGCAGTAATATGAAACACCCTTTTGTTAAACTTCAAAATCTAAAACATTAAAATACAAACCTTGATACTTAATGTGGCGAGAACGACACATGTCTAGGATATCCTTCACCAGGTACACTAAAGATCAAACAATATGAAAATTACATAACGTTATAGTCGTCGAGATGAAGAAAACCAAAAGTTAACAACCGAAACTGATGGCAATCTTGTGAAAAATGCACATCAAATTGGTTAAAAGGTTCCCAAACTTGCAAAACGTTATACCTATATCTGCACTCACCATATAATTTCACCGAAATCACTACAGGCTGTTCCAGGACTATGGAATGTTTGACGACTGGGGGCCATTTCAAACTCTTATTGAGGTATAAGTTATACTCAGTATTGAAGACTGTGAAATGTAGAACAACAATACAATATTTTACAATATTTAATTTGTGTCTACACGAATAGTTGGATAGTCTGCCCTGTTCATTTACTTCCAGTCTCTTTCTTACGAACATAGAATGTACAACGTAAAAGCAGGATTTTGGAGTATTTGTAGTTAACTGACAACATGCACCAAGTTAAATGTGTTACTTGTTTACCTTTCGTGCTGTTGTAGATAGTTTAAGAAGAGTTTGAAGATACCAAAGAGGCTACAAGAATCCGTAAATCGAAGGACAGAAAACACAATTGCCAAAGAAAAAGGACAAGAAACGATCAACTAAACACTAAACAGAAACCTAAATATCGAGTAACATGAACCCCACTTAAAACAAGGGGTGAAACCAGATGTTCCTATTACATATGAATATAATGATTTATTATTGAATTTGATTATTACTATATAAAATGTGTCAACAGATATAGAGGTATTTCTCATCATTGCATCTACGTTGATGTTGGTCACAAAGCTTACAAGCTTAAGCCTGACAGTCCCAGATTTATTGCCGTTTGTAACCACAGAGTATGATAATGTTATATGCCATAATATTTGCCATAACGTCTTTGACACAAGGTTGCATTGCTTAATAGAAACAATGTTATTGTTGAACAATCTAGTAAATCTAGCCTGCAACTAAAGATTTCCCTCATGAAGGTATGCTTTTCTGGTCATTTCATGCATGCATTCCCATGTTTTTGCCTGCATTTTATAGTTTGTTGACACATGTCTAACATATTCAGTGCAGTGGATGTTTATCACTAAGTAATATTAATGACAACGTAGATATCTAAATTAGTTCACACGACATGTCAACAGATTTGAACTCCAACTAATTTCAGTCTTTGGTAGCAACTAAATCAAAATGCTTACCTAGAATATACAACATATTCTTAAGAAATACACCGTGATAAATTACCTCAATTATCAATTGTACAAGTGTAGCAGAGTGATATTTTCATCACTCATTAAATTCATATTTAATATACATTTAATTGTTTGATATTCTTATAAATAAAATTGGCATTAAAATTAGTATTTGCAAACGATTTATTTAACTTTCGTAGAGTTTTTTTATTAAGGGTTTTACACTTAGACACTTATAACTTTACTATGAGTACCTTCGAACACTGGACATTGAACGGTTTGGTCATACAGAAAATAAGACAGAAGACTTGATAATAATGTCCACCCTTTTTTTACCAACTGAGACAGAGAATTAACACTAAATAACTGAAAGTTGCACTTCTTTTAACTGTTTTTAATTATTTATTCACATTAACAAATTTCACAACGATATCACATTTTCCGATTAAGCCTCCCCCTTTCTTGTCGCACGTCCGTAATATCTGAATGAGTGAAAGACACGAGTACAGTGTATGTAATTCAGTTATATCTAGGTCGGTATTTTTAAATGTTATTAGCGGTGTAATTACACACTATTATTTTAATGATAGAAAGCTTTTGTCGCTTGGTCCGATTCGTGGATGAATGGACAAGATACAGATGTAAACAAACCGGTAGCTCGATTCGCTACGTTAATATGTTTCTTCTAGACAACAATCAAAAACCCATAGACAACATACCATACCCATAAATATCTTTATATAGGCCAATAATTGAAAACAATATTCAAATTGAATAGCCACACGACAGTGCCATGTGCTGTGTTTAATTCAGCAACATAGTATTATACAATACAAACAAAAATATGTATGCACTTCTGTAGTGCAAAAAAAAAAAAAAAAACTTTATGAAATGTTTATATGGAGTAAAAAAGAAAAGTTTTCCTCTAAACAAGATACAATTTAACTAACGAAGTAATACACGTCCAATCGAGTCGGCCCTGTCGTGCTGAATGGTATTTTCACGGACGGCGGGAAAATACATACGGTCTATGGGCAGATAACTAGAAGATTTTAATTTCAATCTAATTCAGTTCCTTCAAACGATTGAAATAATATGTATTCTAGACAACAATCAAAAACTCATAGACAACATACCATACCCATAAATATCTATATATAGGCCAATAATTGAAAAACACGACAGTGCCATGTGCTGAATAAAACGAACGGGAAATCGAAATTAAATTTTATCTTGTTTCTTAATAAATAAACTAATCAGATCATTTTTAAATTATTTATCACGCATCCAAAATTAAAGTCATAAACCTATATTTTCGGAACCAATTAACCCGTCTTTTAATGAATCTTTTTATACGTATCCGTCTTTTGCAAACGGTCAGAAATGGCATAATCCAATCTGCTGCGGTAGTCGCACCACCAGATCTCAAACTGTGTAATCCATATTTCTTAATATCAGAAACAAACGGTCGAAATGCATCAATGAATAATTCCCTCATACCAGTGTTTAATGTGAAAAGAGAGATAACTCTGTTTAACCTTCCTCAGCTGAGATACACAATTTCAATTAAGTATATGTTTATTGTTCTTTTTGTATTGTTATTTTACATTGTACATTGTTGTATTGACATTGAAGATAGATCATTGTCTGGTCTTTATTTCAATAAAATTATCTTATCTTATCTTATCTTATCTTATCTTACGAGTGTATAAAAGTGGTCTATTCTCCTTTCACAATTCAAAACGATCCTTACACTTAGTTAAGTTTCTATTCAACAACAATAAATATTTTTCGAATTTTTTTAACTGGATACAAGTTGCTATCAATTCGGGATATGACAACTGTTTTTCCGTCGGGATATATGTCAGTTTGTCCCTCCGAAATGAAATGCATATCTGTATTTTTATAAATGATATAAATGAAGAACTTACCTATTCCAGCTTGTGTTAACTCCTTCATCTTAGCATCAATTTCAATTGAAATATGGGAAACACAGGTGAATTCTTTTGCATAAAGTTTATTTCTGGTCTATTATTTTCCCTTAGGTATCTCTGAATGGCCTTTGCTAATGCCACTAATGTGTTTGGTGGATAAGTATGGGGGTGCGCATTTTAAACACATGGTTCACTTATTTAAGAAACAGTTTTAATCATGATCACATTAAAAAGAAAAGTCTTAAGGGTACATTTTCATTTTATTTGTTTGAACTTTTTAAGTGAATACATTTTTCTCTGTACAGATACTGAAAGTTCATTATTTGACTAATTATTGCTAATTATTGTTTCTTTTATTTTTCTCGGATAGGTGATTATGTTCTAAATTGGTCAAACACTAGTTTTCCATGTTTTATGAACTTTAAAGCGCTCGCCTGCGCCTCGAGCTTTACAGTTCATAAAACATGGAACACTATTGTTTAACATATACTTAAAAGTATATTGTATATTTAGTAACACAAATATATGAATTGCATTTATATGTATTTTTATACTACACTTATATTGGCATTTAGTCCTATTATTATAAATTTGTAATTTCGATTTGCAGGACTTGATGTATACGTGGTGTAATGTATAAGAATAGATTGTAAACATGTAGTCCTGTACCATTATTTTACCATCAAGTAAAACACGTTCCACAAGTGATAAGCATCGTTTATTGTTTATGTATTTTATGAACAGACGATTTTGTCTTGTATAGTATATTTGTAGAATGCATATAGAGTATTCTCCCTTTGCAGATTTGTCTATTGTAACCAAATCTGGAATACATACCAAACTTGTGTATTAAATCAATAATGATTGTAATTAATTGAATATTACAATATACTATATACTTATATACATGTTTTTATAATTAGAAGGGTATAATTTAGAAATATGTCAGTTATATTGTTACCAGACAATTGTAATTTATTGGTATAATATTAACAAATGATATTGTAACACAGTTAAATAACTACATTGTTTAAAACAAGATCATATATTGACAAACTTACTAAAGTAATAATTTTTTGATCAGGATAACGAAAAATCCAAATATCTTTTAAACTATAGTCAGATTTTTGAACTGCAAAATAAACGAGAGTTTTATTTAGAATTAGGAGTGCTAACTAAAAAGGTTATTGTAATGGTTCTTATTGTTTTGGCTGAGGCAGCACTCCGATGAAATTTTACATTTTGGTCCTATGTTGTTGTAATTTTTCGGGTGGGGGTAGATGTACTTTATAGAATAGCCATCCGTACGTCAGGTATCTCACATGTAAAATCTTTCTCTCACCCACGTGTACTTTAGACAAACTGACAAGCATTTCTCTCATAAATTATTGTTATATTTTGCATTTTTTGTAAAATGGGTAAAAAGTCTGACTTATCTCCGGAATCCAAAAGTTTGTAAGAAAGTTGTTTGCCTTTTTTAGTAAGGAAAAGTCAACGAAGAAGCTAATTGTCT
Organism: Bathymodiolus septemdierum; assembly: GCA_963383655.1. Classification (NCBI taxonomy): domain Eukaryota; kingdom Metazoa; phylum Mollusca; class Bivalvia; order Mytilida; family Modiolidae; genus Bathymodiolus; species Bathymodiolus septemdierum. The sequence continues at coordinate 114,021,243 of OY726517.1, read as the reverse complement.
CATTTGATAAGGTATATCAAAGGACATCTAAAGCTTTGGGTGTGTCTTACAATTCAGTGCACCGTATTATGAATGATAAGAGGCCTTGTAAGTCAAATAGACCCAAAGAAAGAGCTAAAATTGTGGACGACTTTGATCATTGTGTTATTAAAAGAACAATCCACGGTTTATATTCACGGAAAATTGCTCGACCGTCTCAATAATACATAAGGAAATAACAGATGCTATTAAAATATCAAAGTCTAAACTTACTCTAACTCTCATTGATCTTGGATATACTTATAAAAAAATAGGTGATAATCGAAGAGTTCTGTACGACCAAGTGTCTATTATCAATTATAGGTGTAATTATCTGAGAAAGATCAAATCTTTTAGGGAAGCAGGGTATGATATCGTGTACCTAGATGAAACATGGGTTAACCAAAATCACTGCACAGATTATATGTGGCTTCCGAATGATGGATCTGATGCTCCAAAAATACCCTCGGGCAAAGGCAAACGTTTGATTGTTTTGCATGCAGGTAAGCGAAGTGTGCGTTTGATTGACGGCTGCGATTTAGTGTTTCTGGCCAAATCAAAGGATGGTGACTATCAGTAGATGAATAGTTTTGTCTTTCTTGAGTGGTTTGAAAATCAATTGATGCCTGCTCTGAAAAATCCTAGCTTGGTTGTGTTAGATAATGCAAGTTATCACAATGTTAAAACAGAAGATACGGTGTGCCCAAATTTTAGTAAAAAAAAAGCTGTTCTCCAAAACTATCTTACACGACACAACATTCCCTTTACTGCTACGGATACCAAAAAAGTATTATATGAAAAAATTAAACAAAAAAGACCCCAGTAGTTTTTATAACAGATAAAATTGCTAATTTACACGGACATGAAGTAATAAGAACCCCCGTTCGACACGGTGAACTTAACTCGATAGAATTAATATGGGCGCAAGTCAAAGGTTTCGTGGCTAAAAACAATACCACCTTCCGATTAAAAGATGTTAAAGAACTCACGTATGCCGCATTCGGAAAAATTACAAAAGATGTATGGACAAAAGCAGAAGAACATGTGGTCAAAATTGAAAAAGAATGCTGCAAAGAAAACTGTATAGATAGAAGTGTCATAGAACCTATTATCATTGATTTTTGTGATGATGACTCGGATGACGACGCGGGTTAAAGTATAATCATATTAAGCCTTTAAGTCAATGCCGAACATTTTTGGAACATGTGTCTGCCAATTCATTAAAGTTTAAGAACAGTTGTAACTGTTGAAACTATCTGGGGTCAGATGAATTTATTAACTTATATATTGATTATAACACATAAATAATACACAAAACAACTTGATGCAAAACAAAAAAAGATAAACAGGGACAGTTTATAATCCAACCGAAAACCAAACACAAAACGGGCCTTATATTCATGAAATATCAAAACAAACAAAGACAAAGATCGAAACTTCGGATTCCTGTTTTGGATAAGGACTTCGAAGTGGAATAGGTTAAATATATATGTCCAAACTTTTAGCTCACGTTTGAGTTGAAAGATATAACTTGGTTTAGTAGAATAGTTACGTGAAACAATTGCATGTATCAATGATTCATCAATAATTATTGCAGTTTTTAGGTATTTTTTACCAATGTTAAGTTGCAAGTTTGGTAAAAAAAAATAGCTCACGAAATGACAGTACTCAATGTCATGTTCTAACCCCCCTCTTTTATAGACTTATTCTCTCCGTATTTCATCAAACTTTGTCTAAATATACACCCAAAAACTCCTTTAAAATGCGATTTTCTATATGAGCAGGGCAAAATCCGTTCACTTTCTGGTCTGCAAAACTTCCAAATTAAATTAGCACCCTTGATTCTCTACAACAACTCTCGTTTACACTTCTACTTTAAAAACTACAGTTTAAAAGATATTTCAAATTTTCGTTATTTTAATAAAAAAAAGTATTACTATTTAGTTGAAAGATATATTTGGATATAATTACCGATTATAACACGCTGTATTGTATGATATGTTTTAGAATTAAGTCTGTGATAGTTTTGTAATTTATGTGTTATTTAATGTGTTTATATCAATAGTTATTGACTTGGTCAACAATAAAGAACCTCGACCCTAAGATGGTGTTATTTATTTATGCCCCTAAAAAGGCACATTTACTGCACAAGAATTAATCTTTTCAGATATCAATGAATGTGATTTAGTATACCTCATATATTAATTACCATAAATAGATAAATTTGATTGGATATGTGCAAAAATCAGAACACGTGATCACACAGGACAAAAATAATATTCCGTGAAATAAAAATCATATTCCCGCCCCTCTGAAGCCTCGCGGGTTTTCCCGCCAGAGTTATCGTTCTTTGACAGGAAACCGTCAGAGGCACGCGGAACGCATCACTTGTTGTGGATGTGGTTTTTTGATGTCTGAGACAACGTTCCAATGGACTTAAAATGTGCTTGCCAGCAATATTTTACATGTGTGTGTTTTCTTGGTTTCATTCGGTATAATACAACATTTATAGCATGCAGGTTCAGGAAATATGAAAATGTATTCACCCACGAGTATCACAATCCCCTCGGGCGTTGCCCTGAAGGAATATAATACTCTTGGGTGAATTCATTTTCATATTTCCCTCGCCAGCATGCAATAACTGTATAGTATTCATCTCCAGAGTAACAATCTCTGATAAGTAGAATAGATTCACATAGTTATTATTCAATTAACTATATTCATACACTGACCTTTGTAATAGTCGTAAATATGCAATATTAATTTCTGTGAAAGCCTGTGGTCTTTTGAATTGAAACGATACTATACATGTGTTTCGTTTATTGATCTACCTATCCATTGCAAATCCAAATATCGAATACAGTCGGTTGGAATCTAAAGGTTCGACAACTGAGTGGTTCATGTTGATGATGTTGATATTTAACAATGCTACTTAATTATTATTCAATTCCAGGTATAACAACAATGATATCCGACCCATGCTCATCAAATCTTAAAAACAGACTAATAGGTAAATACGCATCGAAGTAACTTTTGCTTTAATGGTGGTACTTTCTTCTTGAATAATGAAAATGTATCATACTATTGTCAGCTAATTTCAAAATGAGAAATGAAATTTGCTGTACAAAACTGAAATATTGCAGAGGAATAATACATTTGATATCACATCTGAACTTCTCTATCCACTATTATATTGCTTCATATGACACAAACAATATTCTATTTACAATTCGAAGTTTATGTACTGACTTCTAACAACAAACTGTATCTGTTAATCACCAGTATTCTTTCTTTTACTCTCATTACCTCCCTTACCTTACTTCTTAATCAAACTGCTATGCTATTTTATTAGTAATGAACATTGTGTAGGTTCGTGACTGATTGCTCGTTTGTAATGACATCATTTATATGACCCAATAATGAATGTTTATGTTGGAGTATCACCCAATTTCGAAAAGATACATCGAATTTTATATCACTACACATAATATTTTTTTCTTACAGTGGCTGATATGTGCATGTCAAGCTTTGCAACGGAGGAATCACATTCTGGAGGTTACAACATAGACAGTGTTGTATTACGTATAATGATACAACAAGACAACTGTATATGTAGAGTAATGATAGACAATCAAATACAACCAGTATCAATTGGTTTGAGAAAATATGGTGGCCTTGCATCATCAGCGCCAGCGAAAGTTGAATGTGGACTTGCAGTTGACATAAATCATATACCTGACATGTCAACAGAAAATGTTATAGCTCCAATTGAATGTATGAACAACGTTGATATTCGTAACATACGATTGTTAGAAAACAGTACTCTACAGTTTAAATCCAAAATAATAAATGGAACCTTCACCAAAGGATACTGTATGCAGATACGGAGAGGTATAATAACATTGGAACTTATATATTGGAAATAATATTAGTAACATCAATAAAACATACCTAAGCTGTAATAAATCGACCATTATAATACGCACTTACAATCAAAATAGCAATTATATTTCAGTTCTAGCTGTGGAAGAAATCGGAGTATCCGCAGAAAACCACCGACTTGTCTCAAGTCGAAAACAAACCTTATCAGATACAGTTGTAAAGAGTTCTTTTCGCCACTACTTGTACGAATCGACCTCTCAACTCTAGTGGTAGTACTTATATAAATGTAGCCAGGGATGCATAGTTAAACTATCACCAATACAGTGTATTCCCACTATGCCTATCATTTTACACAGAGAAAATACAAATTATGCATTACCAATTCCAGTTCAATAGATATAATGATGCATGTCCATCATATATCAATATTTCAGACATCAACAGTAACCATTCACAAGTTTTACGAATTGATTGTGATGCTCCAACGACAACAGAACAGAAAACCAGCCAGACAACACAATCTGATCCGACGACAGATACTTCAGGTAATGATTCATCAATGACAACTTCTACATCTACACAAACGAAGGGAGATACTACAGCTACTGCTCCAAAGACAGATACATCTAAATCGGTTAAAAAGGTATCAATGACTACAGATCTTAACAATGCTAAAGTTAAAGGTAAATTGGAATATTCAATAATAACAAGCCGCTCGTGTATAGTAAATTACATTGAAGTATCATTCAACTATTCAGGAACTACATGTATATTGTACTTCACAATTTTGAAAATTAATAATAAAGCTGATTTATACAAGGTCAAGGTCAGATGACGCTAGACATTCATTTTAAGGTATGTTAAGTGATTGCCCATTGCACACTTATTTTCTGATATGTATAGAGGGCATTTGAAATATCAATTTCGAAGTATGGTTACGGACCATTTAATTCTAAATTTTATGACATAGCAAGGATGACTTGACTCTTATTTAAAGGTATGGGCAGAGCCCATTGGACACTAATTTTCAGCTATACACCATGGCTATTCGGCACTAACTTTTAGGTATGGATAATGCTTTTGACGCTCATTTTCAAGCATGACTCGAGACTATTTTACTCTCATCATGTATGGGTAGAAGATACTGTACACCCGTTTAGTGCCGCGACCAATGTGCAATGAATGCTTGTGTTGAATAGCCATGTACATCGGGCATTTTTTTTATAAAGTATGATCAGAGCTATGTGATACTCATTGTGAGGAATAGGCATGCGAATTTTCACTCATTTTTAAGTATTTTAAGGATGAGGAGGTTACATTTAATACTCAATTTGAGCTATGTCAAAAGAGCAGTATGGTCAGAGCTATTGGATATTCCGGCTGCCAGATATGATACTAATCGAATGGTCCCAGACATTGCCAGTGAAGTGTTTGAAGATAACAAAGGGGTAATCAGAATCCGTATATCGAAGAAGAACAGACAACACAATGGCCAAAAGAAAAAGTACAACGATCTACAAAACATACACATAAAGCTAAAGATCGAGTAACACGAACACCACAAAAAAATGGGGGAATTCAGGTGCTCCGGAAAAGTAGGCAGTTAATCCTTTCCAATAGTGGCACCCGTCTAGTTACAAACTCGGTAATAAGTCATTAATGAGGAAAGGCCCTAGAAGTGCTGACGTCAAGTGGAACATATCCGTGATAATTTGTGACACCGATATTCCATTGATAGTTGCGACTCAAAAAGAGCTTCAATACCATAACATGAGTGTCCTATGCATCTCTTGCCATTTCTCAAAATGATTTACAACATCTACTACCATGCCTCAACATGAGTGTAGCCAGGGATCAGTTAGGGCTAAACGGAGGCCTACGTAATGGAGCTGAAACCGCCAAAACTTTCATTGTTTGTCCTTTTTTCCTTTGATCATTGTCTTTTCTATTCTACGATTTGCTATGCCTTTGACATATACAACTATTAGGTCGACACACTCAACAACTTGATACACATAGTTTTGTTATTTATTTTTACAGGACTTGAACAAACAACATATATTCCAATCGGTGCTGGTTCAGTTGTAGCTTTAATACTGTTGGTAGTTTTATTTGTAATATGTCTAAGGTTTGTAACTTTTTTTATTTACTTAAGATATATAACGATTTATATACAATTATTTCTGCATAACAATATCCCCAACAGTAATAAAATACGTTTTGTTTTTCTCCTTTAAGACTATTCTCTATACATGTGCAGAACATATTTCACGCATCCTTTCACATCCTTGAAACAGGATGCCACAAATACGCTTTGATATACATTCTGCAAGAATACTGAAGTTGATGATTAATGTATACCAGGAACTTCTAGCTAGCATAACTCTAAAGAAGCGCGCGCATTCACTTTAGTAAAACAAACACTAAATAAGTGTTCAAATAAGGACAATGTAGAACCCACAAAAGAACAATTAGGCATAGAATTGTGACCTATTGTCTTCGCAGGGGGCATGACTACTCCAATGTTGACACTCACACGATACGATGATTTTTTTAATATAAAAATAACTTAAGTTGCTAACAATTTTTTTTTCTTGGAATACGTTTATTGATATTTTCTTTTCTTTGTTCTAATTGAGTCTTTTTACTAATAATAACGTTTCAGATTTCCTGGGTCGCCTTTGCTAAAATAAAATACTAAGTTACTGGTATTTCGGATAATAGCAACTTCATTTTTCCTCGTCTTCAACTATTGCACTCTGCCTTGCTTCGTGAAATAATTAGTATCTCGTTGAAGGGAGTGGGTCGGTGGCTTTTAGTGATAAACTTGCTATTTTCCACATAGCCAATAACTATATGTATTGTATCATCGTACTTGTAATTATGACAGACTTAAATATCAAATACGTAGTTCACTGCTGCATTGTGACTTTCGAATTAATGTTGTAAATATAACAAAATAATTGCCATGTATATTTAGAACTACTTATATCCAATTTGTTACAAACAGTTCTTTTTATACCTGGGTATGGTGTATACTAATGAACTTCATGCAGAAATTCACATTGTATGTTGTACCACAGCCTTTGTAAGGGTTAAATCTAAAAGATCTGTTTTTCTTATTCTTTGTCTTATTCCTTTTTATGTTTCCTTTTTCATTAGAAGAAAATCAACACAAAAAGCTGGAACCAATGGATATGTAAATAAATCATATCAGCAAGAAGAAAGTGACGATAAGTTGCCAGATAATGTACTATACGTGTCAGCAGAGGAATTTGATATTACTGGTGGCAAATACAATACAGCTGATGTGGATACAACAAGATCATCTAATAAAAGATTAAGTATTGAAGGAAATTACAGTACCGTTGATGTGGATACGACAAATTCCTCCAACGAAAAATATAGCATGGAAGGCAAATACAGTACCGTTAATGACGATACACGAAAATCCTCCAGCGAAAGATTAAGTGTGGAAGACAATTACAGTACCGTTGATGACGATACACGAAAATCCTCCAACGAAAGATTAAGCGTGGAAGGCAATTACAGTACCGTTGATGACGATACACGAAAATCCTCCAACGAAAGATTAAGCGTGGAAGGCAATTACAGTACCGTTGATGACGATACACGAAAATCCTCCAACGAAAGATTAAGCGTGGAAGGCAATTACAGTACCGTTGATGACGACACACGAAAATCCTCCACCGAAAGATTAAGTGTGGAAGGCAATTACAGTACCGTTGATGACGATAAACGAAAATCCTCCAACAAAAGATTAAGCATGGATGGAAATTACAGTACAGTTGAACTCGATGAACACTTGGAGAGAAACTGTATTCATCCTGAGAATTCAGATCTAGGACAAACAAAAGGGAAACAAAAACCAACTATCAAGCCAAAACCTAAATCGTCCTGTATAAAGAGTGATGACGTTCGCTCCCCTGATCAAAACGTAAAGCATATTACTCCTCCAAATGGAAGTGATAACGTCTATGCAGTTGTTGATAAAAGAAGTAAAGATGTTCATACAACTAATGGAGGTAAAGAGGAAGGAACATGTCAACCTGATCAAACTTACGCTGTTGTGGACAAAGCACGGAAACGTAAATCTAGTCAGGATGAAACAAATAAAAAGTAGTTCGAAATAAATTCTGGCAACAGATGAAACAAATTACATTATTCTGAGTATCTATGCTTTGCTTTTTTAAGTTGGCTTCGAGATATATTCTTTGTTCTTAGGTTAAGTCTGTTTCTATTTGTATAAGTGACATTCCAAATACAATGTACTGCGTAATTAAGGAATGGTGTGTTTGTTTTTCCAAATAGCATAGTGGCGTAAAAATGCATACAGAATAAAAATATGCTAAAATGATGATATTAGTGGAATTGTTTGTCATCACTGCTTAAACTCTTTTCATAATATTAAATTTTCTTACACGAACTGCCTAAAGTAAATAGCATATACTGTATGTAATAGGAAGATGAAATTGACCAACAATTTATTATTTACGTGACTGTTTGTGAACTAGTAATACCAAATAATTATATAATTTAAATCTGAATAGGAGATCCACAAAAATAACATTTACATGCTTATTATGTAATATGTATATGTAGACCTACTTTTTATTATAAATATTCTATATATTTTGAATAGTTGTTCGGAATTGCGTATATTTCTCATTTGTTGAATACCCCGATCATAACCTAACGAGCCAACGTACCAACATACCCATATACATAAATCATATCCCAGGGTTACTGGGAATGATATTTCAGTTATATCGTGGCGGCCAGTTTTATTGGTGGAGGAAACGGAGTATCTGGAGAAAACTACTGACCTGTCGCAAGTCACTGACAAACTTTATCATATAATTTTGTATCGAGTACACCTCACTATCAGCGGGATTTGAACCCACAATTTTAGTAGTGATAGGCACTGATTAGACAGGTAGTTGAAAATCTAACAACCATACGATCACGACCACGACGGCCCCTTAAAAAAAAGGAGATAAAAACATTATTTTTGCAAATCACTCATTTGATATTGAATCATTCTAGATTAAAGTTCACCATAAAATATGTTCGTTCCTCATACACAATTACTTCGTTGCCATATCCAATTGCATACTGACAGCATAAATACACTCATATCACCCTTACTATTTCCCATTTAGCATTGCCTTATTAGAACATAACACCATATACCATGCACGTGTATTTTGTAATGTTGAGCAATACACATTCACTGTTTGGGTACAAAGAATGTCAAATGTTGCATATGAGCCGAATTAGAGTAGATTTACATATTACTTATCCTTCAGACCTGGACAGGCATTCAGTTTGATATACCTTCCATCTGAAATATCCATCGATTGAATGTCAATGATCAATACAACATCTGCCAGACAGACGGAACAATCTACATATGAAAATGATGTAATCAACTATGCAACACGTCGATGCCAATCAAAAACGCTAAGTGTAGATATCTCCATGAACTGGTAGTTGTCATATCCCACTCCTAAGGCCATGATTAGAAGGGGGTATAACAGGGCTGGAAGTCACATCAGTCTACGACTTTAACCATTAGGTCCGAAGCTAACAATAGTAACATGTATGGTGACGTATTTGTACAATGACTTAAGAAAAGGACAAACAATGGTCTGCGAAACACTTCACAGAAAACTAAAGATCGAACAACATGAACCCGACTAAAACGGTGTCTACGTAAGTGCTCCTCAAAGGTTTGCAGTACCTGCTCCATTAGTGCATGAGCCATTCATTTTTTGTGCTGGTGTGTGATCTGTGTGAGTGATAGCTAATCTGTGCAGTCTTGTCATAATTTGTTAGCATTGGAGGTCCAATTATCAAGACAGGGTTGTGTTTTACTTGCCAGCGCCTGAAAGAAGACAGAGCCTGGATTTCCATCGGCAAATGTGGTCGTTTTTGCTCAGTGATCTGAGAAGAGAATTGATTGTACCTTTATTTATATTGGTGGAATATTTGGTATCACTCATTTAATTGTCTTTTATAATACTGTCACTACATGTAGATATTTCATTTCACATGTGGTAAAATAAGAGATTGACGATGTTCAGAGGTAAATTGAAAATGAACTGACAATAACATACCAAATTAAAAGAAAAAAAGATATAAAACCACTAAGCTTAAAAACAAGAATTCAGGTACTGGGTAACACGAATAATCTTTATCTAAGAAAATAATAGCGTTATAAAAATAAAATGCCAAGCCGTCGGTATAGTCAAAATTCAATAAAAAATGTCTGAAAGAGGCAATATCAATACACTTAGCGCACAAATGCATGACAACTCACTCCCCTGGACTGGTACAAACACATTAGTGAAACCTTGAGAGGTGAAGAAAAGTTTGAAGATACCAAATGAGTAACCAGAAGACTTAAAGCAAAATACAGACAATACAATTACCAAAAAAAAGACTACAAGACAAACAATGATGTGCAAGCATTACACAGAAATATAAAGATCGAGTACCACTAATTCTTCCGTAAATGGCCGTTTTCGGGTTGAGACGACCGAGTTAAGACGAGTGTACGTGCACTCGTCTCTACTCGTTGTGACATCCAATCAGAACGCCTCTAACAAGAAAGCAATCGTTTAAATATATATCCTAAGCCGGGAATGTCACATTATATACCCTGTCTGATAGCTGAATAACAGATATATTACGGATTTAACCATTGGTTTTTTTTCAAATACAGACTCCAACCGTATTAAATATATTTGTCTCTTTTATTTTCATTTTTTCGTATTTCTAGATGTCCTTTTCCGTACCTTTGACGTCATTCTTCAATGACGTCAAAATATGTGTCACGTCATATTTCATATATGGGGTGTCTCATGAAGGGAAATACTGTACTTTCAATAAAATATTAGTGAGAAAAGCTCAAATATCAGTAGAAAGCTACTTAGTTTTTCAATCGGTGTCACAAAAGTCAATTTTATGTGATGTGTATTTCATAACGCTCAATGATATTAATCTGATAATTTATGCAAATTAGATACTGATCAATGGCGGGGGTCTCTAGGAGTTCGCGATAGTGAAAGTTGTTGGTTTACGGAAGAAATAGGTACTTACATGCGTTGTTGGGAAAGCCCGGGTGATCTTCCACTCGTGATTGAAATTTTTGTTTCTTTTCGCTCGTTTCGCTGCGCTCCACTCGCGAAAGGACATAATATTTCTATCAATCGTGGAAGATCACCCGGTCTTTCCCAAGAACGTATGTAAGAACCTATTACACCTTTAAAACCGAGGAAGAACTTCGGTGCTACAGAAGGGTATACAGTTTCTTCTCCAGATGTGGCACCCGTCGGGCTACTCTTGTTGCAAACCCCAAGAAATGACATAGCTAGGTTTATGGCATAAACCTACCCAATAAGTTAAGTATCATGCATGAATTTTCCACATGTGAGTAAAATGCCAACGGTGTTATTAAAGAACTTTATAATCTTGAATAGAGTACATAGCATATTTAATCTTCGTAAACACAGAAGTTATCGCGCATATAATTTGAGTTCTTTTAAAAAGAATTGATAACCAAAGCAATTATTTAAGCATTAGATAGTATAGAAGACCATCGTTAGACATAATAATGGAACAATAGTCAGAAGAGTTTGAAGATACCAAATAGGTAATCAGAATCCGTAAATCGGAGAATGACAGAAAACACAATGGCCAAAAGAAAAAGGACACAAGAACAAATAACGATCTACAAAACAAACACATACAAATAAAGATCGATTAACACGAATCCCACTAAAACCCGGAGGTGAACTCATGTGCTCTGAAAGGGTAAGCAGTTCCTGCTCCACTAGTGACACCTTTCGTGTTAATCAAGTTATAAACTCACTGATAAGTCATGGATGCGGAAGGAACCGGACAGTGTTTTACTTTGAATTGCCAATATCCTATTTCGACATTTGTACGCAATTGACTTGATTTGATTTGATTTATTGTGCTTAACGCCACTTTCATTAATATTTCAGCTATATCATGGCGACCAGTGTTAGTGGTTGAAGAAGCCGGAGTCCCCGGAGAGAACCACCGACCATTGGCAAGCAACTGGTAAACTTTATCAATTGCGGCTGCGAGTCGAATGCACCCTTCTTGTAATGTACAAAGCCGGGAACGAACCATTGCTGTATTGGTGATAGGCTTGTATGAGTTGTTAGGTAATCCAACTACTTTGCAATTGACATAATACTACTTTTCAGTGTTAATAGAAAAACACCTTGGAAAGACATGCGGATATTTCAAAAATTTATCACACTCTCATATTGTTTTTAGTCAAATAACTACGTATACACTAGTTACTATATATATGTGACACATTCTTGGTCTGATGATTTAAAATATAAGAACATACTTCAGTAATAAATAAATTATTATTAAATCAAGGTTCATCTCCTTCAAACATAAGCAACATTAACCAATATTGACTATGCTGTTTTGGCTTTTTGGTTTTGTGCACCATCCTAACGCGGATTTTCATAACCCGAGCCATCCCGTCTTTGTTCTTACCTTTTAATGTTGCTTGTAGAGAAACAGTAAATTTGAATGTATACCCTTTTGTTTGACAATATGGAATATCAAAGGCACATTATACCACATTCGAGGCCAGCATATTCACCGTCACACCACTAATACAATGTAAATACACATGGACTGCAAATCAATAAATCTAATTTTATTAAGAAATGTTGTTAAATTTAATAATTACAAAATGTGCTCAGATAATATTAACGTTGATCTCTTCTGCATGTTTTGCAAAATTATCATCAACGTAATACCAAGGAATATAGGTTCATAAGAGAACCATAGAACTTCTTATTATCAGACAATATGGTGAATGCAAGGAAATGCTATTTTATTTGTTGCAAAGTGGTATGTTCTGTTATATCCTTTAAGATTGAGATTGGCGAAAAATTAATAAACTAAAGAACAAACAACTTCAAAGAACACAATTGTCACCAACATATTTGGGCCCATGAAACTAGCTTAAGCAAACCACTCTTATTAAAGTAACTGTACCAATCCAGAAAAGTGAGCGGTCATCTATTTGTGTGTTAGGGGTATACAAAATAAGGCATTTGTTTTGTCTTACATTGTACCTCTGGTAAACTGCAAGAACTATTAAAATATATAATCAACATTTTAGTAAATCCACAATTTATACATCAAAATAATTAATTCTACGGGTATTTCCCACGATGTAGTAAGATGTATTCTGATACCCTACTTCTGTGGTACTTTGACAAGGTCAAGTTTGTCCATCACCCTTATCATGGTATCAGTTACCTATACCCAATATGGCATCCATCCTTCAGGGTATAATTACAAGTAATAATTATGCAAGGCTATAGCTATGTTTATGCACTATTGAATAACAGTTAACAGATATTTAAGATACATTATGCATCACTGTTGAGTCATTCATCTGTTTAAAGACATTTATTATGTAAATTCATTTAAAATATAGTGTGCATTGGTACTTATAAACTTCCGGGTTTACAACGTATACAACATACAAGTAGAACATGATATTTCTGATATACACGATCTTGGTGATTCTTCAGCAGTACAGAGGTAAGACAATTTGCTACATTACAACTTTTCCCATCATTCGTAAAATACTAAATGTTTACCTAGTAAGGGATGTAGAGTATATTAATTTTCATTGAATGATATGATTATTAATGAGACGTTTTCAAGATGGTCTGCAAACAGTAAGACGAACCATTAATCAATTGAAATACGAAATCCTATACATCAAATTCTCAGGCGGGGAAGATTACGATCGTATTAACCTATTTGACTCCGCTACATGTATGTGCCTGTCCAAAGCAAGGACTTGTATTTTCAACTTCTAATGTCGTGGGTTTTCTGTGTTCAATATGTTGACGCGAGAGTTGGTTGTTAGTTTTGTTGACATTATTTGCCATCACTGTTTAAACTTTCTTTTCATACAATGAAATAGGACATCTCCGAAGCTGGTGTAAGTACATGTAGAACATTGGGAAACACAAAGCACTGTAGTTTATCCATCTTACCCAACTAGATATGATGTGAAACCACATACTTTCACATAAATGACTAAAATATCCAATAGATAATATAAAAAAGGCATATATATATATAATTACTCCTTTAACAATAAAGATGTAAAACATTGATACACTTACTAGATACAGACTAATCAAGCAATGATTAATAGTTGATGCCATGGAATGTGTTTGTGAGAAATAAGGGTAATAACAAAATTACCGAACTCCGAACAATCTTACAAAGGGAAAGTCAAAACTCATAAGTATATAAACAGACAAAATCAGTCAACAACCGGAAAACTGTGAAAACCGTAATGTCCCTGACTTGGTACAGGCATTTCTAAAGAAATGGTGGGTTGAATCAGATTTTAAAGACACTTTTACGTCACACATTGATAAAAAAATATTTTTGACATTTTTGTTGACACCTTACCTTTATACATTTTCACTATTTGCAAATCCATCGTTTATAATCTTTTCTGCAGAGACGGAATATATTTCGACAAGATCTTGGTATAGGAATATAAACTTTTTAAGAGATCGAATAAGGCGAATCTTTTTATAGCCCTGGTCCAGTAGCCTGTTTCTCAGATAAAGATGACGTTTCAGGAAATCAGAATAATTGCTACTGGCCCTTGCATAACGAATCAATTGCCATATGCAGGAGAAGCTGGTATATTGCTGCACATATTTGGAAAATTGATGATTTTATAATTGAAGTCGTCCCGTTTATCATAAATTTTAGTACTGATGTTACCACTGTTGTCAAATTCGAGGTATAAGGCCAAAAATGATGCGGGCGAAACGGTATCTATGGTGCCTTTAACTTCCAGCTCTGGAGGATATATCAATGGAAGAAATTCTGCAAATCTAGAATTATTGATAGATAAAACGTCATCAATAAACCTGTATGTGAGATTAAAGGCTCTAGCCTCATGAATCTTCTTATCTTTTGCAAGCTTTTGAAGAAACTCCGACTCATATGAGCATAAAAATAAATCGGCTAGAAGAGGGGCACAATTCGTACCCATTGGTATGCCGACGACCTGATATATTGTTTTCTTTTAATTAAAATCTTTATAATTATATACATTTTTATGCTTGCATAAACAATAGTGAACCGATGTATATAATTTTGGAAAATTAGATACATGAATGCTTTGTTGGCTCAGCAACCCAATTATCAATATCAATTGTGTATTACGTTTAGCATCTTAAAGCACATACATATGCATAATATTTTAAAGTGGAAATTGTGAGGGAACTCGCCATCAATAACTGAGCCCATTCAGACACTGAATTGGACAGTATCATTGCCACACAAATTAACATTTTAATTAATTTTACTTAGAGTAGAAGGGATGATGACCGTAGACCACACCGAAGTATGTATGAAGGATTCAAAGAGAAGATTCTTGTAATAATTTCCCTTTATCTGTACGAAAGGTAGCCACATTCCGCTAAATATGTCGTCAGTACAAGTAAAATGATAGTTTCCATTACAGAGAGAAAGCATATTTCTCATCATTTTAGTTTTCGTTGTTGTGTGTTTGCATTTTTTTGTCTTCATTCTCTGTCATGTGTCCATTGTTGCCTGTGTTTCTGCATTGTGCAGTATTGATTGCACCTTCTGCTTTTCTTTAGCATGCGTTGTTCGGAAGCCTATAGACAATAACTTGGGTAATTTGTCTTATCAAATTGAAAATATTTTACTGACATGTGGAGAACACTTATAAGAACGCATTTTTTCACTAAAAGTGCGAAACTTTAGTCTTTAAAACTACCTTAACCTCGTCACTTGTTATTGAAGAGAGGAAAGTGAACAGTCGCTTATGAACAGGGTATAGATTTTGCTTGTTTCTGCGATTTTTCTATTGGATTTGGGAAACAAATCTTGATCAATCTCCTTAGTTGTACCTGGGTACACATATATGTTGTAGTTATCATAGCATACATTATAGAGAGACTTGCAAGTTAGATTTAAAATTAGATGAATGTAATTGTATTTTTCAAATTTTACCACTGGAGTCATTGCCTATAATCAATATAATCTTCTCTCATGAAGTTTGCTAACCTTTGTACTCCACATTTCTGTGACACTCTATACTCTTTACAATTGTTGTCCATTATTGTTCAACTGTACCGATTCACTCTAACTTGTCATCTATTTTTTTGAATTCTAGGTGTATCAACGATTGTTCCAGATCCATGCCCGTCCAATATTCAGCAGAGAACACCAGGTATCTATAACTCAACTTTCCTCTGCAGTCAAAGAGGAACTGTAATCATAATATTCCCGAATAAATCAAATATCAATCTGATGAAGCATTTTTTTTATTTTCCTTAATTTGTAGCATCTTTCTGAAAAATTTACTTCTATACAGTACAATACCATTCAATATGAAAAATTAAAAACCTGCTTAAAAGAACCATTCACAGCTCAGTTTACCAGTAAATTATCTGCAAGTTGTTTTGTATTGTTCATAGTTTAGGGTTGGGAACTAACTGAATTTTTAAGTCACGAAATAGATTGAAAAAGGTGGTGCACATGCAACGAAGTCATTAGTGTGTTGGAGTTCCTTATCGATAACATATTTGCCAAGTTCGGAGGAGACATTTTTCATATTCAGTTATAATTATGTTGGTCTGTGAAATCAATAATCCAAATTGCTAATTCGATTCCATTAATAGAACCCAGATAATAAAAATAACAGAAACAGATTACTCTGCCTAAATGTTGGCATCTGCTTCGAATGTGACACCAATGGTCATGTTTCTACCAGTCTCTATGACAAAAAAATTGTTTTATACCGTCTACACTCGTATATGAATCTTATAATGTACAACTTCACCCTTTACGCTCGAACTTCCAGGTTGCGTTCATACTTTGACAATGTCACTATCTTATAAGTACTAAACGATTAAATTAATATTTTTTAAAGAATCGTTTAATTTTTTCTTTCAAAACGTTTTTCGGAAGATGTCAACATTTTATTGAAAAGTAATCTGGTATTTGCGTAGAGACGAGTAAAGATTGCATTGATAATTAATGGTTTGCTCAAAATCTTATAAAATACCATTGTTTCACTTCCAATGGCCTTGTGGGCAATTAATACCATCACCTCTTTTTTTCTCAACTAGTGTTATGCACATGACAACTGTTGCATCTCGAAGCACAGGTTTGCTCATCCAATTATATTTGAGAGCTTGCATGTTATTCATACTTGGAGTGACGTTTTTCTCCCAAGAGAAGAGAATTAATAGGTCATGTATATGTGAATAGATATACCATTTTTTTTCTGTAATGTCACAGTGGTATTTCTTCTTTTTAAATTAATATATTATTGTTATTTAAATTATAATACATTGTATTGCTGTTCATGATCCGTCGATATACAAACTAATATATCACTACACATTATTATATCCTTTACAGTGGTTGATATGTGTATGACTAACTCAGCCACGGAAGACAAACAATCTGGAAGTGACAATGTAGACAGTGTTGTACTACGGATAATGATACAACAAGACAGCTGTATATGTAGAGTAAATATAGAAAATCAAATAGAACTAATACATATAGGTTTGGGAAAATATGGTGGTTTTACAGATTCAGCACCAGCGGAATATGAATGTGGACTTGCAGTTGACATAAACCATATACCAGATATGTCTACAGGAAATGTAATAGCTCCTATTGAATGTATAGAGAACGTTAACTTACGTAGCATACCACTGTTTAAAACAGTACTTTACAGCTTAAATCTAGAATAATAAATGGAAGCTTCACCAGGGGGATATTGTATGGCTATAGCAAGAGGTAAGGTAGCTTGTAATGAATATTAAAAAATAAGGAATAATATATATATATATATAAAATAAATAAATTTGATTTTCTAAAATGAATAATCCCCATAAGCCCATCTATTACAATAATGTTCTCTTTCCTGTCACTAAGGATTGGCTTATACAAATGTTGAGGATACCATATAAAATAGCATATCAATCAAAGAAATAACA
This sequence comes from Bathymodiolus septemdierum, assembly GCA_963383655.1. NCBI lineage: Eukaryota > Metazoa > Mollusca > Bivalvia > Mytilida > Modiolidae > Bathymodiolus > Bathymodiolus septemdierum. The sequence continues at coordinate 114,003,229 of OY726517.1, read as the reverse complement.
CACCATTTTAAACCTTAAGTCTTCCCACTCTCTCATACCATCGTTGTTTTTTTTAAATATGACTGGTTTAAATTAAATTATGTGTTTCTTTATGTTAGTTGTGATTTATATTTATTATGTATAATACATATAGTCAACTGATGTGTAAATAAAGCATTACAAAAGTCATTTGTTTCTGTTATTGACAGACAAAACAAAGCGATATATTGCCGTATTCTGTTTTCTCTAACGGTTATTTTCTGAATATGATTTTTTGAATTTCATTATATGTACATACATTTGTAAACATATCGGTTGTAAAATGGGTAGCGTATTCTCATCGAATGTGATAGATCCTTTCATGGCCGGTCGGGTGAAACCATGGACTAAAATTGGTAATAGTTGATTGCGGTATTACGGCGCAAGATCGGAGAATGGTTGGTAGCTCGGAGACATGCATAACCTCTGACGGTTGTTTCCATTACCTGACACTAAACGATTTCAACTAACAATGATATACCTGTAGCCGGCAAGAGTCTTGACTTAACGTTAACGTTAAGCAACAGTCACTCATAATATGTGCAAATTGTGATGATAACACTCGTAGAGGTTCATCCACCTATCACTAGATCGCAATATGCTAATGTATCAATCTCTTTAGTACTCTGAGAAACAGTAGTAGCACTCTGCCGCTCAAACTAGAGAAACATAAAATATCAATCAATTCTAATATATTTATTTGTATCATTCATGTCCATCGCATGACAATATTTCAGATATCTCTACTGACCCTACACAAGTTTTACGAATTGATTGTGATGTTCCAGTGACAATAGAACATACAATAGATCAGACAACAGAACATACAACAACATATGATCCAACGACAACAGAGCAGACAACCCACCAGACAACAACATATGATCCAATGACAACAGAACAGACAACCCGCCAAACAATACAATTTGATCCAACGCCAGATACTTCAGGTAATGATGAATATTCATCAACAACAACTACATCTACACAAACGACTGATTCGCTACAATCAACTACAATGAGAACAAAATAAGATACTATAACTAATGATCATATAACTGGTAATATGTAATGGTAACACACTCCAGCTGCAGATTCTTAAAAATATGAATATACACGTTGGAGTGCATTCTCTTACATTATTTTATATGTTTACACTGTTAATGTTTAGAAAGCCAAATAAGACAACAATTAACTAAAATAAAACGATACATTTTTATCGGCATACGTCCTTTGGATTCTCGCTGGTATGTAGATAGTTCAAGGTCTTTCAGGCATCCTAAAGGTTCACCTATAGTCTGTCTGATTTGTAATTACTTGCGGACGGTTCTAGTTGTTTTTTGTGTATTGCGAAAATATATTTTAAAAGTTCACATATTCCTCAGTTCTGAACATAAATGATGCCAGATTTGAAATACTTGTATCATGCCTTGTATATATTGATCAGTTACTCATTTAAGAAGTCGGTGATATTGTTTTAAAATCAAGTTTACTGTCAAGAGTCATATGCACTGATTAAATTGGTTTATAGTAGGATCACCGTAGCTAGGTGGCTAGACGGAAGTTTTTAAGCTCAAAGCAAGACTTTAAAAAGCCCAACAAGGTTTCGATATCCGCAAGTTTCAAAATATTTTCAACACATTTTTAAGCATAAAATGGTAAAAGGTTAAAGTTCATATAGGCAAGAACAAAAGAATAAACTGTAGATTCTTAGAAAATAATCCACTATACGAACAATAGTGTGACGTCAGAAAAATGTATTATAATATGAATAAATGATGTGAACCGTGACGACATTATCAACACAATGATAAAGCTTATAATATTTTTGAAAACATGCAAAATAATTAAGGGGATTTCTTCTACATATCAAGTCTAAAAATAAAATATCAAAAGTCACTATTTTTATTTACTAATATATTAACTATTAGCTGAAAATTTATATTTGTATCAACCGCATCGGAGGTGTAATGGTTAGCATGCTGACCTCGAGTGCGGTAGATCGTGGGTTCGTGCCCCGCTCGGGTCAAACCAAAGACTATACAATTTGTATTTGTTGCTTGGCTGGGAAGCAGAATAATGTGTCCGAGTGGAGCGACATATCTACTCGTGGACTGTTGTTTCAGTGAGCTAGTGCTATGCAAATCAAACTCAGCGTGTTGGTCTTATACAAAGCGGACCTCATCATCCTCTCATTGAAAATTAACTTGTTCTTGCCATGATATAGCTGAAAAAATACTGATTTGGCGTTAAACAGCAATCACTCATTAACACACTATATATTTATCAAATGTTTTCCTAGAAGAAAAAAGCAATTTTCGTTGTACAATTTGTTGTCAAAGTTTCCTTTATTGCTAAAAAGGCAATTTTCGACATAATTGACAATAATATATGCACATCAAATTGCCATGCATTATACGTTATCCTTATCTACTATTCAAATTAAGTTTGTACAACACTATAATAATTGTGTTTATTCTTTTTTGTACAGAAAATGATAAAACAGCATATATTGCAGTCAGTGCCTTTTCTAGTACAGTTGCCATACTACTTCTGGTAGTTTTAGTTGTAACATGTATAAGGTTTGTAAATATATTTTTTCCTTTATAAACAGTGGCCAATATATAGTACAACGATTGTGATAGGACAATGTTATTGGTCTCTTTAATGTGATTCTCTTCATAAATGTATTTAAATATTTATCATGTCCCACTTATGGTTTGTCTGGTTAAAAATGGAATTGCCGTGAGGCCAAAAAAAATAAATATGTGTGTTTACGGTCACCCGACCTACCCTAATTTTTGCTAGCGACCCTATGCATTTTTACACAGAATTCGGATAATCATTTTTGTTGTTTAACCAGCAGCAATATTTTATTTATTCAACTGCTAGCTTTTTGTCGAAATTGAGAGCAAAGAAGGTAGAAAAACTGCATAATTCGTCATTTTACCGGAATTTTCGAAAATTAAATACCGGAATCGGATTGCGGAACCGGGAACGACTATTTCCGGTTTTGTCGATAATAAAAAAAAAAATAAAAAATTAATCCCGACCGACCGACCCTAGATTTTTTTGACATGTGACAGTAAACACACATATATTTTTTTTTGGCCTGATATCATACATTTTGTCACGACCACATACTTAAAAAAAGACCATGGTAAAAAATGAATAACATTCCATTTTCGTTCAAACTATCAATTTGATTGAACCCATTACTGCACATAGATGGCCACTTGCAAAATTTTGTGAAGAACAGAAATCTAGGTAGATTGACACCATTGGATATTATGTAGCAAACTGTGCATGAATATTCAGGCGAGCGATACATCTTCAAGCGAGTTGATAGTTATTCTGTGTCGCTTGAAATTACATTGTTTACTCAAGGAAATGTAATATTGCAAAAAGACTGAAAAAATAAAACAAACAATTAACAATTACTGAATTATTGCATGAACTATTATGTTCCTTGTGATGATAAAATGGTACAACAATAATATAGAATTAAATTGTGTGGTATAAAGTACTCGGTACACTTTAAAATATGACATGGACAAGAAAATGACGGACATTTCTATCTTGAATTGAGGAGAAAACAAATATGTTGGACTGTTCAAAATGATATTTTCGAAAATGGACAATAACGTTACAATTTAATGCAAAAACAAACAAACAAAACAAAGATAAAAAAAAACACAAAAAAAGCACAAAAAAACCCACACACTCAAAACGCAACCCTGTTGGAACAGTTCCAAAAGTGACATATCGATACCCTTAACACACAAAAACATGACCGTTCACTTTCCTGGCTTGGTACAATCACTTCAATAAAAAGTGCTGGGGTTAAAAATAGTTTTATTAGCCCAAGCCTACCCCTTTAGTGAAATGGTACGGTCATGCAAGTGCTTTCAACATATGAGTAAAATGCCAACACTCCCATATAACTCGGTGAACAGTGTTATTATAAATAGCGGCATAATCCTCGAGAGACAAAACTTGTCATGTGTATGGCAAATAATTATATTAAAGAGAGCCGATCACCTCAATCACTATTTAAATATCCGACAGCATTAAGTATAAGTATAAAGTATAAAAGTTTTATTCAAAGTCGGAGTTTTTACAAACATATAACATAAGCTCTGTAGAGCTTTTTACCAACATATATAACAATAGACAAAATATATTATGACAGAAGGCATACAAACATTTGCAGATTACAGACAAACATACAAAGCAAAGCATTACATAAATAGCTTAAAACATGTTTATGAAGTACTAAAACTAGCATAAGAACATAAAAAGCACTAGGCAAAAAGAATAAGTACATGTAGCATGGACAACTGAACTAAATCAAATCAAATCAAAAGTTTTATTTTAAGTCGGTACATTTACAAACAGTACAAGCACAAGCTCTCATGAGCTCTTTAAACCGACATGCATTTTAAGATATAAATTACAACACAATAAAATAAAAACAAAATAAAAAAAACAATGTCATGCATTAAAACCACATATTAGATGCAAGTACATCCATGATTAGATTTCTGGGCCTCCACAGTCAGTGCACATGTGGCAAGTGCCTCTCTGCACACTGACTGTCACAGGACCAGAAAACAGCATAGACTAAGTAAGAGCATACAAATAATTGCATATTACAGACAAACATACAAAGCAAAGCATTACATCAATAAAAGCCATGCATATAAATTAGCCACTAAAACTAGCAAAATAAAAATAAAAATGAAAGCACTAAGCAAATGAATAAGTATATGTAGCATGAGTAAGAATGAACTGAATAAGAGCATACTTTTAAGATTTACAAGAGCCACACCTGCATGAGCCACCAATCCATGACTTAATTAAACTTTTGAACTAACTGAGACTAGAAACATTCCGCAATTCATTGGGTAGCTCAGACCATCGTAAGAAATAAAAGTGTAACAATAGTCAATTTAGAACCAAAATCATATGTATGGCAAATAATTATATTAAAGAGGGCCGACGACCTCAGCCATTCTATATAATTAAGGAATATTTGAACAGTTTATTATAACCTGGTTTGGTGCACTTTACGCTTAATAAGCAGCGATGCGTTTATGTAGAGCGTAGGTTATTCCAAAACCAGATTATGCAAGTATAACCTGTTCAAATATTAAAAATATTCCTGATAACAACAACATTTAATGATTCCTCGATTTTAATTACGATTATTTCATGTGACTATTTGAATTTGTCGTTGGCGAATGCATATGTTGTTGACGTCATAATACCAATTCAGGTTATCAATAATAACCAAAATTTTCTCCAGGCGGATCAGCCAATCAGATTGCAGTATTCAAATCAAATTAAAATATTATCCGATAGCATTAAAGACAATCGTAAGACATAATAGTGACGCAATAGTCAACTGAGAACCAAAACATTATTTTCAATGAAATCTTTCGCCATTTGTACGTAATTGAAAAGACAAAAAGTTGAAATACGAAACAATCCATAGACGTATTCTATAGTAATTACATAAGTACAATAATTCAACTGATTTTTATATTTGAGCGACTGAATTGAATTAAATGTATTTCCAAATACGTTTTATGATAATACAAGCTTGCACGAAATTTATTTGGTTGTTTTGAATAAAGAATGTTTCTTGGCGCATCGATTTGAAAAACAATTTGTACAGTGTGGTGTTATTAAGTAGTATTAAGTATTAAGTAGTACAGCTTTAATCTTAATTTTGTTGAGAAAATCATTAACCTTTTGCTCATACTAAAACAGTGGTTTTTCAAACGGTTGATTGTCCTAACCACTGGTACATCGATCGCATGTGCAGTTCGAGGCAAATTGGAATTGTTCATATTGGGAAAATATCCCCTTAATTTGTGTTTAATTGACATGTGCATAATAACACCAATGTGCAAAGTGTAAATATGTGATATGTGCATAATTGGAAATAATTGGCGTTTTGTAACTAAGAACCTTCTAGGTTTTATTTCGTCACTTCATCTTACCTTTTGTTAATCTAAGCTTAAATAACATCTGGATTTGTTCACAGGTACAAAGCACTGCAACGACATGTCAACAGAACCAACCAGAATGTAAATAATACCAATCAAGCAGAACATAACAGACATTATTGTGATTTGACAAATAATTTACCGAGCGTGCTAGACCAGGAATATGATATTATTAATAGTAATTATAATACAATTGATGTGAACATATCCCAGCTCTCTAGCAACGTAGTATGCATGGAAGGAGAATACATTAGTGTTGAACCTGATGGGCAAATAACGACAAACATGAATTGAGGACTGGAACAATAGTTAAAATTAACCTCATGAAAAAAAAGAGAGAGGGAAAGAGAGATAAATCGTCGATCATATTAATTATATGATTGAACTCAAAAAGGTTTTTCTGATACATTATATATTTGCTGGAAATTTGAAGTAAAAACAAAATGCTACAGATGGGTTGGGATTGAATCAGACCGGACAAATCAGAACCAAACTATCTAATCAGTAGGGTGATATTTAGAATTCTGACCAGACTGCCAAGTGCACGTTCTTCCTAGCAGATTACATCTCAAACTTTTTTATGAGATTCATGTTGTTCTGCTGGTACTATCATCCTCTTAAATCCGGGTTGTAATGTCCGCTACGCTTTCCGTATGAAATGATATTCAGTTTCGTCTCCCCCTCCCCAGTTTGACAGCCCATTTCTTATTTATGTTTATTTGCTGCCACCTATTGGTGTCATATTGACTGTATGAGTAGCATTGCTGGTGTCTGATAAGAATCAGAAACTGCTTACTCTTCGACAGCACATGGGTTAACTCCGTTGTTTTTGGTCTTTGTGATTGAAGTGGACACGAGGCTTGTTTCTGGCATAACGTTCCCAGTAAAATGAAATGGAACGCCAAATAATCTAAATGCCATTGGAAGCTAAAACAAATAAAGAGCATCAACAGGATAGCAACAATTGGAGATGATTACCTATCCCTGACATACTTAGTTATAATAATAGTGACATTATGCGAGAACTGTAAATAAAATACGCATAAACAAATCTGATGATAATTTGATAATAATAAAACTAACAATATACATTGCGTGATGTTAACTTTAATAAAACTTATATACTTACTTACTAAGAATGCTATTCTGTGCCCATCTGAAACATATTATGTATCCCCTCGTGAGATACTATTAATCTTATGCTTATAATAATTTGATAAAATTTTATTAAGGTCTTTCTTTCAGTGGGTACATTGGAAAGGAAAGATCTTAGTTGGTTTTGTCTTACCTTTAGTTAATTTACATTTAACTAGCGTATGGTTAATAAAACAAATAAAACACGATATAGGAGTTGTTCCGATTATCTCATTTATCCTTTCTTTTAACATATATTGGCCGACTCTGAAATCGGGATGCGGTCAACATATTAGGCTTTATTCTAACTCATTGCAGTTGTTCATTGCTTTAATTCACAAATATATAGAGACAAGTTGATGATATTAAAGGGCGAATCAGAAGCCATAACAGCTTTAGTTTTCTGTGTAGCGTTTTGAAGATCATTGTTTGTCATATTGACCATTGCATAGTGTGTTCATCGATTTACTGTTTTTGATTGCCCATTCGGTGTCTTCATACGTTTGTTGAAGAGTAATATACATTAATAGGATTAGGGTTGTGGTGCTTAACGCTACTTTCAACACAATTTCTGCTATCGTGGAGGTTAGTTTTATTGGTAAATGAAACCAGACTACCCGGAGAAAACCACTCACTCGCCGTAAGAGTTTTGGATTAGAAACATCAAAATTTGCCAATAATTGTAATATTGTTTTAATAGTGCAATGATATAACATACTTAAGTTACAATGTTTTGTGGATACGGGTCCGCGCTCTTATGATGTCCAGACAATTGACAACTTTCATTTTTACACGATTCAAGTTACCTCCTCTGTTGAAAGCAATCATTACTTCCTTAACATATACTGAACATGATGTTCCATTTTTAGGTGTAGCCGTAATACATTACCATTTTTTATTATATATTAATTTCAAGTGCTATATTTTGGTTAGTTTATTTTCTAAAATGGTGGAAGGTGTACTGGAGTCCGCTCATTTGAAATCTGACAGTTGGGCAAAATAATCGAAAAACCCGATCTATTGGGTTTTGTTAAGAACTTAAACGCTGAAGATTGTGATGAATAGGACCATCACCAACACTTTTTGTTATTGAAAAAACATCATCATCATTATCATAAAACTCACGCATATAATACTTATTTGTAGCAGTATTTCTACAAGTTACTGAAAACATGTGACTTGAGGGTAATTCATGTTACTGGTATTTTTTCTATGACGTAACACGCATAATACATATTACACATACAATTTCACGATCTCAAACTCTCTAATCTGGAAGAGAAAATGCATTAGTAGGGTGCCCAGTGTTAAAAAAGTGGCTTAGTTAACGAGTTTAAGCTAACGACATCACACACGCCTAAATTTGATTTCAAACGATAGATACATTATTAAATTTTATTTTTATGCTTGTCGTCGTAACTTACTGTGGTCACAATTTTTTTTAAATTTCACGTTTTTAAGGGGTAGCCCGGGGTTCTATGGTACCGCGGTACTAAATGTTTAACATTTTACAAAGCATGGTATCAGGGTAAAATAAAAATGTCCGCTATTTCTAAGGAAAAGATAAAAATACGTGTACTTACAAAAATTCAAGACATTTGGACAGAATGACCAGACGTTCGGATACATGTGACTGTTGTGTTTATGAATATATAAATAGAAAAACCGGCGGATGGCGCTGCAGTGCATAGGAACAGACAAAATAAATACCGCGGTATCATAGAACCCGCGGTACCATAGGAAGGGAGTGTACCCTCAAATAACACACAACACATGTCACCTTTAACAATAAAAACACATCTAATATCACATTTAGATTACCAAGAGAACATTTTGATAAAGAAACAATGAATCAAAAATATCATTGAAAGCAAATAACGACTTAATTAATCAAATTAAATAACAATTTTGTATCTTCCAATTATGACTTAAATTTGACCCTAAATTAACACATTTTTTTATCAAATATAGCGCGAATACGCTCTATAATGAAATTATTGTTATTCCTATCAAATAACAATGACTTAAATCTATCGTGTACAAAAAATCAATACTGAAATGTAAACAGTTACGAAGAAATAAATAAATATAAACAATAATAAAATCTCAAATTTCCACCCCGTAAAACACGGAACATTCCACGCCAGTAATCGTTTCGTATATTTCACTATAAGGTCATTAATTAGCACGATTTGTCACTCAATGAATTTTGTATTTTCACTTTAATTGTGGTTATTCTAAATATCTTTTTATTGTTTCGAGTTTGTTGTTGATAGTTTTTGTTTAAAATATTATTTTTGTGGCAACCATTGTTCCATTTTTTGTCATTGAAATTTATTTTGTTGATGTTATTTTAATATCCGAATCAATTCTGTTGGATAAGTTTATATTCCGGAAAATGGCTCAATTTGACAGTCCAGTAAAGCTCTGTCCTTCTGGTCCTAAGAAAAGTAGGAATGGTATACAGTGGGAGAAATGCATAATTTGCCAAAGTTCGTCCACTGAACTGCTAATAAGTATGAGGAGTCAAATCAAGGCCAGCTTATTAAATGCTATGGAAGCAAGGAAAGATGAGGTGTACAGTCTTGTCTTGCAGGATATTTCTGTTTTAGACTGCATTCGCAGTGAACATTTTAAAGTTATGTGCCACCGCTCCTGCTATAAGTCATATACCAGCAAGCACAATTGTAGTTTCTTCAAGACCGAGTCTATTGTCGTTGAACCTCAGCAGATATCAGTACACCCACTTGTGCCAAGCCTTGAAATACAACATAACAGCCAAGTCACACTGTGAATCGGGAAGTGTGTTTTCTTTGTGAAAAGAAAACCTCTAGAAAGGACAGGAAGCTTCATAAAATTGAATCAAGTGACCGCCTGAATAATTTAAGGGAATCAGCTGTTGGTCAAAATGATCAAAGAATGATTCAGATAATGGACGAAAATGCATTCACTGAGAATGCTGTCTACCATTCTCCATGCATCACCAAATATTTGTTAAAATATACGCCTTTGAATTCTGAATGCATGGGGAATGAAGGTTCATATTCGAGTGAACACGACACTGCTTTCAAGTCACTCATTCCGGACATTGACGAGGACTTAACCATACACAAAAAAGTATTCTTTATGACCCAATTACTCAATTACTTAAAAAATATCTGTCTTATCTGCCCGATCATATCCCTAAGACATACCATGTTACTAAATTACAGGACAAAATTGAACATTAGTATGGTAATTCGATTGTTGTACAATCACAGCGCGGACAAGGGAAGTCCAACTTAGTTTTCAGTAGTGATGAATCAGTAGGAAACGTCGTCGCAACTGCAGGCACGTTATAATCAAAATATGATGTGCTAAACACACAACAGTAAGTTAGTGTGCCATGTCTATCACTATAATGTGCTAAATACACAACACTAATTAGTGTGTCATGTCTATCACTGATGTGCTAAACACACAACATTAAGTTAGTGTGCCATGTCTATCACTATGATGTGCTAAGCACACAACACTAAGTTAGCGTGCCATGTCTATCACTATGATGTGCTAAACACACAACACTAAGTTAGTGTACCATGTCTATCACTATGATGTGCTAAACACACAACACTAAGTTAGTGTACCATGTCTATTACTATGATGTGCTAAGCACACAACACTAAGTTAGTGTGCCATGTCTATCATTATGATGTGCATATTTTAACACAACACTAAGTTAGTGTGCCATCTCTATCACTATGATGTGCTAAACACACAACACTAAGTTAGTGTGCCATGTCTATCACTGTGATGTGCTAAACACACAACACTAAGTTAGTGTGCCATGTCTATCACTATGATGTGCTAAACACACAACACTAAGTTAGTGTGCCATGTCTATCACTATGATGTGCTAAACACACAACACTAAGTTAGTGTGCCATGTCTATCACTGTGATGTGCTAAACACACAACACTAAGTTAGTGTGCCATGTCTATCACTATGATGTGCTAAACACACAACACTAAGTTAGTGTGCCATGTCTATCACTATGATGTGCTAAACACACAACACTAAGTTAGTGTGCCATGTCTATCACTGTGATGTGCTAAATACACAACACTAAGTTAGTGTGTCATGTCTATCACTGATGTGCTAAACACACAACATTAAGTTAGTGTGCCATGTCTATCACTATGATGTGCTAAACACACAACACTAAGTTAGTGTACCATGTCTATTACTATGATGTGCAAAGCACACAACACTAAGTTAGTGTGCCATGTCTATCATTATGATGTGCTAAACACACAACACTAAGTTAGTGTGCCATATCTATCACTATGATGTGCTAAACACACAACACTAAGTTAGTGTGCCATGTCTATCACTGTGATGTGCTAAACACACAACACTAAGTTAGTGTGCCATGTCTATCACTATGATGTGCTAAACACACAACACTAAGTTAGTGTGCCATGTCTATCACTATGATGTGCTAAACACACAACACTAAGTTAGTGTGCCATGTCTATCACTATGATGTGCTAAACACACAACACTAAGTTAGTGTGCCATGTCTATCACTATGATGTGCTAAACACACAACATTAAGTTAGTGTGCCATGTCTATCACTATGATGTGCTAAACACACAACACTAAGTTAGTGTGCCATGTCTATCGCTATGATGTGCTAAACACACAACACTAAGTTAGTGTGCCATGTCTATCACTATGATGTGCTAAACACACAACACTAAGTTAGTGTGCCATGTCTATTACTATGATGTGCTAAACACACAACATTAAGTTAGTGTGCCATGTCTATCGCTATGATGTGCTAAACACACAACACTAAGTTAGTGTGCCATGTCTATCGCTATGATGTGCTAAACACACAACACTAAGTTAGTGTGCCATGTCTATCACTATGATGTGCTAAACACACAACACTAAGTTAGTGTGCCATGTCTATTACTATGATGTGCTAAACACACAACATTAAGTTAGTGTGCCATGTCTATCGCTATGATGTGCTAAACACACAACACTAAGTTAGTGTGCCATGTCTATCGCTATGATGTGCTAAACACACAACACTAAGTTAGTGTGCCATGTCTATCACTATGATGTGCTAAACACACAACACTAAGTTAGTGTGCCATGTCTATTACTATGATGTGCTAAACACACAACATTAAGTTAGTGTGCCATGTCTATCACTATGATGTGCTAAACACACAACACTAAGTTAGTGTGCCATGTCTATCGCTATGATGTGCTAAACACACAACACTAAGTTAGTGTGTCATGTCTATCACTATGATGTGCTAAACACACAACACTAAGTTAGTGTGCCATGTCTATTACTATGATGTGCTAAACACACAACATTAAGTTAGTGTGCCATGTCTATCAATATGATGTGCTAAACACACAACACTAAGTTAGTGTGCCATGTCTATCGCTATGATGTGCTAAACACACAACACTAAGTTAGTGTGCCATGTCTATCACTATGATGTGCTAAACACACAACACTAAGTTAGTGTGCCATGTCTATCACTATGATGTGCTAAACACAAAACACTAAGTTAGTGTGCCATGTCTATCACTATGATGTGCTAAACACACAACACTAAGTTAGTGTCCCATGTCTATCACTATGATGTGCTAAAGACACAACACTAAGTTAGTGTGCCATGTCTATTACTATGATGTGCTAAACACACAACACTAAGTTAGTGTGCCATGTCTATTACTATGATGTGCTAAACACACAACACTAAGTTAGTGTGCCATGTCTATCACTATGATGTGCTAAGCACACAACACTAAGTTAGTGTGCCATGTCTATCACTATGATGTGCTAAACACACAACACTAAGTTAGTGTGTCATGTCTATCACTATGATGTGCTAAACACACAACACTAAGTTAGTGTGCCATGTCTATCACTATGATGGGCTAAACACACAACACTAAGTTAGTGTGCCATGTCTATCACTATGATGGGCTAAACACACAACATTAAGTTAGTGTGCCATGTCTATCACTATGATGTGCTAAACACACAACACTAAGTTAGTGTGCCATGTCTATTATTATGATGTGCTAAACACACAACACTAAGTTAGTGTGCCATGTCTATCACTATGATGTGCTAAACACACAACACTAAGCTAGTGTGCCATGTCTAGGACTATGATGTGCTAAACACACAACACTAAGTTAGGGTGCCATGTCTATCACTATGATGTGCTAAGCACACAACACTAAGTTCGTGTGCCATGTCTATCACTATGATGTGCTAAGCACACAACACTAAGTTAGTGTGCCATGTCTATCACTATGGTATGCTAAGCACACAACACTAAGTTAGTGTACCATGTCTATCACTATGATGTGCTAAACACACAACATTAAGTTCGTCTGCCATGTCTATCACTATGATGTGTTAAACACACAGCACTAAGTTAGTGTGCCATGTCTATCACTATGGTATGCTAAGCACACAACACTAAGTTAGTGTGCCATGTCTATCACTATGATGTGCTAAACACACAACACTAAGTTAGTGTGCAATGTCTATCACTATGATGTGCTAAACACACAACACTAAGTTAGTGTGTCATGTCTATCACTATGATGTGCTAAACACACAACACTAAGTTAGTGTGCAATGTCTATCACTATGATGTGCTAAACACACAACACTAAGTTAGTGTGCCATGTCTATCACTATGATGTGCTAAACACACAACATTAAGTTAGTGTGCCATGTCTATCACTATGATGTGCTAAAACACACAACACTAGGTTCGTGTGCCATGTCTATCACTATGATGTGCTAAACACACAACATTAAGTTAGTGTGCCATGTCTATCACTATGATGTGCTAAGCACACAACACTAAGTTAGTGTACCATGTCTATCACTATGATGTGCTAAGCACACAACACTAAGTTAGTGTGCCATGTCTATCACTATGATGTGCTAAACACACAACACTAAGTTAGTGTGCCATGTCTATCACTATGGTATGCTAAGCACACAACACTAAGTTAGTGTACCATGTCTATCACTATGATGTGCTAAACACACAACACTAAGTTCGTGTGCCATGTCTATCACTATGATGTGTTAAACACACAGCACTAAGTTAGTGTGCCATGTCTATCACTGTGGTATGCTAAGCACACAACACTAAGTTAGTGTGCCATGTCTATCACTATGATGTGCTAAACACACAACACTAAGTTAGTGTGCAATGTCTATCACTATGATGTGCTAAACACACAACACTAAGTTAGTGTGTCATGTCTATCACTATGATGTGCTAAACACACAACACTAAGTTAGTGTGCAATGTCTATCACTATGATGTGCTAAACACACAACACTAAGTTAGTGTGCCATGTCTATCACTATGATGTGCTAAACACACAACATTAAGTTAGTGTGCCATGTCTATCACTATGATATGCTAAAACACACAACACTAGGTTCGTGTGCCATGTCTATCACTATCATGTGCTAAACACACAACATTAAGTTAGTGTGCCATGTCTATCACTATGATGTGCTAAACACACAACACTAAGTTAGTGTACCATGTCTATCACTATGATGTGCTAAGCACACAACACTAAGTTAGTGTGCCATGTCTATCACTATGATGTGCTAAACACACAGCACTAAGTTAGTGTGCCATGTCTATCACTATGATGTGCTAAACACACAACATTAAGTTAGTGTGCCATGTCTATCACTATGATGTGCTAAACACACAACACTAAGCTAGTGTGCAATGTCTATCACTATGATGTGCTAAGCACACAACATTAAGTTTGTGTGCCATGTCTTTCACTATGACGTGCTAAACACACAACACTAAGTTAGTGTGCCATATCTATCACTATGATGTGCTAAGCACACAACACTAAGTTAGTGTGCCATGTCTTTCACTATGACGTGCTAAACACACAACACTAAGTTAGTGTGCCATGTCTATCACTATGATGTGCTAAACACACAACACTAAGTTAGTGTGCCATGTCTTTCACTATGACGTGCTAAACACACAACACTAAGTTAGTGTGCCATGTCTTTCACTATGACGTGCTAAACACACAACACTAAGTTAGTGTGCCATATCTATCACTATGATGTGCTAAGCACACAACACTAAGTTAGTGTGCCATGTCTTTCACTATGACGTGCTAAACACACAACACTAAGTTAGTGTGCCATGTCTTTCACTATGACGTGCTAAACACACAACACTAAGTTAGTGTGCCATATCTATCACTATGATGTGCTAAGCACACAACACTAAGTTAGTGTGCCATGTCTATTACTATGATGTGCTAAACACACAACATTAAGTTAGTGTGTCATGTCTATCACTATGATGTGCTAAGCACACAACATTAAGTTAGTGTGCCATGTCTATCACTGTGATGTGCTAAACACACAACACTAAGTTAGTGTGCCATGTCTATCGCTATGATGTGCTAAACACACAACACTAAGTTAGTGTGCCATGTCTATTACTATGATGTGCTAAACACACAACATTAAGTTAGTGTGTCATGTCTATCACTATGATGTGCTAAGCACACAACATTAAGTTAGTGTGCCATGTCTATCACTGTGATGTGCTAAACACACAACACTAAGTTAGTGTGCCATGTCTATCGCTATGATGTGCTAAACACACAACACTAAGTTAGTGTGCCATGTCTATCACTATGATGTGCTAAACACACAACACTAAGTTAGTGTACCATGTCTATCACTATGATGTGCTAAACACACAACACTAAGTTAGTGTGCCATGTCTATCGCTATGATGTGCTAAACACACAACACTAAGTTAGTGTGCCATGTCTATCGCTATGATGTGCTAAACACACAACACTAAGTTAGTGTGCCATGTCTATCACTATGATGTGCTAAACACACAACATTAAGTTAGTGTGCCATGTCTATCACTATGATGTGCTAAACACACAACACTAAGTTAGTGTGCCATGTCTATCACTATGATGTGCTAAACACACAACATTAAGTTAGTGTACCATGTCTATCACTATGATGTGCTAAACACACAACACTAAGTTAGTGTGCCATGTCTATCACTATGATGTGCTAAACACACAACACTAAGTTAGTGTACCATGTCTATCGCTATGATGTGCTAAACACACAACACTAAGTTAGTGTGCCATGTCTATCACTATGATGTGCTAAACACACAACATTAAGTTAGTGTGCCATGTCTATCACTATGATGTGCTAAACACACAACACTAAGTTAGTGTGCCATGTCTATCACTATGATGTGCTAAACACACAACACTAAGTTAGTGTGCCATGTCTATCACTATGATGTGCTAAACACACAAAAATAAGTTAGTGTGCCGTGTCTATCACTATGATGTGCTAAGCACACAACACTAAGCTAGTGTGCCATATATATCACTATGATGCGCTAAACACACAACACTAAGTTAGTGTACCATGTCTATCACTATGATGTGCTAAACACACAACACTAAGTTAGTGTACCATGTCTATCACTATGATGTGCTAAACACACAACATTAAGTTAGTGTACCATGTCTATCACTATGATGTGCTAAGCACACAACACTAAGTTAGTGTGCCATGTCTATCACTGTGATGTGCTAAATACACAACACTAAGTTAGTGTGTCATGTCTATCACTATGATGTGCTAAACACACAACACTAAGTTAGTGGGCCATGTCTATCACTATGATGTGCTAAACACACAACACTAAGTTAGTGTGTCATGTCTATCACTATGATGTGCTAAACACACAACATTAAGTTAGTGTACCATGTCTATCACTATGATGTGCTAAACACACAACACTAAGTTAGTGTGTCATGTCTATCACTATGATGTGCTAAACACACAACATTAAGTTAGTGTACCATGTCTATCACTATGATGTGCTAAGCACACAACACTAAGTTAGTGTGCCATGTCTATCACTATGATGTGCTAAACACACAACATTAAGTTAGTGTACCATGTCTATCACTATGATGTGCTAAACACACAACACTAAGTTAGTGTGTCATGTCTATCACTATGATGTGCTAAGCACACAACACTAAGTTAGTGTGTCATGTCTATCACTATGATGTGCTAAACACACAACATTAAGTTAGTGTACCATGTCTATCACTATGATGTGCTAAGCACACAACACTAAGTTAGTGTGCCATGTCTATCACTATGATGTGCTAAACACACAACATTAAGTTAGTGTACCATGTCTATCACTATGATGTGCTAAATACACAACACTAAGTTAATGTGTCATGTCTATCACTATGATGTGCTAAACACACAACATTAAGTTAGTGTACCATGTCTATCACTATGATGTGCTAAACACACAACACTAAGTTAGTGTGTCATGTCTATCACTATGATGTGCTAAACACACAACATTAAGTTAGTGTATCATGTCTATCACTATGATGTGCTAAACACACAACACTAAGTTAGTGTGTCATGTCTATCACTATGATATGCTAAACACACAACATTAAGTTAGTGTACCATGTCTATCACTATGATGTGCTAAACACACAACACTAAGTTAGTGTGTCATGTCTATCACTATGATGTGCTAAACACACAACATTAAGTTAGTGTACCATGTCTATCACTATGATGTGCTAAACACACAACACTAAGTTAGTGTGTCATGTCTATCACTATGATGTGCTAAACACACAACATTAAGTTAGTGTGCCATGTCTATCACTATGATGTGCTAAGCACACAACACTAAGTTAGTGTGCCATGTCTATCACTATGATGTGCTAAACACACAACACTAAGTTAGTGTGCCATGTCTATCACTATGATGTGCTAAACACACAACATTAAGTTAGTGTACCATGTCTATCACTATGATGTGCTAAACACACAACACTAAGTTAGTGTGCCATGTCTATCACTATGATGTGCTAAACACACAACACTAAGTTAGTGTGTCATGTCTATCACTATGATGTGCTAAACACACAACACTAAGTTAGTGTGCCATGTCTATCACTATGATGTGCTAAACACACAACACTAAGTTAGTGTGCCATGTCTATCAATGTGATGTGCTAAACACACAACATTAAGTTAGTGTGTCATGTCTATCACTATGATGTGCTAAGCACACAACACTAAGTTAGTGTGCCATGTCTATCACTATGATGTGCTAAACACACAACATTAAGTTAGTGTGCCATGTCTATCACTATGATGTGCTAAACACACAACACTAAGTTAGTGTGCCATGTCTATCACTGTGATGTGCTAAACACACAACATTAAGTTAGTGTGCCATGTCTATCACTATGATGTGCTAAACACACAACACTAAGTTAGTGTACCATGTCTATCACTATGATGTGCTAAACACACAACACTAAGTTAGTGTACCATGTCTATCGCTATGATGTGCTAAACACACAACATTAAGTTAGTGTACCATGTCTATCGCTATGATGTGCTAAGCACACAACATTAAGTTAGTGTGCCATGTCTATCACTATGGTATGCTAAACACACAACACTAAGTTAGTGTACCATGTCTATCACTATGATGTGCTAAACACACAACACTAAGTTAGTGTACCATGTCTATCGCTATGATGTGCTAAACACACAACATTAAGTTAGTGTACCATGTCTATCACTATGATGTGCTAAACACACAACATTAAGTTAGTGTACCATGTCTATCACTGTGATGTGCTAAACACACAACACTAAGTTAGTGTACCATGTCTATCGCTATGATGTGCTAAACACACAACATTAAGTTAGTGTACCATGTCTATCACTATGATGTGCTAAACACACAACACTAAGTTAGTGTACCATGTCTATCGCTATGATGTGCTAAACACACAACATTAAGTTAGTGTACCATGTCTATCACTATGATGTGCTAAACACACAACATTAAGTTAGTGTACCATGTCTATTACTATGATGTGCTAAACACACAACACTAAGTTAGTGTACCATGTCTATCGCTATGATGTGCTAAACACACAACACTAAGTTAGTGTACCATGTCTATCGCTATGATGTGCTAAACACACAACATTAAGTTAGTGTGCCATGTCTATCACTATGGTATGCTAAACACACAACACTAAGTTAGTGTACCATGTCTATCACTATGATGTGCTAAACACACAACACTAAGTTAGTGTACCATGTCTATCGCTATGATGTGCTAAACACACAACATTAAGTTAGTGTACCATGGCTATCACTATGATGTGCTAAACACACAACACTAAGTTAGTGTACCATGTCTATCACTATGATGTGCTAAACACACAACACTAAGTTAGTGTACCATGTCTATCGCTATGATGTGCTAAACACACAACATTAAGTTAGTGTACCATGTCTATCGCTATGATGTGCTAAACACACAACATTAAGTTAGTGTGCCATGTCTATCACTATGGTATGCTAAACACACAACACTAAGTTAGTGTACCATGTCTATCACTATGATGTGCTAAACACACAACATTAAGTTAGTGTGCCATGTCTATCACTATGATGTGCTAAACACATAACACTAAGTTAGTGTGCCATGTCTATCACTATGATGTGCTAAACACACAACATTAAGTTAGTGTGCCATGTCTATCACTATGATGTGCTAAACACACAACACTAAGTTAGTGTGCCATGTCTATCACTATGATGTGCTAAACACACAACATTAAGTTAGTGTGCCATGTCTATCACTATGATGTGCTAAACACACAACATTAAGTTAGTGTGCCATGTCTATCACTATGATGTGCTAAACACACAACATTAAGTTAGTGTGCCATGTTTATCACTATGATGTGCTAAGCACACAACACTAAGTTCGTGTGCCATGTCTATCACTATGATGTGCTAAACACACAACACTAAGTTAGTGTGCCATGTCTATCACTATGATGTGCTAAACACACAACATTAAGTTAGTGTGCCATGTCTATCACTATGATGTGCTAAACACACAACATTAAGTTATTGTGCCATGTCTATCACTATGATGTGCTAAACACACAACATTAAGCTAGTGTGCCATGTCTATCACTATGATGTTTTTTCCAGTGAGCTAGCGATATAAAAATCATATAAACTTGTTGGTCTAGCTATATATAGCTAGTACAAAGTGCAATCACCATCATCGTCTCATCGAAATGTAGTTTGTTCTCCTCATAATATTAGCTGAAAAATTGCTGACTTGCCGTTAAACAGCAATCACTCACTCATCTCTACAACTGAAATCATATCCAATATATCTAATCTCCATACGAGATGATTTTACAAAAAATATAATATTCTACAAATGGCAAAACTGATACAATTTAAACTAAAATTAGCTGAAATTTAAACTGTAGCTTTATGCTAATGAGTTGCTTAATATACATTTTGTAGTTGGAGTTTTTTCGTAAAATGTAAGTTGGGTGATTTTTTGTGGTATTTGCAAATTATTCCACTTTGAATAAATTTGAATGGTACTTTCAAAATGATATACTGTTATCCAGCCGTCCAACTGACATGGTCACAGGCTATGGATAAAACATAAGAGTATTAATACAGTTAGTATAACGCCTTAAAGGCCAAAAGCTTTTTATAAGATTCAAGTGGCTGTAAATTGTAGATACATTATATTACAATGTTAAGCATTACATTTTGTAACACATTTCTTTTTTTTTCCTCCATCAAGTTTTGCTGAATATGCTGGTTTTGACCCCAAAAAGATAGAAATCTTGTCTGACACTAATGTGACAATTGAAACCAAAGTTGACATTGCTGTTCATTGGTGGGAAATTAAAAAGTTTCAATCTTCGGAATCCGCGGACTGTTGTCTCAGTGACCTAGCACTACAAAAAATCCAACTCAGCGTGTTGGTCTAGTGCAAAGCGGACCTCATCATCATCATTTTATAGAAAATATACTTGTTCTTGCCATGATATAGCTGAAAAATCACTCACTCACTCAATCTTTGGAGATGATCGGAAATTCAACATGGCTGCCAGGGCATACCCATGATTGGATAAAATTTCAAAAATCTCAGAAACCACTTAGAAGATTAAATTTTGATATTGTAAGAATACCCATTCGATGTTTCTATGCTAATTCTATCAACAATAACTGCCATCACAGAACCTGGTTTAACATAAGACTCTATGGGAAACATGACATAACTTCTTCTCAGAAACAATTTGACATACATTGTATTTATACCAAATCCTGCAAATATTATACTAGATTGAAAATTCTATTTCATCACAAAGGAAGGCCATACTGTCTGCACATGTTGTTTATCTATATGTTTGTTTGTTTGTTTGATGGTGTTTAACGCCACTTTCAACTATATTTCAATTATATCGTGGTGGAGGAAACCGGAGGACCCAGAGAAAACCACCGACCTGTGGCAAGTCACTGACAAACTTTATCAAATAATGTGCACCTCGCCCTGATCGAGATTCTAACATACAACATCAGTGGTGATAGGCACTGATTGCATAGGTAGTTGTAAATCCAATTACCATACGATCACGGCCACGACGGCCCCCTGTTTATCTATAAGATCACAGACAAAGAATAACAAATACACTCACTTGTCATTAGAACCCGTTATAAATATATACGAATTAGCCTACAATAGAAAAAACGGTAATCCAGCCTGTCTTTATGAATCATAAGTCGGCCAAGCCCCCTTAATTCATAAGCATGGGGTGGATTACCAATACGTATTTTTGGAGACAAGTAAGTAAGTAATTTCTATTTAAAGTTGGAAACGTATATATAAATAGAACATGAGCTCTTTAGAACTCTTTAACTGACTTCATATTTTAAAAACAGAACAAAGGATAAACATAGCAAAGCAGCACGTGGTCAAACATACATATATAGTATAAATATCAAAGCAGCACGTGGTTAAACATACATATATAGTATAAATATCAAAGCAGCACGTGGTTAAACATACATATATAGTATAAATATCAAAGCAGCACGTGGTTAAACATACATATATAGTATAAATATCAAAGCAGCACGTGGTTAAACATACATATATAGTATAAATATCAAAGCAGCACGTGGTTAAACATACATATATAGTATAAATATCAAAGCAGCACGTGGTTAAACATACATATATAGTATAAATATCAAAGCAGCACGTGGTTAAACATACATATATAGTATAAATATCAAAGCAGCACGTGGTTAAACATACATATATAGTATAAATATCAAAGCAGCACGTGGTTAAACATACATATATAGTATAAATATCAAAGCAGCACGTGGTTAAACATACATATATAGTATAAATATCAAAGCAGCACGTGGTTAAACATACATATATAGTATAAATATCAAAGCAGCACGTGGTTAAACATACATATATAGTATAAATATCAAAGCAGCACGTGGTTAAACATACATATATAGTATAAATATCAAAGCAGCACGTGGTTAAACATACATATATAGTATAAATATCAAAGCAGCACGTGGTTAAACATACATATATAGTATAAATATCAAAGCAGCACGTGGTTAAACATACATATATAGTATAAATATCAAAGCAGCACGTGGTTAAACATACATATATAGTATAAATATCAAAGCAGCACGTGGTTAAACATACATATATAGTATAAATATCAAAGCAGCACGTGGTTAAACATACATATATAGTATAAATATCAAAGCAGCACGTGGTTAAACATACATATATAGTATAAATATCAAAGCAGCACGTGGTTAAACATACATATATAGTATAAATATCAAAGCAGCACGTGGTTAAACATACATATATAGTATAAATATCAAAGCAGCACGTGGTTAAACATACATATATAGTATAAATATCAAAGCAGCACGTGGTTAAACATACATATATAGTATAAATATCAAAGCAGCACGTGGTTAAACATACATATATAGTATAAATATCAAAGCAGCACGTGGTTAAACATACATATATAGTATAAATATCAAAGCAGCACGTGGTTAAACATACATATATAGTATAAATATCAAAGCAGCACGTGGTTAAACATACATATATAGTATAAATATCAAAGCAGCACGTGGTTAAACATACATATATAGTATAAATATCAAAGCAGCACGTGGTTAAACATACATATATAGTATAAATATCAAAGCAGCACGTGGTTAAACATACATATATAGTATAAATATCAAAGCAGCACGTGGTTAAACATACATATATAGTATAAATATCAAAGCAGCACGTGGTTAAACATACATATATAGTATAAATATCAAAGCAGCACGTGGTTAAACATACATATATAGTATAAATATCAAAGCAGCACGTGGTTAAACATACATATATAGTATAAATATCAAAGCAGCACGTGGTTAAACATACATATATAGTATAAATATCAAAGCAGCACGTGGTTAAACATACATATATAGTATAAATATCAAAGCAGCACGTGGTTAAACATACATATATAGTATAAATATCAAAGCAGCACGTGGTTAAACATACATATATAGTATAAATATCAAAGCAGCACGTGGTTAAACATACATATATAGTATAAATATCAAAGCAGCACGTGGTTAAACATACATATATAGTATAAATATCAAAGCAGCACGTGGTTAAACATACATATATAGTATAAATATCAAAGCAGCACGTGGTTAAACATACATATATAGTATAAATATCAAAGCAGCACGTGGTTAAACATACATATATAGTATAAATATCAAAGCAGCACGTGGTTAAACATACATATATAGTATAAATATCAAAGCAGCACGTGGTTAAACATACATATATAGCATAAATATCAAAGCAGCACGTGGTTAAACATACATATATAGTATAAATATCAAAGCAGCACGTGGTTAAACATACATATATAGTATAAATATCAAAGCAGCACGTGGTTAAACATACATATATAGTATAAATATCAAAGCAGCACGTGGTTAAACATACATATATAGCATAAATATCAAAGC
Organism: Bathymodiolus septemdierum; assembly: GCA_963383655.1. Lineage (NCBI taxonomy): Eukaryota > Metazoa > Mollusca > Bivalvia > Mytilida > Modiolidae > Bathymodiolus > Bathymodiolus septemdierum. The sequence goes on along the minus strand of OY726517.1, from coordinate 113,978,972 downwards.
AGCACGTGGTTAAACATACATATATAGCATAAATATCAAAGCAGCACGTGGTTAAACATACATATATAGCATAAATATCAAAGCAGCACGTGGTTAAACATACATATATAGCATAAATATCAAAGCAGCACGTGGTTAAACATACATATATAGCATAAATATCAAAGCAGCACGTGGTTAAACATACATATATAGCATAAATATCAAAGCAGCACGTGGTTAAACATACATATATAGCATAAATATCAAAGCAGCACGTGGTTAAACATACATATATAGCATAAATATCAAAGCAGCACGTGGTTAAACATACATATATAGTATAAATATCAAAGCAGCACGTGGTTAAACATACATATATAGTATAAATATCAAAGCAGCACGTGGTTAAACATTTATATATAGCATAAATATCAAAGCAGCACGTGGTTAAACATACATATATAGCATAAATATCAAAGCAGCACGTGGTTAAACATACATATATAGCATAAATATCAAAGCAGCACGTGGTTAAACATACATATATAGCATAAATATCAAAGCAGCACGTGGTTAAACATACATATATAGTATAAATATCAAAGCAGCACGTGGTTAAACATACATATATAGCATAAATATCAAAGCAGCACGTGGTTAAACATACATATATAGCATAAATATCAAAGCAGCACGTGGTTAAACATACATATATAGCATAAATATCAAAGCAGCACGTGGTTAAACATACATATATAGCATAAATATCAAAGCAGCACGTGGTTAAACATACATATATAGCATAAATATCAAAGCAGCACGTGGTTAAACATACATATATGGCATAAATATCAAAGCAGCACGTGGTTAAACATACATATATGGCATAAATATCAAAGCAGCACGTGGTTAAACATACATATATGGCATAAATATCAAAGCAGCACGTGGTTAAACATACATATATGGCATAAATATCAAAGCAGCACGTGGTTAAACATACATATATAGCATAAATATCAAAGCAGCACGTGGTTAAACATACATATATAGCATAAATATCAAAGCAGCACGTGGTTAAACATACATATATAGCATAAATATCAAAGCAGCACGTGGTTAAACATACATATATAGCATAAATATCAAAGCAGCACGTGGTTAAACATACATATATAGCATAAATATCAAAGCAGCACGTGGTTAAACATACATATATAGCATAAATATCAAAGCAGCACGTGGTTAAACATACATATATAGCATAAATATCAAAGCAGCACGTGGTTAAACATACATATATAGCATAAATATCAAAGCAGCACGTGGTTAAACATACATATATAGCATAAATATCAAAGCAGCACGTGGTTAAACATACATATATAGCATAAATATCAAAGCAGCACGTGGTTAAACATACATATATAGCATAAATATCAAAGCAGCACGTGGTTAAACATACATATATAGCATAAATATCAAAGCAGCACGTGGTTAAACATACATATATAGCATAAATATCAAAGCAGCACGTGGTTAAACATACATATATAGCATAAATATCAAAGCAGCACGTGGTTAAACATACATATATAGCATAAATATCAAAACAGCACGTGGTTAAACATACATATATAGTATAAATATCAAAGCAGCACGTGGTTAAACATACATATATAGCATAAATATCAAAGCAGCACGTGGTTAAACATACATATATAGCATAAATATCAAAGCAGCACGTGGTTAAACATACATATATAGCATAAATATCAAAGCAGCACGTGGTTAAGCATACATATATAGCATAAATATCAAAGCAGCACGTGGTTAAACATACATATATAGCATAAATATCAAAGCAGCACGTGGTTAAACATACATATATAGTATAAATATCAAAGCAGCACGTGGTTAAACATACATATATAGCATAAATATCAAAGCAGCACGTGGTTAAACATACATATATAATATAAATATCAAAGCAGCACGTGGTTAAACATACATATATGGCATAAATATCAAAGCAGCACGTGGTTAAACATACATATATGGCATAAATATCAAAGCAGCACGTGGTTAAACATACATATATGGCATAAATATCAAAGCAGCACGTGGTTAAACATACATATATGGCATAAATATCAAAGCAGCACGTGGTTAAACATACATATATGGCATAAATATCAAAGCAGCACGTGGTTAAACATACATATATAGCATAAATATCAAAGCAGCACGTGGTTAAACATACATATATAGCATAAATATCAAAGCAGCACGTGGTTAAACATACATATATAGCATAAATATCAAAGCAGCACGTGGTTAAACATACATATATAGCATAAATATCAAAGCAGCACGTGGTTAAACATACATATATAGCATAAATATCAAAGCAGCACGTGGTTAAACATACATATATAGCATAAATATCAAAGCAGCACGTGGTTAAACATACATATATCGCATAAATATCAAAGCAGCACGTGGTTAAACATACATATATAGTATAAATATCAAAGCAGCACGTGGTTAAACATACATATATAGTATAAATATCAAAGCAGCACGTGGTTAAACATACATATATAGTATAAATATCAAAGCAGCACGTGGTTAAACATGCATATATAGTATAAATATCAAAGCAGCACGTGGTTAAACATACATATATAGTATAAATATCAAAGCAGCACGTGGTTAAACATACATATATAGTATAAATATCAAAGCAGCACGTGGTTAAACATACATATATAGTATAAATATCAAAGCAGCACGTGGTTAAACATACATATATAGCATAAATATCAAAGCAGCACGTGGTTAAACATACATATATAGCATAAATATCAAAGCAGCACGTGGTTAAACATACATATATAGCATAAATATCAAAGCAGCACGTGGTTAAACATACATATATAGCATAAATATCAAAGCAGCACGTGGTTAAACATACATATATAGCATAAATATCAAAGCAGCACGTGGTTAAACATACATATATCGCATAAATATCAAAGCAGCACGTGGTTAAACATACATATATCGCATAAATATCAAAGCAGCACGTGGTTAAACATACATATATAGTATAAATATCAAAGCAGCACGTGGTTAAACATACATATATAGTATAAATATCAAAGCAGCACGTGGTTAAACATACATATATAGTATAAATATCAAAGCAGCACGTGGTTAAACATGCATATATAGTATAAATATCAAAGCAGCACGTGGTTAAACATACATATATAGTATAAATATCAAAGCAGCACGTGGTTAAACATACATATATAGCATAAATATCAAAGCAGCACGTGGTTAAACATACATATATAGCATAAATATCAAAGCAGCACGTGGTTAAACATACATATATAGCATAAATATCAAAGCAGCACGTGGTTAAACATACATATATCGCATAAATATCAAAGCAGCACGTGGTTAAACATACATATATAGTATAAATATCAAAGCAGCACGTGGTTAAACATACATATATAGTATAAATATCAAAGCAGCACGTGGTTAAACATGCATATATAGTATAAATATCAAAGCAGCACGTGGTTAAACATGCATATATAGTATAAATATCAAAGCAGCACGTGGTTAAACATACATATATAGTATAAATATCAAAGCAGCACGTGGTTAAACATACATATATAGTATAAATATCAAAGCAGCACGTGGTTAAACATACATATATAGCATAAATATCAAAGCAGCACGTGGTTAAACATACATATATAGCATAAATATCAAAGCAGCACGTGGTTAAACATACATATATAGCATAAATATCAAAGCAGCACGTGGTTAAACATACATATATAGCATAAATATCAAAGCAGCACGTGGTTAAACATACATATATAGCATAAATATCAAAGCAGCACGTGGTTAAACATACATATATAGCATAAATATCAAAGCAGCACGTGGTTAAACATACATATATAGCATAAATATCAAAGCAGCACGTGGTTAAACATACATATATAGTATAAATATCAAAGCAGCACGTGGTTAAACATACATATATAGTATAAATATCAAAGCAGCACGTGGTTAAACATACATATATAGCATAAATATCAAAGCAGCACGTGGTTAAACATACATATATAGCATAAATATCAAAGCAGCACGTGGTTAAACATACATATATCGCATAAATATCAAAGCAGCACGTGGTTAAACATACATATATAGTATAAATATCAAAGCAGCACGTGGTTAAACATACATATATAGTATAAATATCAAAGCAGCACGTGGTTAAACATACATATATAGTATAAATATCAAAGCAGCACGTGGTTAAACATGCATATATAGTATAAATATCAAAGCAGCACGTGGTTAAACATACATATATAGTATAAATATCAAAGCAGCACGTGGTCAAACATACATATATAGTATAAATATCAAAGCAGCACGTGGTTAAACATACATATATAGCATAAATATCAAAGCAGCACGTGGTTAAACATACATATATAGCATAAATATCAAAGCAGCACGTGGTTAAACATACATATATAGCATAAATATCAAAGCAGCACGTGGTTAAACATACATATATAGCATAAATATCAAAGCAGCACGTGGTTAAACATACATATATAGCATAAATATCAAAGCAGCACGTGGTTAAACATACATATATAGCATAAATATCAAAGCAGCACGTGGTTAAACATACATATATAGCATAAATATCAAAGCAGCACGTGGTTAAACATACATATATAGCATAAATATCAAAGCAGCACGTGATTAAACATACATATATAGCATAAATATCAAAGCAGCACGTGGTTAAACATACATATATAGCATAAATATCAAAGCAGCACGTGGTTAAACATACATATATAGCATAAATATCAAAGCAGCACGTGGTTAAACATACATATATAGCATAAATATCAAAGCAGCACGTGGTTAAACATACATATATAGCATAAATATCAAAGCAGCACGTGGTTAAACATACATATATAGCATAAATATCAAAGCAGCACGTGGTTAAACATACATATATAGCATAAATATCAAAGCAGCACGTGGTTAAACATACATATATAGCATAAATATCAAAGCAGCACGTGGTTAAACATACATATATAGCATAAATATCAAAGCAGCACGTGGTTAAACATACATATATAGCATAAATATCAAAGCAGCACGTGGTTAAACATACATATATAGCATAAATATCAAAGCAGCACGTGGTTAAACATACATATATAGTATAAATATCAAAGCAGCACATAAGGTTATGTATACATACCTACACAAATCATAGGCATAGACAGTCGCATAGCATAACTAAAAGCACAAAGACAAGCACAGCACATATATAAATACCACATTTAAAGCAATAAAAGCGAACGAGAGGCATCAAAAGCTTGGTTATGAGGAGATTAAAATAAATTGAGTGAATAATTATCTAGTCAGTCCTATCAATTAATTTGATTGTCCCTCTTCTATATAATAATAATAATAATGATAACAATAATAATAATAATAATAATAATAAGAATAATAATTGATAAGTCTTTTCGTCTGATGCCGTGATCGTAATTATCTAAATAAAGTGTCACTTTAAAACACAGTAAATACAAGTTTAAGAAATCATGTAGAGAATCCTATTCACACTCTTAAGTTGGCAAATTTCTCAATTATAATGAATAAATGGACAGTTTTAAAAAATTATTACAAAATTTTGAATTTCTCCTAAATAAAAAATTGTGTACACTAATTACAATGTAAATTAATTAATTATTCTTATCATTATACTTGATGTCCTTAGTTATTGAGGGTGTGCACTTACATCGGCTATGCTTGATGTGCAATCCTATTGGATATTGTATTTATGCATTTATTCAATAAAATATTTGAATTGAATTGAATTTAATCCAATTCCATTTATCAAACGATGAAATAGGAGAGTATTTCGTATTTTAAATTATTAACAATTTATACACAAGCAATATGTTAGTTTATCACAATAGCGTAATATATATATATATATACATTTTTTTTTTTAAATATATATATATTAATGTACAGGCATGTATTACCACCTTTTAATGTTTTGCTAACATGCATTTATTTTCAATTAAACAAAAACTTGTTCTCGCCATGATATAGCTGATAAATTGCTGAGTTGACGTTAAACAACAATCATGTACTCACTCAATTAAGCAATGTGAAAAGCATTCTGAGCTCATGATAACTATTTTAAAATGTTTTCACTCTTGCTGCAATTAACTTATGAACAAAATTGTATTATATTTAAATATGTTTTTGATTATATTAAATGTTCAAAAAGATTCCTTATCGTATAACTGGAATTGAATTGAATGAACATGCACATCAAATGAATCCATCTTAATTTTATTTTTCCTTCTGTTTGTGAATATTCATCATTGATTCGTTATTAGTGCTATATATAGTAATTGCATGCCTTTTATGTACTTATTTAATGTCTAAGCAAATTGTAATTTGGAGACGATTTCATAAGTTTGTTTAAAGGAGCATTATCTGCCAAATCGTAAATTTTTCTTACCCGTAAAAACTATCAGATATGATTGATGCCTTAATAAAACGTGTTTCTGTAACTTATAAATGTTATGAAATGTACGCGCATCGGGGAAAAATCGTGCAACTGCTCGTGTTTTGAGATCGATCAAGAGTTGTCGGTTAAAAGCTCAACAGAGCTTATGTTGTATGTTGTATGTTGTTTTAACCATGCCGACTCTAAATAAAGCTTATTTATATTATTTATATTCATAGATGGACGCCATCTTATTAATTATCGACATTGTTTACGGAGTTTGTCGAATCGTCATTAAGGTAGCACTAGAGGCAAAATGGCATTTTTAATCAAATTTTCTTTTCTTGCATATTTCAATAGATATACATAATGTATATGTACACTAACATATTACATCAAAGAAATGTCAGTATATTATCCAATTAATGTGTAATTAGCTAATGTATATATGTAAACAAAAGCACATGGTCAAATCTGTTCTTATCTAAATAACAAGGATGAGCTTATCTATCAATCAGTGGTGTAATATCATAGCTTTGTTATCAGTCTCTTGTTGACCTCTATTGACCACTATTTATATTGTGATTAATTTATGTAATGATGGATGAAGAAGCAACAAGTAAAAAAAGGTAGAAAGTCTAGAAGGGGGAGAAGAACCAACAAAATGAAAGAAAAAAATGCACCCAGGGATAAAAGAATCTTTGAAATTATCAGACAAAGGATCTCATTATAAACAGGAGGATTTTTATTACAGTACAGATGAAAGTAATGAGGACACTAATTCCAACAGTGAACAGGTTCTAAGTGCATCTTCAACAAAAGTATTTCTTTGGTCTTCTAAGCTCAGATGACAGTGTCTTCTGTTGGGAACTTTTGACATATTTTTTTCCCTTTACTTGATGATTTTATTTTCAATTTTTTTTTTATTATTTGAGTAAATTCTCAAAACGTTTCCCTTTGGAACAGTCTATTTCTATTCAGGGGTGTTATACAATTGTAACTTGTTAACTTTACAGATTTCTATTGACATTCTGTCAATATTTTTCAATAAACAAAGTTGTACTTTAATGTTGCATTTCATTTATTTACATTTAATTCACTTGTGTTGCAAACTTTCTGTAATACTAATCTCTCCCGTAATACCCTTTGTTAATTGTGGCTTCTGGTTATGTAATAAGGGGAGGAGCATTGACCATACTGATCAGCAGGAATTAAACCAGTGACGTCAAATCTCCCGCCAAATGCCATGAGTGGGGCAAAATAGGATGGCCAGTGCATTTATAATGCAAAAATAACAGCCTGTGTATACACTATATATATGATGTGTAATTAATTTGATTGGAATAATGTTCTAGGTCATTCCCCAAGTATTCCCAAGGATATTGAAAGCATTTGTATAGATTTAATGGGGCCAAAACTGGGAAATTTTGTTTTGGGACTATTTTAGAGCTTTATTTTATAAGTGAAATACTAACTTGAATTAAAAATAGCAACTTTATGGGTGCCTCTATTGACATGATTTTGGTATATGTTGTTCTGTAGAGTGTATTCTACAAAAGCTTGTCTCAGATTTCAAAAATTTTGTTTCTAAAAATATTTATGGCTCTTTGAAATTGGGAACAGAATGGAAGGATTAGCTTTTACAGTCTGTATGACATAACAAATGAATGAAACCATATATCAAAATTCTGAGACACGCTTTTGTAGGCTGTAGTTAGATCTTGCAGAGGAAATAAAAATTTATGGTGTGTGATTTGACCTGGACATGCTATTTTAATCAAAGAGCATACCCTAGTTGTTTGCGCATTATATTACATAACTTTTGATTAAATTGATTTTGAAATATGAAATTTAGTTTACAATAAAGAGCAATCTTTCCGAAACACATAGATACCAAGATATTTAATTTCCATTAAGTAGTTTTTGAGAAATAATTTTTTAAAGATTGGTAGTCAAGGCAAACAAAATTTCTCTCTAGTGCTACCTTAGATCAGTACAACAATGCACTTATTTCTTATTTTTTGTGAATCTGCTTTTAGTCGGTGTTAATTACGGACAAAGAACCATGAAAGTTTGCAGTTAATAAGCGACAAAATACAAATTATTCGTTTTTACCTGTCACTAGTAAGGTCAGTTGCATACGGAAAAAGCGAGGTTAAATTATTTGCTTGCAAGGAAATAACTAATCGATGGTAATTTTCGTTCTCAAAGGCGAAAAGTGGTTCGATAAGCTGTTTAATGTGAAATATTTACCTTTATTTCATCATTTTAAAGCTATTTACCAATTTCCAAAACATATAATTTTGTTGGTCAAAATCGTAGCTAATGCCCCTTTAACTTGTGTCTAAACCATTTTGTCTATTTAATTGGCAAATAAAATAAGTTTAAACTAAACTACAATTAACATGCTGTCGGATTTTCTGCTCATTAGTCGTCATAACAGAATAACGGACTGTCGGGATTATAATAACCCACCATAACGTCACCGTGGTATATTCTTATCTCATTAATTAATACTATAATATTGATTTGTATATTCAATAAATTAAAATAATTATAATGATCAATAAAATAAGGGGGGATTATAGTAATTGTCTAACGTATCATAGACAGCATGTCATTACACGAATTCACATGTAATGAATTAATTCAATCACTAATAGAAACAGACCCAGTGAAAATTGTAAAAGTAAGAATTTCTTTTTATCTTCCATGGATTATACAAGTCAAAATTCATCTGCAAATCATAGATCTCTGTATGGTAAGCTATTATTTTTTTCATTATTTTGAATCGCAATATTCTGAATAATTTTAATATTGTTTAAGGTTGAAAATAGCGTATGGAAATTATAGAAAAACTATTTGATCTATTTGATGGTGTGTTGTTGTCTTTTATCTAAAGTCATTTATGTTCTGCTAAATGAAGCTACTTTTTTATTTGTTCATTTGGAAAAATAATAACAAATGGTATATGGATAGTATGTTAGAGTAATATATGTTTAACGCCACTTACAACGATAGCTGTGGCCATATAAATTGGTCAGTTTTATTGGTAGAATCGTGTAAATATGCTCCGTGATTTAGGAAACCAGGGGCCGTGTTCTCGAAAGTGTCTTAGGACTAAGACATGTCCTAAGACTATCTTAGGACAAATCTTAGTCCTCAAGTCGTGTTCTCGACCATGTCCTAACATAGGACATGTCGCAAAATTTGTCTTAACTTTAGGACATCTATGGCGGTGTCTTAAGATGGTTCTAATCCCGAAATTGTAATATAATTTGATATGTTGTACTAAAAACGGACTTTAAGTTGTAGAACATGATTGATATACACCTTTATACAGTTTTTAAATCTAAATAAGTAAATTAACAATGATTTTTCTATTATAATTTAAACGGCGCACGAGATATCTTTTGTTCATCTTTAATCAGTAATTCATTGAAAATTTGAAATCAGCTCACTCGAAAGCAACCACACAAAAAATAACGGTAATGACTGTACTTCATTATAAAAAAGTGTTACCCATTAGTTATATATCGTATACAGAACTACGTATATAGATAACTGCAAATTAAAGAAAACAAGAAACAGACTGGATGCAGCGTAAAAAATAAATGAAATTGAAAAAAAATCTTTATTTACATCTTATATTTTATTATGAGTATTTTTATCAATGGTTTGTTATATATTAATATTGGAAATAGTTGTTGTGCACAATATTTATATTTTTCTAATAATTGCGTTGACACTTATGACATAGTCAAGACATCCTAAGTTAGGATAGTCCTAAGATAGCATCGAGATCACTCCTATGACATGTCCTAAGATGGTCCCAAGACCATCCTAAAAATCGTCCTAAGACATATCTTAGGACAAATCTTAGGACACTTTCGAGAACACGGCCCCAGAGTACTAAGAGAAACGCCAGACCTGCAGGAGATGACACAAGGTTGTATCAAGTACACCTGGCCATGATCAGGAATCAGAATCACAACTTAAGATATTCTCTAATTGTATAGACATATGCAAACCCAACTGCCATAGATAAAGGAGACGACGGTCCCGCCAAGTAATGTATAAAGATCTTATAAAGAAGGAATCTTTAAAGTTTATTTGAATTTGAAATCTAAATTACTTAATATTAAGCATACTTATATTGCATGCACCATATTTATGGACTCATTTGTTTATCTCTATCAAATAGCAAAAACTATTTTTATTTTCTTTTGCTTAAGTTTTGTGCGGACGTTTCTTCAAAGAGGGTGCTAACCTCTGATACAATATTCAAGGTGGTCATCAGTATTTGGTAAAAGTAGAAGTAGATGGTTTATTTTAAATTTCATTTCATTTCAAATATTTCATTGATAAATCAATAGGATTGGATAACAGGCTATGCCTATACAAATCCTCTCCAACAACAAGATGGAACCATTTGAACACAATTTACATAAGACATAGAGCAATCTACCCATCATGTATACATGCAATTCATCTTAATTACCAAGCATAAACACATATATATTAATAGCAGAATAATACAAACAAAACAAAAAAAGATTTTTCCCTTTCTTTTTTTCTTTTTTTTGTTAATAGGTATGATATAATATGTATATTAATAGCAGGATCATACAAAATAAAGTTATTTTTTTTCCCTTTTTTTCCCCCTTTTTAATAGGTATGATATAATTTGGAATAGCCAAATTATGGCTTTACATTTAAGCTATTATTATTTATAATGTTAATGATGATGAATTGGCATAGCATGATGGATAGACTGAACTTACATTTAATCACACAATATATACAACATGTAAACTGAAATTATGATATCAAATTCACTAATTAAGTGAGGTCCACCATATCAATATGAATTAACTCTTTTTCAGTATATATATATTTATGATTGAATAAAGGGAATTTGGGAGAGATGGAGGAAGAAGAGACAAATAAGTAAATAAGGGGGGAAATATCTAAACAAGATAGTGATTGTGATTGAGATAAGCAAGTACAAATTGGGTAAAAGGGGGAGGGGGAAGGGAGACCTGAATAATTGAAAGATTTACAGCTATTAATTAAACTGAAAAATTTAAAGATTTGGAGCAACATGTATATATAGGAAGACTTTTCAATGTTATATGACCAAATACAAAGAAAAGGAAAATCTATTGAATCATGTGAATCTTCTACTACCAGTAATGAAATGGTGAACAGCATCGAATATCTCAGTATTCTCATCTACAGTAAGGATTGGTGAGCCTTTCAATAATATATCCAAATTTAAAACATCTTGAAACTTTCTTAGAGAATTAAAAAGTTGTATTCTGTGTCTTATGAACCATTTAGACAAACATAAAAATAATGGAAATTTATTTTAAATGCATTACTATTAAGATAATTAAATTTGTCATAATTAATTTTGTTTAAATACATGTACATGTACCACGCGGAGAACAGAGTAAGTATTTTACTCTCAGAGATTTGGGTTTGTTATAACTCATACTGACACAACGAACTGCTTAATTAAATACAAAATGTAGACGCTATTAATAAGTTGTTATTTTATTGTTTATGATAATCACAGGACATGTCATTACAATCAAGAATCCATTTGACGACAAGCAATTAGAACAGACGCTGAAACGACTGGAAAACGAACAAAAGTTGAGAGCTACAGAAATGTTCTGGAAACAACGACAGTTCTTTATTAAAAAGGCATTCAATGACGACAATGAACTGAAGTAAGTATTTCTATTGATTGATTGGTGTTTAACGCTAAGTATTTCTATATAAAATTTAATGTCAAGTATAATGTTAAAAACTTATTTAAATTGTATGTCCATTCGGAAGATGGAGGTAAATTCCACACGGAAGAATATCATTCTCTCGAGTTACCAGTTACTACTAAAGGTCATATTTATAAAAACTAAAAATCGAACAATTTCGAGTTTCAACGACCCCTGCTATCAGATTTTAACTCGGGCTAATGAAGAATGAATGTATTATTCAAATCCAATAAGGAATGCAATTGTATGTAGTTCTAACAAGGCAATATTGCTGATTTTGAACGTGAATATGTAATCAAAGGTTATTCTGCAGGGACTGTTTTACTAATTTTAATAGTGCTTTTCCTCCATATTTTACTGGAAATTGCATAATGATGTGAAGATGTGCATATTTCATCAATATTCCGTTTCAATAATTACTTTCACAGCTCGAAGCACATGACTTGCGTGATCTTATGTATACTCTGTTTATTGTTAATGACAAAATGATTGGAGACTCGTGTTCAAAAGTCGCGCGCAATTAGTAAAGTAAATGATCAAATTAATGCCATACGCACATGTTCGTGACTCGAGTGCACAAGTAAGTAACTCGAGCTCAGCAACTTAAAACACGTACGTACAATTTAGTAGAAGATTAAACTATTTTGCTATGTGGCATTTAATATAACCCTGTTTTCCGTAACACTAATAGATACTAATTCATACAAGGAGCCGTAGTGGCCGTGATCGTATGGTAGTTGGATTTACAACTACCTATGCAATCAGTGCCTACCACCACTGATGTTGTGAGTTCGAATCTCGATCAGGGCGAGGTGTACAGAATTATGTGATAAAGTTTGTCAGTGACTTGCGACAGGTCAGTGGTTTTCTCCGAGTCCTCCGGTTTCCTCCACCAAAATAACTGACCGCCACGATATAAGTGAAATAGTGTTGAAAGTTGCGTTAAACACCATCAATCAAAAAACAATAAAACAAACAAACAAATTCATGCAATTTTAAATATATAGTATCGGGAAATCGACCTAAAAATAAATGTAACTACATGCAATTTATCTTTCCAGATTCCCCAAAATTAAAGCAGAAATATTAGAAAAAAGGGAGACCAGTCAGTTTTCATTTCCAGAACTACGTAGGAATTCAATATTATCGAATTCTTCGTCGACGTCACGTTTCTCCAGTACATCAAATACAAATAAGGTATGGAACAAAATTGTAACTCAGTTTGAAGTGATAAATATGAAAACTTTAGCACATGCACTATATATATTTGCATAATAGGGCTACGTGGTCTGCATGAGAAATTTATAAATGCATGGTTATAATCACTCGTTTACGATAATGAAGTATGGATTATGTTTCTTTCTTCGGCTTTGACTCGCCATTTGGCTCACAAACCAGGGCATACAAAATAAAATACTGCACCTCAAAAAGCTTCGAATCTTTTAGCATTACATATGAATACTCACATATTTTGAAAATAAAAGATAAGGATATTTCAAAACAATATTCACACAAGACGTATAACACTAAACCACATTAGTAAAAGGCATGGATGGAAACATTTGAGGATTAAATAAACAGGTACAAAATTCGCAAGCCAGAACTTTAAGTAAAAATAGATATAAGTAGAACGGGGTTTTTTTTTCCGAAACTTTTCCTTTTTGATACAAAGAGTGACAATTTGTGATGATATATATCCAATTAAATTTTAAATAAATTTAAGTAAAATCTAATGAATAGATACAACTGTTCCGTTGTTTGTAAAACGTGGATGTTATCTTGTACCCTGTGACATGTGGTTAAATATAGAGATCCATGTTTATGATGAAATGTACCCATTCTAGAATATCTATTACATATCAGGACTTATACCTCTATACTTTCAATATGTGAGCACAGATATCGATGGACCTACGTTGCTATTGAATTGATAAGAGAAAAAAAATCGGCTTACTGTGGTGAAATTTATGATAGCCATTACATGTACATATTCATTGATTTTGGGACCATTATCATCCCAATCGGCAACCGCATCGGTGGCGTTATGGTTAGCGGGCTCGTCTCGAGTGCGATAGATCGTGGGTTCGAGTCCTGATCGGGTCAAATCAAAGACTACACAATACAATTGGTATTTGTTGCTTCTCCTCTAAGCACACAGCGTTAAAGAGAAAGAGCACAGACTGGTTGGCTCGAAATCAGAATAATGTGTCCGAGTGGGCGATATGTCTACCCACGAACTGTTGTTTCAGTGAGCTAGCACTATACAAATCTAACTCAGCGTGCTGGTCTAGTACAAAGCGGATTTCATCATCAGTTCATTGAAAATTAACCTGTTCTCGCCATGATATAGCTGAAAAATTGCTAATTGGCGTTAAACAATGATCATTCACTCATCCCAATCGGCAAACCTCGGGTCAATCCGATGCTTTTTGTCAATTGGAGGAGCGGAATTTGCCGAGTTGTGACGAAAGATTATTTCTATATGAATGAATGTAATATTAATCTCCCTTGTTTTCAAATTGAAGGGCGGGAGAAACACTATAGCAAGAACAATTTTTCCAAAAATTGTGGAAGATGAAGACAAACTGTATAAAGAAAATCATAAAACAAAGAAGGGGAAAATCTGCTTCAGACAAAAAAAGCTTCTCAATATGGAAAACCAATTCATTAAGTTCTCTTCACCTGATCATGAAATGCCAAGATTGCCAGGAATACCGAAAATTATATTGGAAACTGAAAATAACACAATAAGATCTAATCCTGTCTTACTGCCAATGGAAACAAGAGAAGAAAAGACCGATTACCACTACGAAATAGACAACAACCGACCAACAAGTGATAATGGAAAATATCAGGATGAAAACGTCAAGAAACAAAAAGTGAATCAAAGATCGAATAGAAGTCCACGAATTACCCCTAGAGAAACAACACGTTATCAGAAAAAGGGGACTGGGTTTGAGGACGGTTACAATATTTTAACGCCACGATTTACTCCCAAAGAAACAACAAGTTCTCAGAAAGAGGGAGTTGGATTGGAGCACCGTAACGACATTTTAACGCCAGCCAAACAAGATTTACAGTCAGGAGCTCTCGCCGAAACATTACAACAGCATCTCATAACACTCAGAAGAGATGAAAATAATCTGAGCCCAGGTGTGATTCAGGTAGACCGAAGTAGTGGTTTTGAACAAAATTATTTCAAACAAAATACTAGTGAATTATTACTTAGTAAATCAACAGCAAAATTGACATCTGATGAACTATTATTGAAATTGACAATGACCTTACCAATGAGATTACTTCTAAAGACAGATCAAGCTTTGAATGATTTGAGCTCTGTTTTAGGATTTGAGGATAGACGGAGTCAATTACTTCATAGAGAGAGATCTATTGTAAAACAATCACCAATGAATGATGACAGATTCACAAAATTAATGAATACTTTGGAAAAGCAGGATAAAAATCTTAAACTTTAAATTTGTATGTACAAAAATGTATGTGCATTTTTGTTTTTATTATATTGACTTGTTATATTATATAATTAAATGTTTAACATTTGTACTTATTAGTTCCATATAATATACAGTAGAAATGTTATATAACAGTATTGGGGCCATCGTGGTCGGGATCGTATGGTAGTTGGATTTTCAACTACCTGTGCAATCGGTGACAATCACCAATTTAAAGCTGTGACAACATTATGTACTAAAGATTGTCAATGACTTGTGACTGTTCGATGGTTTTCTCCGGGTACTCCGGTTTCCTCCACCAATAAAACTGACGGCCACGATATAACAGAAATATTGTTGAAAGTGGCGCTAAACACCATAAACCAAACCTATAAGTATTAGCTAAGAAGTACCAAGACGTGATCAGACGCCATCAATCTTTAGAAAACGACAAATCCAAGGTAAAAAGAAAGACATGACTCAAAAAAGAGCAACAACAAAATCCGAGAGTAAACATTTGGTGCAATGATAAAAAAAATAATATTTTCCGTTTAGTATTAAAGTGTGAAATTTGACAGATTGACAAAATAAATCCGGGCGGTAGATAGCATAATTATGTAGATGCACCATTTATTCAATTTCAAACAACTAATATTTTTCCCAACAGAAAGAAGCATACTACACGTAGTAACAAACATTCGAAAATAAGACATTGTCTGAGCTGAGATCTTATTCATATTTTCATATTTTATTTTGTTTTCAATGATTAATGGATACTATAAAATTTAAGAAAATACACACTTTCAAATTTCATTGACATGGTTTATTAGATAAATTTGTGTTTGAATTTTACAATTCTTAAAATAATTTAATTTATTAAGACTAAGGTCAACCGCCCTCAATCATAGTTATCATTACCGAATTGGGTTATCCTGTTTTAGACCCGTTGGTTTTCTTGCTCCAAAAGACTTAAGTTATTTGGCTTTTCCATCATTTGACTTTGAACGAACCCATGACAGGGGCGGATCCAGGGGGAGACGCACCCGGCGCCCCCCCCCCCCCCCCCCCTAAAATTGGAAAAAATATGATTTTTTGGCGTAAAATCGTGATTTTTCACACGAAAACCCCAAAAATTTTAACGCCTTTCTTCGCTCGGCGCAAATTTTTTTAAGTGCGCCCCCCCCCCCCCCCCCCCCCCCTCACTTAAAATCCTGGATCCGTCCCTGCATGAAGATAAATGGATAATGGCTAAGACATAAGTTTCAGGCTTAGTGGTGTGTTCTCCGTGTAACAAACAAATATTGTTTACTACAATTGGTATAATAAAGGCTTTAAAACAAGAAAACATTGAACATGACAAAGAAACTGCAAACAATAGTCATATATCGGGTTCAAGTTGTTGTTGTAAACGGTATTGGAAGCATAAAGTAAATCCATTGGATTTTAAAATATATTTCTTTTGTAATGAAATTTGTCGTTAATTTGTTAGATAGTTAGAATTTGCATTTCCGTAAAGAACATCATTTTAACCTCGTACGAATAATCTTAGCTTCCATGTCTCCACACGAATAGACTTTTCATGAATGGTTTAACACGATGGGTACTATTAGTTGAACAGGAACTGCTTACCCTTTCTGATCGCCTGAGTTCATCACCGGTTTTTAGCGGGATTAGTGTTCTCCAATCTTTATTTTTTTTCTGTAATGTTTTGTAGATTATCGTTTGTCCTTTTTCTTTTGGCTATTGCATTGTATGTCCTTCGATTTACGGCTGATGATTACCCCTTCGTTATCTTCAATCTTTTCTTACTTTTGAGCAAATGTTTAAAACTGACATGTTTAGCGATATTCATAGTATTATTATCGAAGCTGTTCCATAGTAGTACTTAAAAAGAGTAAGTCGTGTAGCAACAAGTAAAGCATTCCCATAGTTTTTCAGATTGTTATTATGACTTTGATTTGCAGTTCCAGGAGGGTCAGTTATTAAATAATCTGGTCATCAACAGTTTTGCAAAACAGAGAATCCTTTCCCTACACACGCCTATACACATTCTTTCTTCAGCATGATATTATAGTGAGTGATATTACAGATGAGAACATACTAAATTGTTACATTGCTACACAATAAGAAGAGTTTGAAGATACCAAAGGGGCAATCAGAACCCGTAAATCGAAGAAGAACAAACAACAAAATGGCCAAAATAAAAAGTACAAAAGAACAAACAACGAACTACAAAACATACACATAAAACTAAAGATCGAGTAACACGAACCTCACAAAAACGGGGGTGAACTAATGTGCTCCGGAAGGGCAAGTAGTTCCTGCTCCACTAGTGTCACCCGTCGTTTTAATCTAGTTACAAACCCGGTGATTAGTCATGAATGAGGAAAGGACCGGAAAGTGTTTAAGACAAGTGGAACATGTCCGTGGTCATATGTAACACAAATATTCCATAACGATCAACCAAGAAAAAATGTTAGAGTTATCTTTCTTACATCTTATTAGTTTATATAGGCATATTTCCAGCCGACGTAAATAAATTAATTGTATCATAACAAAATGCACATCAATCTGATTGATCAAAATTTCAAAACACATACGCTCCATTAAAAAACAATAATATATTCAACACCACAATGTTACTGTAACCACTGCTCACCGTTGGTTGTATAATCTACGGGTTATTTTATAGAACAAAATAAAGCACCCCCATCCCCTCCAAAAACCAAAAACAAAAACAACAAAAACAAACGAAAAACAACAAATAAACAAACAAACAAAAAACAGAAATGATTATCACATATTCCGTCAGTTATTTTAATCCTAAGTGATTCCACCTTATAACCGACAAACAAGACTATGGCATTAACATGGTCTAAGATCTAATGGTGGGGTAATGGTCTTTATCCAACAGATTCTACCTTCGTACATAGTTGTCAGCTAACGATGAATATTCATTGATCCTAATAAGACTAAATCATCATTAAAGAGGAGCAGTCAGTTGAAAGTACGTGTTATATCAATTTGACGAAATACTAAATTTAAGACGAACATCAATGTTGTTGAATTGCAAACCATTGTTGACATAAAGTTTGTGTGAATGAGGGGGAGGGTAAGTTTTTAATTGTTAATAGAACTATACTGGTAACAAGGCTTGACGAGACGACTAAAATTATTTAAATGAAAGCTACATGTATAGACTGGTGAGTGAGAGATTGTTGTTTAACGCAAACTCAGCAATTGTTCAGCTACATTGTATATATCATAGCGAAAAAAGTTAATTTTCAATGAAATGATAACGAGGTCCGCTTTGTACTGGGCCAACACGTTTAGCTGGAGTTTTATAGTGCTAGCTCACTGAAACAACAGTCCGCGGGTTGATATGTCGCCCCACTCGGACACATTCTCCTGATTCCCAGCAAACCAGTCTTTGCTCTTACTCCTTAATGCTGCATGCTTAGAGGAAAAGTAACAAATACCAATTTCATAGTCTTTGGTCTGGGCAACCAAGTTTGATAAGAGGACCAAAACTATTTAAATGAACACTACTCGGACAGATTTTACTTTTTTTTCAAGCTGCTTAGTAGTAATAGGAATAGCAATTAAGTCGTAGATCAAGTTTGAAACGAAATTGGGGTTATTTTGAGACAATTTGTTAATGTAGAGATGCGGTTCTGTAAGCTAGATGGACATTACCGTTGTCAACATGATATATCTCTGAAATACAAATATATCCTGAAACCGACATTGAGTTGACAGCGGTCTGTTTAATAATCTTGATATGTATACTATTTCATATCTACCTCAAACAAACAAATTTTCAAACATTTCAAAATTTTCAACAAACTCGATTGGAATGCATTGCTGTCTGATTTGGGGGATGCTGATGAAATGCGTAATACTTTCACCCACCGAAACATTCCGCGTAATAGCGACCGACCATGATTTGATAGTGAACTCAGAAAATAAATTCGAAAGCGAGACCGGATCAGTAAAATAGCAAAAACAAATAAAACAAACAAATACAAGAAAAAGAGAGAAAAAAGTTAAAGGAAAAGACCAGTCAGTTGAACAATTGTTATATTTCAATACATTGTAACTTTTTATTTGTAAATAACTAATTATTAAACAAAAAACACCTTTATTAACATTATTATGCCGAATTAAAAATATGAATATTTGGAATTTCCTGTCGTAGTGTAAGAGTACATGACACCTCTTCATGTGACGTCACTGAGTCAGATCGTGTTAGTTAAATCAATAAATTTTTACTCTTCCCAACATCG
This sequence comes from Bathymodiolus septemdierum, assembly GCA_963383655.1. Lineage (NCBI taxonomy): Eukaryota > Metazoa > Mollusca > Bivalvia > Mytilida > Modiolidae > Bathymodiolus > Bathymodiolus septemdierum. The sequence goes on along the minus strand of OY726517.1, from coordinate 113,958,868 downwards.
AGCCCTTGTATATCGTCCTAATTTTTTTTCTTAATATTCCCATCCCATGTTGCATTTTCATAAAACAAATGAGTTTATTTGTAGTTGGGGGGGGGGGGGGGGGGGTATCTACGTATAATTTCATGTTTTACGTGAATGTCCGTAGGTTAAATAGCTGTCCGTTTTAACTTATTTTATGCGTACACATGCTTTTTTCTTTTTTGTCGCCAATGCTATCGTACTTTCCCGTATTTTTCGTGGTCACTGGTCGATGTGTTGACAAGGATAGTCCTGACCGGTAATTACAAAAAAAAAAATTCTTCTCACACTTTCCCTTTTCGTTAGTGCAATAAAATGCTTGACATGCATCCAATCATAATGATATTGTAAATATCAAAAGATAAATATACGTCGTTATTTTACGATTTACATAATTTTTAATGATACAATTGCACCTGATCAATGCTGATACCATACCTACTGTACGACGTCACGGGCAGGATAAATCCTCCACATTGAAGAGTTTTGAAAAATGGCGATCCCCATTAGTTGGTGCTACAGGCAACTTCAATCACCAAATTCTGCCTTACGGTATACAATTTTTAACATTCATTACCACAGATGTCTTTTATTTACTGTCATTTAAATGTTCACGCTAACTTGTTAAGACCATGGCCTTTTCCTTTAATACCTAAAAACATAGCTAAAGAATATTTTGAAGAATTAAAAACGTACTGTAAAATTATGAAGATGATAAAATATAATTCAGAATGAAAGACTAGTGTGGATAATTTGTGGAAAGACGAGAAGAGTGAAATACTACTATAAATAAATATTGTAGTTTTAATTCCTACTTAGAAGATGTCAATGTTTCTCGTCCAGATATTAGAACATTCTATGAGACATAATGATTATCACAGATGATATTGTTGATATATGTCGTGTATCAGTAAAACATTAACTCGTAATACTGCATCGGAACCAGATATAATCAGTCACAAACTGGTAAAGATCTGTCCTGAAACAGTAACAAATAATGTTTAGTTAATCTCTTTTACAATGTAAATAGTAAGACTGCACATGTGATTGTTACTTCTAGAAAAAAAAGGTGACTATTCATTACCGTCTTATTATATACCTATATCTCTGATAAGCTGTGCAACGTGTTATCTATAATATCTACAAAGAAATAAGTTAATTTATGAATATCGATCTGGTTTTCTACCAAAATATTCAACAATACTTCAACTATTATAAATGTATAACTGCATTTTAAATTCACTAGAAAAACTAAATTAGCTGTTTTGTATTCTGTGATTTTCTAAAGATTTGATAAAGTTTGGCAAACGGTTGTTACACAGGTATGTTTCACTTCTCGTAAGCACTTCCCGGTCCTTTCCTCATTCATGACTTATCACTGGGTTTGTAACTAGATTAACACGACGGGTGCCACTAGTGGAGGAAAAACTCCTTACCCTTCCGGAGCACCTGAGTTCCCTCGGTTTAAGTGGGGTTCGTGCTACTCGATCTTTAGTTTGATGTATATGTTTTGTAGATCGTTGTTTGTCCTTTTGCACTTTTTCTTTTGGCCATTGTGTTGTCTGTTCCTCTTCGATATATCGATTCTGATTGCCCTTTTGGTATCTTCAAACTCTTCTTACGCAAAATTAAATCATACGGGGTAGATAGTAAGTAATTAAATTGGGTATCTAGCTATCTGCAAGATCGACAACAGAGAGTAGTAATAAACGATGTGCCTTCTACACCTTACAATGTTTCAGCTGGAGTACTTCTACACCTTACAATGTTTCAGCTGGTGTATTTCTACACCTTACAATGTGTCAGCTGGTGTACTTCTACACCTTACAATGTTTCAGCTGGTGTACTTCTACACCTTACAATGTTTCAGCTGGTGTACTTCTACACCTTACAATGTTTCACCTGGTGTACTTCTACACCTTACAATGTTTCAGCTGGTGTACTTCTACACCTTACAATGTGTCAGCTGGTGTACTTCTACACCTTACAATGTTTCAGCTGGTGTACTTCTACACCTTACAATGTTTCAGCTGGTGTACTTCTACACCTTACAATGTGTCACCTGGTGTACTTCTACACCTTACAATGTTTCAGCTGGTGTACTTCTACACCTTACAATGTTTCAGCTGGTGTACTTCTACACCTTACAATGTTTCAGCTGGTGTACTTCTACACCTTACAATGTTTCACCTGGTGTACTTCTACACCTTACAATGTTTCAGCTGGTGTACTTCTACACCTTACAATGTGTCAGCTGGTGTACTTCTACACCTTACAATGTTTCAGCTGGTGTACTTCTACACCTTACAATGTTTCAGCTGGTGTACTTCTACATCTTACAATGTTTCAGCTGGTGTACTTCTACACCTTACAATGTTTCAGCTGGTGTACTTCTACACCTTACAATGTTTCAGTTGGTGTACTTCTACACCTTACAATGTTTCAGCTGGTGTACTTCTACACCTTACAATGTGTCAGCTGGTGTACTTCTACACCTTACAATGTTTCAGCTGGTGTACTTCTACACCTTACAATGTTTCAGCTGGTGTACTTCTACACCTTACAATGTTTCAGCTGGTGTACTTCTACACCTTACAATGTTTCAGCTGGTGTACTTCTACACCTTACAATGTGTCAGCTGGTGTACTTCTACACCTTACAATGTTTCAGCTGGTGTACTTCTACACCTTACAATGTTTCAACTGGTGTACTACTACACCTTACAATGTTTCAGCTGGTGTACTACTACACCTTACAATGTTTCAGCTGGAGTACTACTACACCTTACAATGTTTCAGCTGGTGTACTACTACACCTTACAATGTTTCAGCTGGTGTACTACTACACCTTACAATGTTTCAGCTGGTGTACTTCTACACCTTACAATGTTTCACCTGGTGTACTACTACACCTTACAATGTGTCAGCTGGTGTACTTCTACACCTTACAATGTTTCAGCTGGTGTACTTCTACACCTTACAATGTTTCAACTGGTGTACTACTACACCTTACAATGTTTCAGCTGGTGTACTACTACACCTTACAATGTTTCAGCTGGAGTACTACTACACCTTACAATGTTTCAGCTGGTGTACTACTACACCTTACAATGTTTCAGCTGGAGTACCTCGAGTATCAGTACTTGGACCTTTATTGTTTATTAAATACATGTATATTAAAGATATGGCTGAGAATATAATCTCTCTTGGCTGATCACGACTTGAAAAAGCTGGACAAATACTCAAAGTAATGGTTGATGTTTACCAACCCGGATAAAACAGAAATAATGCTATTTTCAAATACTGAAATTCCATAATTCAATTTAACATTCAATGGAAGAATTATTCCAATTACAAATTCTCACAAACATTTGGGAGTTACGTTTATCTGTGATGCTAAATGAAATATACATATATATTTGTATTTAGAAATACATGAATGTTCTTCGAAAGCTTATATGCAAACTCTTTCAGAAAAATCTAGAGAAACTATATTTACTTTATTTCAGACCAATCTTGAATAATTGTGATACTAAAATAGTATATGAAATTCTAATAAACTGGATCAGTTGCAACTTGAAGCCACCAGATTCGGTACAGGTAGTAGTATTGTCTAAGCGATTGAGGCCCTATAAACTTGCACATGGCACATCGCACATAGATCTATTTATAGCACACACCCCATAAGTTCGCACATCGCACCTATTCGGGTCTCGTTTATATTTAGATATAGTGTCCCATGTGTTCAATCATGTCCTGTATGGTTTGATTTGGTAGGTATATTTTAAAAGGTCACGTAATCATCAGTTTTGAACATTTATGATGAGCAATTAATTGTACAGAATTGAAATACTTCTTTTATGCTTTCCAAAATTGAATAATTAAAATAATTGTTTGTATTTTTAAAATAGAGCTTACGGTTCACTGTCAAGAGCCATACAATGGTGTGGTCATCGTGGCATGGTGGTAATATCTATATTTGCTGTATCTGTTTTGTATTATTTTCTATGGTGATATACTAACTTTTAACGACATCCCATATGTGTATGATTGGTTACTTACTTGAATATCCTTTAACTAACAATGTTTCATATGATAATGAAGTGGGACTCTATTCTGAGTAAACTTCTTTATATGATAATGAAGTGGGACTCTATTCTGAGTAAACTTCTTCATATGATAATGAAGTGGGACTCTATTCTGAGTAAACTTCTTTATCTGTATTACTAGAATTCATGCAAAACAACACCACACATGACATTTAACATTTCTATTGCAACGATAATAACTTTCTGCTATGTAGATGTCACGGATGCTCCATCAATACGACTGACTTTCCCGTCGTAAAAGTATATGTTGATGATTTATCGTCTGCTCGAATTTGGCAGCATACATTGTGTGCGACATTGTCCGCAAACGCAAGTATAATTTACCGTCTTCCAGTCCAAGTATACTACAGTATTTGTACTGTTAGACATATCAGAATCGAAATAATTCATGGAATCCAGAATGTGTTTTGAGAGATTAACATGGTTATTAGGAACCGTTCGGGATAAAATACTAATATCCGCCAACCCATGTAAAAACTCAAAACACATTCTGGCTTCCATGATTTATTTCTTAAATATAAAAGGCCACCTCAAGACATAATAGGGAAACAAAAGTTAACGTTGTACCCATATTTAATTGCCAATACCATTTTTGTTATCTGTACGCAGGTGACAACATTCTTTTCAACAAAAGAAAACATTTGGATGATAAGATGAGACGATTCTTTTAAAATCCCTGACTTAATATTTTAGTACTCGGAATGTGGTCACTTTGTAAAGAAATCTTAACACAAACTAAAAGCTCGAGCATATGGTACGAATTGTGAAATATGAACTCCATACGCGGAACGGTATGCCTCATAAAGGAAAAGATCGACAAGGAGATGGGCACAGTTTGTTCCCATAGGCATGCCGATAATTTGTTTAAATCTGTACCTTCCGAACTCGACATTTCTGTGCCACTTTATAACATTAATGACTTGTGATTTTTGTGAAATTTCTTCTTTGTCAAAACTAGTATTTTGTAAGTAAGATTACTAAAATCTATTGTTAAATGTGTTAATGAAGGAATGTCTGAAAGTATACTCGGAGTGTAAAAAAAACTGTAGTTAATATCGTCAACAATACCATTTTTCGTATGGGGACTGTCGTGGTCGTGATCGTATGATAGTTGGATTTACAACTGCCTATGCAATCAGTGCCTATCACCACTACAGTTGTTTGTGAGGTCAAACCCCGTTCATGGCGAGGTGTACTCGATACAACATTATGTGATCAATTTTGTCAGTGACTTGCGACAGGTCGGTGGTTTTCTCAGGGTGATCCGGTTTCCTCCACCAATAAAACTGACCGCCACGATATAACTGAAATATTGGTGGAAGTGGCGTTAAGCACCATAAACCAAATCATTATTCATTTGTTTGGTGATGCTTATTACAGTATAAAGTCTACTATATTACCATTACCTGTATTATTTATTACATTGTGTTCCGTTCATTAATAGAGGAATATTGTTCATATATTATTCATTAACATGAATTTGAACTTCCCTTCCCCCCGAATGACAGGTTGTGTATATTTATATTTCATAAAGATCACATAAAGTTTATTTACACCATATAATATTGTTGATGTGAAAGTGTGGAATTCAATGAGAGAATGCTGTTTCACATTGGAATTTACGTCGTAGTTTCATTTATCCAGATATTCTCAGAGGCCACTATTTACATATATACCGGTGTCGTATAGTAAACCTTCCGCATAGCAAGCCCCTCGGATATTTTGCTATATAGTAAATGTTCCCCCTTAATCCACCTTAATCGTGTTAATTTTAATTGTTATATATACCATTAATTATATCCGGTTATGAGTAAAAGGTAAAAAAAAATGTACGAAGCCATTTTGCAGTATTTGAGTAGGTAGGAAGGTTTACTATGCGGAATAAATACTATATAGTAAACGTTCCCCCATGGTGGAAGGTTGACTATATAGTAAATCTTCAGGGGGGGTAATCTATTATGGGGGAAGGTTTACTTTATGACACCGGTAGTTCACAAATATATATATCAACCATATTAGGTTTATTGTTTATGGTGTTTAACGCCACTGTCATTAATATTTCAGTTATATTGTGGCGGTCATTTTATTGGTAGAGGAAATCGGAGAACCCAGAGAAAACCACTGACAAACTTTACCACATAATGTTGTATCGAGTACACATTGCCATGAACGGGACTCGAACTCACCTAATTGCACAGGTAGTTGTAAATCCAACTACCATGCGATCACGACCACGACGGTCGCCAAACTTTCTCATATCTGATAGTACACAAATATATAAATCAACCTTATCACATATTTTATTGAAATAACGCCGAATTTGCATGTGTAATAAAAGCATAATTTGCGGCGTGTTATTTGCCCCCAGGGCAATAACATTTTACGAGAGCAATAGCATTTATATGCCCTGGCAAAATATGTGATAAATAGATTAATACATGGCCTTTCTCATATTGCCCTTGTTATCAGCCCTCGACTGATATCGTCCTTCGGGATAAAGCCTTCGGGCCGATATCAAGGTCTCGGGCTGATAACAAGGGCAATATGAAAAAGGCCATGTATTAATCTATAAATATTAGTTGATTGTTGTTTAGATTTTTGATTTGTTTTAAACATTTTGTTTTTAAACATATTTTATTTGCTCAGGTGTGCAATAAGAATAAGACACAAGTTAAATAATCTTATGAAGTCTTCTGCTACATACAATAAGTCACAACATTATTTGATAGAGAGCATACATGAATATGAATATTTCTTGCATTAGGGACCGACCATTTAACTTGAAGGGGGGGTTATGGTTTTTTGTTTCGTTCAGAATTTTTTTTCCAGAAGTTAACATTAGGTTATATGACAAAAACTCTGAATCAGATTTTTTTTTTTTCCTCCACCAAAATCAGAAAAATTTGTTCAGCAACATTGGGAATAAGAACATTTTTTTTAGAAAAAAAACCATAACCCACCCCCCCCCCCCCCCCTTTCAAGTTAAATTGTTGTTCCCTTAGTATGTGTAGATTGAACAAAAACAGAGAATGTATAAGGAAATGAGGGAGAGAATGAGAGGTTGGTAATTGAATATTGTTCTGTTCATTTGAGACAGTAGAATAACCACACACAAGTCAAAAGTTTGAGGTCTAAAACACAATCATTGGGTAGCCAGCTCAGATTGTGAAAGAAGAAGAAATGACAACTAGGAGTCTTTATGGTTGGTACCACGAGAACAACAAGGACCAAAGACTATATTTACTTGGTACAAATCATAAAAAGAAGCAATACATCGATGCTGGGTTCATGCAATACTAAGATATCGAATCCAATTCATCTGTAGTAGTATAGTCTAAGCGATTGAGGCCCTATACACTTGCACATGGTACATCGCACATAGATCTATTTATAGAACACACCCCATAAGTTCGCACATCGCACCTATGTTTTATCTAAAATCAATTTGTTACACAATAATATTGGAAAACATCTCTCTTTATAGGACACACCCATAAGTTCGTACATCGCACCTACGTTTTATCTAAAATCAATTTGTTACACAATAATATTGGAAAAAATCTCTCTTTATAGCACACACCAGGGGCGGATCCAGGGGGCGCGCTCCCCCCCCCCACACGAAATACCCCAACATTTTTCGCGCCTCCCTCCGCTCGGCACAATTTTTTTATGTGCGCCCCCCCCTAACTTGAAATCCTGGATCCGCCCCTGCACACCCCACATGTTCGTACAATAATATTGGAAAAAGTCTCTCTCACACTTCCAGATCCGAGATCTGGTTCAGGACTTGAGACCTGCTTCATCTTCATGTAGGTGGTTTAAGATTTTTTTTTCATCTTTTATATATAAGTCCTGAACCAGATCTCAGATTTGGAAGTGTGAGAGAGATTTTTTCCAATATTATTGTGTAACAAATTGATTTTAGATAAGACATAGGTGCGATGTGCAAACTTATGGGTTGTGTGCTAAAAATAGAGCTAGATTTAAATATTGTGATACATTTTTTTATTTTTTGTATATTGACTTTAGTGTTGACAAACACTAATATAATCGTATGATGATTCGATCAGGAATTAAGTACTAACGACATCCACATTCCCACCCCGAGTGTTTACAATGTTGTAGATTAAATCACCTCTCTTTTCCAAACAGATTTGAACATTACATGTGTAACATTTAAATATTATGAAACATTTGATTTTGTATATTGACTTTAGTGTTGATCAATAATATAATAATAGGATGATAAGATCAGGAATTAACTACTAAAAACATACACATTTCCACACCGAGGACACTTGTTTACAACTTTTAGATAAAACATAGGTGCGATGTGTGAACTTATGGGGGTGTGTGCTATAAATAGATCTATGCGCGATGTGCCATGTGCAGGTTTATAGGGCCTCAATCGCTTAGACTATATTACTACAGATCTCCAAGTAGTTGCTATTGCATTTTAATTTATAAAGAGTTAAAATGGGAATTATTGGCAGAAAGAAGAAACAGGAGAGGATTACAAATGTTATATTATAATCAAAATAATAATGCAGCCAGTTATCTTTGTGACTTAATTCCACAAAAGAAAAATCAAAGTACAACCATTTATCCATTGCGTAATGGAAGTGATATTATAAATATAATGTACAATTTTCCATACATTCGATCGATTACTTATGACTCATTTATTCCTAAAGCTATTAGTCAATGGAAAAGTTTAAATCCATCACTTCAAAATGCGGATCTATCGCAATATTTAAAATTGAATTACGAAAACAGAAATACATTAGCCAATTGTGCAAGTTCCTAAGTATTATGAAATTGGATTCGATATCTTAGTATTGCATGAACCCAGCATCGATGTATTGCTTCTTTTTATGATTTGTACCAAGTAAATATAGTCTTTGGTCCTTGTTGTTCTTGTGGTACCAACCGTAAAGACTCCTGTCATTTCTTCTTCGATTGTTCAAATTACACACACATGAGATATATACATTGTTTCACAATCTGAGCTGGCTACCCAATGATTGTGTTTTAGACCTCAAACTTTTGACTTGTGTGTGGTTATTCTACTGTCTCAAATGAACAGAACAATATTATTGCCAACCTCTCATTCTCTCCCTCATTTCTTTCTACATTCTTTTTTTTTGTTCAATTTACACATACTAATGCACGAAATATTCATATTCATGCATGCTCTTCATCAAATAATGTTGTTACTTATTGTATATAGCAGAAGACTTCATAAGTTTGTTTAACTATTCTAATGCTGGCGTCACACTGACCCGAAATTGACACCAGATGGACACACGATAAAGGAAATGTTTAAATTCGGCTTTGGTCGTAAAACCATCGTGAGGGCATCTTATACCATCATATGACCGCCGGTGGAGTTTCTCAGTCTCCGGCAGCAACTTCGTGAGCGGTGGCAAAATCTTTGGCACGCCAAAAAATTGCCGAAGGACCTTGCGAAGGTTCATTTTCGTGTTGAATTCGTGTGTCCATTTTTCCCTTCGTACGGCCATCGTGAGGGCATCTTGTCAAATCGTGTCATCTTCGTCTTTACTTCGTGTGATCATCGGTGCCATCGAGCATTTTTCGCCTCACGAAGACAATACGAAGGAAACAAAAAGCTGCCCGATTTTCTTAGGAAGGCAACACAACTACGTGAAGCCCTCGCAATGCCGTCGTGTAGCCATCGTATTATAGTACGATGACATCGAGATGGGACCACGGTGTCGGCGAAGACAGCCGAATTTCGGTAGCTCAAGCGTTTTCCATGTGTCATGGTTACGTGGACATATAAAAGGCCAGCCTCAGAGCATCTTCCTCAGCGAATCCTGAGCAACTCTACAGAGCAGAGGCGTGTGTAACTCCCATAATCACAATTCAGTTCCTGCAGAATGGCATACTTTGATGATGAGACAACCAGGAAAAAGAAGGCAGCGGCATTGCTTCTTTTGATGCACCTCAGAGAACATGATGAGCAACTCTTATAGGCCCAGCACCTCCTCTTATAGGTAAACATTGTCTTATTTCACTTTGTCATTTCTTGCTATTTGCCTTTCTAGCATTCGACAATGTACTTGTTTTGCTTTTTATTTTCCAGGGCAGGGGCATACCGAGGCGAAGGAGGAAACCGATGTCTAGTCTATGTGGGTCAGGAAATAACTGTCTGACAAAAATAGAGAACGCTATGGCCACTATAGCACTCTACTGAATGAGCTGAGGACAGAAGATGAGAAGGCCTTCTACAACTACACAAGACTTCCCAGAGGCTTCTACGATGAGGTCCTGCGAAGGGTAGAAGGCAGAATAGAGAAGGATACATGGTACAGAAAGTCACTCCCTCCTAGTCTCAAGCTGTCCATTACTCTACGACACCTGACCTGCGGTGACAATTATCCAAGCCTGTCCTACAACTTCAGAGTTGCTCCAAGCACCATCTCCCTCATCATTAATGAAGTCTGCGATGCCATCAAAGCCGAGTTTGCTGCTGAGGTGATTCAGTGTCCAACTACAACTGAAGAATGGACCGCCATTGCTGAACAGTTTGAGAAGAGATGGCAATTTCCACACTGCTGTGGTGCTCTGGATGGCAAGCATGTGGCGGTCACCTGTCCTTAGAATACTGGCTCTGTGTACAGAAACTACAAGGACTTCTTCTCCATTGTCCTCATGGCCCTGGTCGACGCAGACTACAAGTTTCTCTGGATTGATGTCGGCTCTGATGGTTCCAGCAACGATGCCAGTATCTACAATGGGTCAGAACTGAAGAAAGACCTGGAGAATCCGAACAACATATTCAATCTCCCTCTACCTGGTGATGCGTTCCTGTCCCATACTACATAGTAGGGGACAATGCTTTTGGGATCAACAAGCGTCTGATGAACTCGTTTGCCATCAGAAACATGGAGCACCATGAGAGAATATTTAACTACAGACTCTCCAGAGCCAGGCGTGTAGTGGAGAATGCCTTTGGTATTCTGGCACACAAGTTCCGAGTTTTGCTGAGGACCATGAACCCGAGGCCAGAGACATGCAGAAAAATCATCTCAACTTGTGTGATCCTTCACAATCTCATCAGACTGAGATATCGAGCCACCCACAACAACCTGATGGACTTGGAGGACCAGAACCAGAATGAGTTCTGTATTTACCAGCCAGCTTCCTCTTCCCTCTGCCTCTCCCTGCCTTGGGTGGCATGTTAAAGTTGAACTAGATCTGAGATAAAGTGGAAATGTACTATGTGTTCTGCTCCCAATAATCTCCGATCAGCAACTGAATTTCCCACGGACGGCCGAAAGTTTTATACCATCGGGAGGTCACGTGACGCCTTCGTGATCTAGTTCGAACGCATCGTACTCTCAATACGACGTCGTGTAGCCATCGTGTGGCCTTCGTGTGTCCTGCGGGTATAAACTACTATAAAAATTCACATCTTCGTGTTGCCTTCATGTGTGGTTCGGGTGCCATCGTGTGACCTTCTGTAGGCATCGTACTTGCTTCCGCTGTTCATTGGCTGTTGACCAAGTTCGGTGCCATCTTCGCGCAAAATTCAAAATTCCATATTCGTATGGCCATCTGGTGTCAATTTCGGAATAGTGTGACGCCAGCATTAGTGCACACCTGAGCAAATAAAATATGCTTAAAAACAAAATGCTTAAAACAAACCAAAAATCAAATCAACAATCAACTAATATTTATAGATTAATACATGGCCTTTTTCATATTGCCCTTGTTATCAGCCCGAGACCTTGATATCGGCCCGAAAGCTTTATCCCGAATGACGATATCAATCGAGGGCTGATCACAAGGACAATATGAAAAAGGCCATGTATTAATCTATTTCTCACATATTTTGCCAGGGCAGATAACATGTTATTGCCCTCGTAAAATGTTATTGCCCTAGGAGAAAATAACGCGCCGCAAATTATACTTTTATATAGTCAACCTTCCACCATGGGGGAACGTTTACTATATAGTATTTATTCCGCATAGTAAACCTTCCTACCTACTCAAATACTGCAAAATGGCTCCGTACATTATTTTTTACCTTTTAATCATAATCGGATATAATTAATGGTATATAACAATTAAAATTAACACGATTAAGGTGCTAAATTCCGAATCAATAGTAATTATCCGGATTAAGGGGGAACATTTACTATACAGCAAAATATCCGGGAGGATGATCGGCTATGGATGGGGGAATGTTTGCTATATAGTACATTTTCCCCTGGGGGAATATTTACTATATAGTAATATTCCGAGGGGGTTTGCTATGTGGAAGGTGTACTATACGACACCGGTATATATGTAAATAGTGGCCTCTGAGAATGTCTGGATAAATTAAACTACGATGTAAATTCATATTTGAAACAGCAATTCCCTCATTGCATTCCACACTTTCACATCAACAATATTATATGGTGTAAATAAACTTTATATGATCTTTATGAATTATAAATATAAACAACCTACCATTCGGGGGGAAGGGAAGTTCAAATTCATGTTAATGAATAATATATGAACAATATTCATCTATTAATGAACGGAACACAATGTAATAAATAATACAGGTAATGGTAATATAGTAGACTTTATACTGTAATAAGCATCACCAAACAAACGAATAATGATTTGGTTTATGGTGCTTAACGCCACTTCCAACAATATTTCAGTTATATCGTGGCGGTCATTTTTATTGGTGGAGGAAACCGGATTACCCTGAGAAAACCACCGACCTGTCGCAAGTCACTGACAAAATTGATCACATAATGTTGTATCGAGTACACCTCGCCATGAACGGGGTTTGAACTCACAAACAACTGTAGTGGTGATAGGCACTGATTGCACAGGTAGTTGTAAATCCAATTACCATACGATCACGACCACGACGGTCCCCAAACGAAAGATGGTATTGTTGACGATATTAACTACAGTTTTTTTACACTCTGAGTATACTTTCAGACATTCCTTCATTAACACATTTAACAATAGATTTTAGTAATCTTACTTACAAAATACTAGTTTTGACAAAGAAGAAATTTCACAAAAATCACAAGTCATTAATGTTATAAAGTGACACACAAAAATGTCGAGTTCGGAAGGTACAGCTTTAAACAAATTATCGGCATGCCTATGGGAACAAACTGTGCCCATCTCCTTGTCGATCTTTTCCTTTACTCCTATGAGGCATACCGTTCCGCGTATGGAGTTCATATTTCACAATTCGTACATTATGCTCGAGGTTTTAGTTTGTGCTAAGATTTTTTTTACAAAGTGACCATATTCCGAGTACTAGAATATTAAGTCAGTGATTTTAAAAGAATCGTCTCATCTTATCATCCAAATGTTTTCTTTTGTTGAAAAAGAATGTTGTCACCTGCGTACAGATAACAAAAATGGTATTGGCAATTAAATATGGGTACAACGTTAACTTTTGTTTCTCTATTATGTCTAGAGGTGACATTGTATGTTTAAGAAATAAATCATGGAAGCCAGAATGTGTTTTGAGTTTTTACATGGGTTGGCGGATATTAGTATTTTATCCCGAGCGGTTCCTAATAACCATGTTAATCTCTCAAAACACATTCTGGATTCCATGAATTATTTCGATTCTGATATGTCTAACAGTACAAATACTGTAGTATACTTGGATTGGAAGACGGTAAATTATACTTGCGTTTGCGGACAATGTCGCACACAATGTATGCTGCCAAATTCGAGCAGACGATAAATTATCAACATATACTTTTACGATGGGAAAGTCAGTCACGTGTACTTTTACGACGGGAAAGTCAATCGTATTGATGGAGCATCCGTGACATCTACATAACAGTAAGTTATCATCGTTGCAATACAATACAATACAAATCTGTTATTGTCAATCATGACGCCCAATATATTGAGCAGAATAATTAAGTGAATTACATACATTTAATTTCATATTGATTGGTTTAATTGGTTTTACAACAAAGAAAGAAAGAAGGACAATATAATAAATGAATAAATCCAATAATAAAATCTGACCCTGCATGGTGATCTTACATAATTTTCAAGTATTTACTTGCACTGCCACACCATGTATAAGTGTAATATTTTATTAGTATTAGAATGGGAGAACCACCAGTGATTCATATTCAGTATAGTTATAGTATACATATAGTATTTTTATGAACAGAATTTCATTAATATTTCCAGTTTCCTATATGTGGTGTTGTTTTGAATGAATTCTAGTGATACATATAAAGAAGTTTACTCAGAATAGAGTCCCACTTCATTATCATATGAAGCATTGTCAGTTAAAGGATATTCAAGTAAGTAACCAAGCATGCACATATGGGATATCGTTAAAAGTTAGTGTATCACCATAGGAAATAATACAAAACAGATACAGCAAATATAGATATTACCACCATGCCACGATGACCACACCATTGTATGGCTCTTGACAGTGAACCGTAAGCTCTATTTTAAAAATACAAACAATTATTTTAATTATCAAATTTTGGAAAGCATAAAAGAAGTATTTCAATTCTGTACAATTAATTGCTCATCATAAATGTTCAAAACTGATGAGTACGTGACCTTTTAAAATCTACCTACCAAATCAAACCATACAGGACATGAGTGAACATATAGGACACTGGACATATCTAAATACAAACGAGATCCGAAAGGATGTATTCGAATGCAGAATTTGTATTTTGTAAATTGCACTCTAATTACGGGTCTCGTTAATCCCTGTAATGAATTCAATAGCTGAAATGTCTTCTCTACAACATATATTCCAATGGTTTTTAGGGGTCTTCGTGGTCGTGATCGTATGGTGCTTGGATTTACTACTACCCCTGCAATCAATGCCTATCACCGCTAAAGTTGTGAGTTCAAACCCCGTTTATGGCGATGTGTACTCGATACAACATTATGTGATAAAGTTTGTAAGTGACTTGCGCAGGTCGGTGGTTTTCTTCGGGTACCTCGTTTTCCTATTGTTGAAAGTGGCGTTAAACATTAAAAACAAACCAACCAACAATTGCTATGTAAGCTTTTTGTATTCAGTGTATTTCATCCGATCTACATTTGCTCGCGTTCGTAATCCTCTGAACTTGTCTTATAATAAGAACTGTTATATAAATATCTACTGTAAAGGTAATAGATAGACTTCAAGGCTAGGTAAGCTATGAAGTTACGTGGGGACACGGTTAATCTTATATGTGTACAGAGTTCAAGGTGATTAAACACCTGTATTTATACTATACCTGTAATTAATTTGGATTATGATATCATTGTGTGAGTCATATTTGTATAATAGACTCAGGATTAGCTACTCACCACATGATTCAGACCTGGGGATTCTGCAACCTGTTTAAGTAATACGCTATTTTTAAATGCCGTGCAATATAGTCATTATTTTAGTTGGACCCATAAAAAAGCGATTTGATGTGTCTGTAGATATCATTCACTTATTACATTTGATAAACACAAGTTGGAGTAAATAACTCATTAGAAACACAAAGATATCAAATCTACCCTGGAGTACGCAGCCTTTAACTTGTTTCTGAGGAACATCCGACAACGGTCCTGGCACAGTGCCTACTTGACTAGTTGTATACTGTACTTATTCCTGTCATAACTATTGCTGACATACATATTGCTTGATTTAAACAACAGTCAGTCAATCAAATATATTAGACATACATTATATATGATGAAACACTATAACCTGTCTAGTACATGGCCAAAATAAAGTATTTGATGACTTGCGACAATTAAATCCGTTTTTCAAAGTAAAACAAAATAATAAATAAAATGCTTAATAAAAGAATAAAACGGAAAAACACACACCGAAAGAACAGTTCCAAAAATCGAATCAGAAAGTCATAGAACACGCATCATACTCGATACCCACAACACATACATGACCACTCACTCTCCTAGGATTACATGTTATATGCTTTCTCTATAAGAAGTGGCTGATTTAAGCAAATAGTTGTATGGACTCAAACATCACCTCTTAGTGAAGTGATTTGTTCATGCAAGTACGTATTTTCAAAATATATGAGTAAAATGCAGACCATCACGATGCTTAAGTGAACGCAAGTGAAATAAGACGGAACAGATTTCGAGTACACATAAACGACACAACCTAATTTAGACGTAGACCATGACCTCTATTGTTATAAATTAATATACCGTACACAGCGCCTGTTCTGTTGATATATCGTATGCTTGATGTGACTTTATTCTATAAGAAATGTGTGGATATACCAAATGGGTAATTAGAAGCCATAAATAGAAGGACAGACACTATAAGGGTCAAAAGAAGAAAACCAAATGATGATCTACAAAACATTACTCAAAAACTACAGATTGAGCAACACGATCGACCTTGCATATTTAAAAATACATGTTCATCCACCCAAAAACCACGCTTTCCGATATGCTGTGGACAGGTGATTGGAACATCTTATCATGGTCGAACCACACTCTTATACTTAAAAAACAAAAATGCATTGACATAAAAATAGAAGTACGACTTACCTCACTCGGTCGACACACTCAAATCTGGGAATTTCTCTAACGTGTTTTCTTTCATGTAGAATTTGGCTATGAATTGGATTGATAGCTGTATTAATGTTAGATCTTTAATTTCTCCTCATTCTCTGATATGTCACCGTAATAAAGCTCGAACGAAACCACGGACCAACATTTGAGGGGGGGGGGGGGGGGGGGGGGTGGGGGGAGTTAGGGTTATGGCTATGGTGTTTAATGCCACTTTCAACAATATTCCTGTTGTATCGTGGCGGTCAGTTTTTTTGGTGGGGGAAACTGGAGTACCCGGAGAAAATCACCGACCTGCCAAAAGTCACTGAAAAACTTTATCACATAATGTTGTATACCTCGCCCTGGTTGAGATTCGAACTCACAACGTTAGTGGTGATAAGCACTGATTGCATAGGTAATTGTAAATCCAACTACCATACGATCGCAACCACAACGGCTCCTACCAGTTTTGTTCACGTTAATAGCATGCCTATGTATTTAATCTAAGACATGTGTTTATTTTTAAACAATATATACATGTAACGACATATCGATATCAACAATAACAAACTGTGATTATCCACCGATTATAATAAGGGAATAACTAATGGGACATGAAAGGCATATCTAAGTCATGCAAGGGACACAATCACTGACGATGTTTTCAATAGAAAGCAGTGCGAACTGCACTATGCTGGCATCTGTATTGCACGCAACTGTCTATTGCTGTGGAGGATCCATACTCTCAGCCATCTGCCGTGCAGGCTATCGGTATGGAATGTAGACATGAAAAGTGTGGTGCCACACGAATTTATGGTCACGCCAATCGATTGACACATTCGGTGGCTCATTGGATCAGGTCACTGCTTAAGTTCAAATTTCTTTACTATGTGCACGTGCATCGGAATGATATTCACGGAGAAATGGAAGAATGCTCAAAGCACTGTCGTCGGGTCAGTACAATGTCGGAATATAGATGCTGAAAATAACCTACCTAAATATTCTACTTTTACCAAGCACTGACGACCTTCAAAAAGTTGAAGATTTTCAGATGTTGCCCATGATAGTTGAAAAAGGTTTATAAGTATGAAAAAGAAAACAGTGTATTGTATTTCTCCATGCTTCTATCAAATGATATACAGCTCTGAGCCGTGGTAGTCTGTTCTAATCAGATATTGTACGAGAGAAAACAAAGGAGTTTTGTAGTTGTTGAGTGTTACAAGGAGGGATAATGAAAGACGAGGAATGTATGCGTTTTAATTGTCTCAAGGAGGTTAGAGTGTGTCTTGTTTAGTAATAGCTACTTTAATTGTCTCAAGGAGGTTAGAGTGTGTCTTGTTTAGTAATAGCTACTTTAATTGTCTCAAGGAGGTTAGAGTGTGTCTTGTTTAGTAACAGCTACTTTAATTGTCTCAAGGAGGTTAGAGTGTGTCTTGTTTAGTAATAGCTACTTTTATTGTCTCAAGGAGGTTAGAGTGTGTCTTGTTTAGTAATAACTATTTGTTCGTTTGTTATTTTATACATCATTGCAAGTCGAGCCTTCTGTCTGTTGGTAGCAACCACATCGGTGAAGCCGAAACAATTGCTTACCCTTCCAGAGCACCTGAGTTCTTTTCCGTTTTTTCTGGGTTTCGCGTTGTTCAATCTTTAGTTTTCTGTGCAAGGTTTTGTATATCATTGTTTGTCCCTTTGTCCTTCTTTCGTTTGGCAATAGTTGTTCGTTTGCATGTTTATGATTACTCCTTTGGTATCTTTGCAATCGAGTGAAAGTACCTGATTCATGTAGAGCGAACGGTTAGAAACAATAACAGTATAAGTTATAGGTGGCGCCCCTTGAAAATGTTTAGAACAACATCGGTTTGCTGTTTTATTTTTGCACTGTTTGAAATACATGTTTCTAAAGCTCGTACAATTAAATTTCATATTGTTTCCCACAATGTAATTGTGTATTTGTGTTCGCCTCGAGTGTGGTACATCACTGATTCGAAACCACGGTGGGTCAAATTAAATCCTATGAAATTAATATTTGAAGCTTTTAGGCTAAGCGCTAAATATATGATACATTGTTATTATTATAACTGTTACCAGCTTCCTCTATTTGAACACGCTGTATTCAGCTTAACTTGCATAAAATATCATTCTCAAAGTAAGGAAGTTTTCATGTACAGCAACTATAAAGGGAAAGTCGTTTAACATGTATCCTATTTGTTGGACAGAAAACAATTCTGGCGATATACCAAATAGATACAGGTCACCTATGGCAGACGAGACAAAAAATATCATGTAGTCTAAATTCTGTAAAGGTACAAACGTACCAATAAGTGACTCTATTGATCAGAGCTATCAATATTGATAGTATAGGTTATAATTGTCTAATAAATGACTCAACATGTTTCTAAACAGTAGGTAAAGCGAATTTTCTTTGCTGTTGATTATACTGAAGTTGGAAGAGATGCTGAACAATTTATCAGTTAGAGAATACAATTTAACTGACCCCCAATGCCTCAATGTCCATGTTAAAGAATACAATTTAACTGACCCCCAATGTCTCAATGTCCATGTTAAAGAATACAATTTAACTGACCCCCAATGCCTCAATGTCCATGTTAAAGAATACAATTTAACTGACCCCCAATGCCTCAATGTCCATGTTAAAGAATACAATTTAACTGACCCCCAATGCCTCAATGTCCATGTTAAAGAATACAATTTAACTGACCCCCAATGCCTCAATGTCCATGTTTAAATACAGACATTAACGGATACACTACAGAAAGAGCTACTTCGGAGCTTGATACAATAATGGGGGAAGGGATGCAAATGGCAAATGAAGAAATTGAGTTAAAGTCTGGCTTTCAGAAGTCTGTGTAATTTGATTATATATTGTAGGATTAGGTGTCAGTTCTAGGGATGGCCTTAAGCTAATTTGACCAATTTCTTCCAGTTCGACTCCGTTCTGGAGTTATCTACACTCCACTGTTCAAGTATACACAACATGAAACTTCCGGTTTTACAGAGAACAATTGGGCCCCGCACCTCCTAATACTAGCCCTGGTCAAGCCAGTATCACCACCAACGGTTGCTTCCCCTTTTGTTGCATTGGTCTCTCGGTCCCAATACAGTCATACAAATTTCACAAAACTACCCATATCACACATACTTCTACTCCGGTTATGTAGACAGTATTTTAGTCTGACCAAACAATATTTTAACGGTTAGTATAGTTGCCAACATACACCCTGAAATGTAGTAGATTTTAAAATCACTGGTAATGTGATTTAAACAAGCGTGATAATGACATAATAATAACTGGCTATTAATAAGCAATTAATATAATATTATTGTATCATTGGCTCACAAACAAATATACAACAACTTTTAGTTATGAGGAATCACATCGGTAGTGTAATGCTTAGCGTGTTCACCTTGGGTGTGGTAGATCACGGGATCGAGCCCACGGTCGGGTCAAACCAAAGACATTGGTATTTGCTGTTTCTCTGCTAAGCACATGTGGCATTAAGGAGAAAGAGCAAAGACTAGTTGACTCGGACTCATGAATATCTAATGTGTCCGAGTGGAGCGAAATCTCTTCCCGCAGATTGTTGTTTCAGTGACCAAGAACCACTAAAATCTAACTAAACATGTTGGTCTAGTGCAAAGTGGACGTCACTGTCATCTCATCTAAATGTAACTTGTTCTAGCAATGATAGAGCTGAACAACATACTCCTGTGGTGTGAAACAACAATAACCCACTCGATCACTTACTACAGTTTTGAAATTGTTGCACTAAATACAAAATAAGCATGAAAATAATGTGTTGCATCAAACATGATGCAATAGTAATCGTAAACAAAATTAATATTCAAATACACTAATTAACTGTAAACAATATTATTAAACACTAATATTGCAAATATTAATACATATATATATATATATATATATATATATGTGTGTATATATATGATTAAAAAAAATTAAATCAAAAAATAACAATTTGAATACGGATTCTCTGTCCAGTAACTTTCATATGACCTAAGGTCAAAGTCGTGTCCATCAATAAGAACAGCCACTATTAATATAGTCAAGGACACATTTTTTTTTACAGTACAAGTAAATAAAATAATCTATCTGTCTATATCTATACAATGCACTTATAAAATTAAAAGGTCTCGTCAGTTGAAGGCCAATTGCATGGTGATAAACCTAGGTTAAATATATCAAAACTATTGTCGAAATTGTGTGAAAGTCTCATTCATGTTCAACGAAATCGTGTCAAGGCATATATCTATACAATGTACTTATAAAACTAAAAGGTCTCGTCAGTTAAAAAGCCAATTGCATGGTGATAAACCTAGGTCAAGTATATCAAAACTATTGTCGAAATTGTGTGAAAGTCTCATTCATGTTCAACGAAATCGTGTCAACTTAATTCTAGACAAAAGTCAAAAGTTATACAAGGGCATATATAAACCAGAGGCCCACAATGGACTTGCATTACTCTTCTGTACTAATCATAAAATACATGTATTAAATTAGTGTACAAGATATGTACTTCTGTTTTAGCATCTCCAATAGAGGTCGATCTTGTCTTGTTCTGTCTGTTAATATATATATATCACCTTGACCCTGGCTTCCAAGGGATTGAATTACAAGTGTATGCTATATAAGATGAGGGCTTATTAAAGTTAATACATGTTTTCACTTTTCTTACTTTTTGCTTGCGTCTTGATCAAAATGTAAACAACATACATTTTCTTATACTTGGACTTTTATCTTCTAAATATTCCAGGCACATTAGATGTGAAACGGCAGCTCTTAGTGGTCTTTTCTATGGTGAAAAAAATGTATATCGGGGTCTTATGATACCGTGGTAGTTACCTTTTATTAAATGACAGCGAAAGTTGGTTGAAATGGCAAGTGAATACGCTGTATCATAGAACCCGCGGCAGCATAGGATCTGTCTATTCTTAGAGTTACAGCTAGTAGGTTTGTCATATTAAAGGATCCACGCCCGAAACAATCGAATGCCGTTTTATTTATATGCAGACATATATTTTATACTTCTGAAAAACTCACCTTATGTTTAGAATAAAATTATGCCATGGAAACAGTATTAAATTAATTCGACATTATCTGATAATGTCATGTTGTTGTGTGTTCAATGATTTGAGGTAAGAGGTGGTAGTTTGTTTAGCTGATATTGTTAGAATTGTTAATCACCACTTTGTAAACTTTCTTTTCATAAAACTCCCAAATATTTATATCGCAAAGATCAAAATCAAAAGAACTATTAGCTATGTGTACCATTACAGTCAAGCGATCTCAAAATCATAAAAAAAAAAGAGGAAGAGGATACTAACGTGGTAATCATAGCAGAAATTCGAAGAACCCGAAGTACAACGGAAAAAAACTAGACAAAACAAAGACTATAGACAAAACATAGGTCTACAAAACATTACACATAAAACTAAAGAAAAACACGAACCTCACTAAAACCCGGGGATAAACCAAGATGCTCCGAACGGTTAAACCATTCCTGTTCCACTAGTGATAAGGACAGAAGAAGGAATAGTGACTACGACAATTTTAACAGAACTTATCTGGAGTTATCTGTAACACAAACATTCCGTAACGGTTAACCAAGTCATGATGGCGTTGCCGGTCAAATCAACATCATTTGATAGTTATTATGAATTGGACGGTGTATCAATCCAGATTTGTTATTCCCGAAAACAGTATTTAATTTGTTCGGACTGCAGAACATACTTAATTTCAATTGAAACATGTCATAAATTGTGAAGAAATGTGACGAGCAAATGAAAACTGTTCTCCCCTCTTTTCTTATCTTGATTCTTTTCCTAAGTGTCATATGTTTCCCCCATTTCTTCCAACTTACAAGATTTCAACATGACGGAGTCGTTAGTGGAACAGGAACTATCTACCATTCTAGAGCACATGAGTTCACCCTGGCTTTTTTTTCCTTTTTTTTTTTTGGAAGATCGTGTTGCTTAATCGTTAGGTTTCTGTTTAGTATTTCATAGATCATTGTTTGTGTTTGTCCTTTTTCTTTTGGTCATTGTATTGACTCCTTCTTCGATTTACGGGAGGGGGCGGGTGGCTCAATGAGTTAGGTAGTTGGATTACCTAACAACTCGTATAAGCCTATCACCAATACGGCGTGGGTTTGCGCCCGACTTTGTAGATTACAACAAAGGTGCACTCGACTCGCAGTCGTAAGTGATAAATTTTACCAGTTCCTTACCCATAGTGGGTGGTTCTCTCCCGGTACTCCGGATTCTTCCACCACTAAGACTAGTCGCCATGATATAGCTGAAATATCATTTAATCGATTTACGGCTTCAGATTACCCCTTTTGATATCTACGATCTCTTTGTGTTTTTCCAAGAACGAAATAAGTCGGTAACACTTCAGATACCAACAACTAACATATATGTTAGCGTGTATAAAATAACAATTATGTGGATCTGGTTATGTCCGATGCTGACAACATCTTGTAATTTAGATCAATAACACAGAAGCACGGAAAAGACGCGCAAATGTGTATTTAGGTGTAAATTTCTTGCATATATCTGTTACAATATTTACCCAATACAATCCAATGTACAATGTCCACTGTGAAAGACTTTTATTAACCATTAAAAAAACCACGAAATTTGCAAAGAATTATCTATTTATCAAACAATTTATACAATTCAGTTGTTGTCGTTTAAGTCCCACAATGCAACAGTTTAAATATTTACACATTTGGTTCCGGCGGTGATGGATTTAAAATAAAAACATATTTCAACCAAAGATGGTGGGGCTTTTTTATGCTACAAACAATACAAACTTTGTCCAGTAAATACCCCCAGACTGTACTTCCAAATTGTCGGAACCATCTGCTATCATCGAAAGGGACAATTTAAATCACAGATCATGCCTCTGCTTTTCTACACAATTCACAGATATATTTTTTTACAGCATTTTAACTTAATATAAGTTATAAAAACTAACGGTTTTACTAAAAAAATCATATTACCTTCCTCTTAAGAAAACAAACAAAAATTAAACATTACTACCCCAGTAATTAGCAAAGAAATGTCAATTGTGAACTATTTGCACTTAAGACATACTCTTATCAATCAAGTTGACTCAGAGCTTCCGTTTTGTTTGGACAATATACATAAATGATGTCACTCGCTGGGTCAAAAGTACATGTGCAACCAACCCATTTATTGTCAGACTGTACATGTAATATATCGATTACAGCGTACTTTTAAATAAAGATAACATATTTTAATTTCTGTGGTACATCGTAGGTACTTTTGCTCACATATGTACTGAACAAAATTGAAGTGACTCGTTTTTTAACATTAGAGGCTGGTACAATTCACTCTTTTC
Source organism: Bathymodiolus septemdierum (assembly GCA_963383655.1). Classification (NCBI taxonomy): domain Eukaryota; kingdom Metazoa; phylum Mollusca; class Bivalvia; order Mytilida; family Modiolidae; genus Bathymodiolus; species Bathymodiolus septemdierum. Next base: position 113,934,788 of record OY726517.1, on the reverse strand, counting down.
CCTTGGTGAGAGTCCTGAAAGTCCGGTTTAAAAAAAAATTGCATCCCACTTCTTTCCCTATCAAAGTATTGTTTCTCACTTGTACAAAACAATTCGTGTAAAATTGTGTTTTGATAAAATTAATAACTTTTATTGTGATTTTATTCATAAAGGGAAATAGTATAATGGCATTATGTAATCTAAATGTGATTGAAAAGTTTAACATGATATCGTGTATGACATAGATGACACTTCAGTAGCAAATCTGAGAGAAAATAGGGAACATTAGCCAAGACCACCCCTTTTTAAACATCCTGGATCAGCACCTGAATTATCACTTTAATTTCATATATCATGTAATATTGTCTGAACCATTTATTTATCTTTATTTTGGACAAGGACGTCGTATGATTTACCATTCAATTTATAAATAGAATCACACTCATACAAAAGTAGTGATTTAGCAAAAATAGAGGCAACTATAACAATAGATCTGCTGGGGCTATTTTTCACACGAAACAAAAATAAGATTATTATTTCTACATGAAAAATCATTAACTTCTTTTATGAAACGAAAGTTTTAAGAAAAGTTTAAAGATACCAAAGGGGTAATACAAATCCTTAAATCGAAGAAGGACAGACAATGTCATGGGCAAAAGGACGAACGACGATATACAAAACATTATACATAAAACTAAAGATCGAATTCGGGTGCTCCTGAAGGGTGGACAGTTCCTGCTCCACTAGTGGCACCCGCATGTTTATTCTAGTTACAAACTCAGTGATAAATCATGAATGATCAAAGGACCGGAAAGTGGAACATATCCGTGGTCATTTGAGACACAGGTGTTCCGGTTAGCCAAGCCATTGTGGCGATCGTAAAAACTTCAACAATTTCACCAATATCAACAAAACGAACAATCACATCTTATCTTCTCACTGAACACAAAAAAGAACACGACACGTGACGTTGGGAATCCAGGTACTGGATTGGAGAGGCACAGAAATGTGGCGGTGTTAAACCGGTTAATGGATCGCAACCCTTCACTCTTAATAACTGGATCTCCAATATTAATACATAAACAAACGGTAAAAAAGCAGCAAACTCAAAAAGACCGCATACTATCACAAAAAAATGAAAGACAACATAAGCATGAACAGTACAATAGCAGTGTCAATGAATGTACGCAGTTGACTGACTACAAGCTAGGAAGGTAGAATCTGTTGGCTAAAAATCATTACTTTTAGGACAAAAATCATACTAATTCTTCCAACAGACTTAATTTCAATTAGTCATCAATATCTAAAGAAATGAATGGTCTTCGTGGCAGACCATAATAAATATGTCATCAAATTGTCGATTTTTGGTGTTTAACGCCACTTTCAGCAATATTTCAGCTATATTATGGCGACCAGTTTTAGTGGTGGAAGAAGCCGGAGTACACAGAGATAACCGCCGACCATGGGCATGCAACTGGTAAACTTTATCACTTACGGCTCCGAGTCGAGTGCACCCTTTTTGTAATTTACAAAGTCGGGCGCGAACCCACGCCGTATTGGTGATAGGCTTGTATGAGTTGTTAGGTAATCCAACAACCTAACTCATTGAGCCACACGAGCCCTGTTGTTAGAATTAAGTATTGAACATATAATAGAAATATAATAATAATGAAATATAAATGTAAGTAATTTAATTGCTAGTTAGAGCTACTAGTTGTACTGGCAGATTGTTTATAATCTGCATCAAAGACTGAACAATGGTTGCTAAATCATAGCCTTTCCGAATATAGACATTATCCAATGTAATTGTGACTGAAAAAGTTTAACCTGATATCGCCTATGACATCTGGATGATACTTCAGTAGTAAATCTGAGAGAAAATAGAGAATATGTAATGGAGAATACACTCCAACAGTTTACTGTAGATTCTTAAAAATAATCCAATAAATGATTATACAAATGTACACTTATTCTCCGTCATGCTCTCTGTCAGACCTAAGTTTGTATGATATTGGAGAGAACTGCATATAAGTTGTAAAACTTGACAATAAAATATGTTTAAATCAACAGTGTTTTCATTATATATTTTCACCTTTTTAATGTTCAGAAAGCTAAATAAGCCACAATTAACAAAAATTAAACAACAAAATTTCATCGGCTTTCATGCTTTCGATTCTCGTTTATATTTAGATATTTCAAGGTCTTGCAAGTGTCCCAAATGTTCACCTGTGGTCTGTCTGATTTGTTATTACTTGCGGTCGGTTCGTTAGTTGTTTTTGTATTGCGAAAATACATTTTAAAAGTTCACATACTCGTCAGTTCTAAACAAAAATTATGCCAGATCTGAAATATTTGTATCGTGTCTTGTATATTGCTTTTTTAAACAAATTATTGATATTTTTTTTAGCGAAGCTTACTATCAAGAGTCATATATACTAATAATAGAGTGTAGTAGTGTGGTCACCGTGGCCGAGTGGTTGGATGGAAGTTTTGAAAGTCAAAGTAGATTTTAAAAAGCCTAGCAGTGGTTCGATACCCGAAAGTCCCAACATATGTATATCACGCTTTTAAGCCTAAACCAGTAAAAGGTTAAAGAATAAACTGTACATTCTTAAAAATAATCCACTTTTCGAACAATAGTGTGACGTCAGAGAAATGTATTATTAGCCAGAACCACCCCTTTTTAAACATCCTGGATCAAAAACTGAGTTATCACTTTAATTTTATATATTATGTAATATTTTCTGGACCATTTATTCATCTTTATATTGGACAAGGACGTCGTACGATTTACCATTCAATTTATAAATAGAATCACACTCATACAAAAGTAGTGATTTAGCAATATAACAATAGATCTGTAAGAGTTATTTTTCACACGAAACAAATTAAGATCACAGAAAGTTTTATCAACATAAAAATCATCCCCGTTGACACAACTGTGACTTGGGCCCATGCTGCCATTTGACCATACGAAGAAATTTCTCTTTTTAATCTTCAGAAGTAATATTACATTGCAATATATTGGCACCATAGACGTATTGCATAATGTATTTCCATTGTTCATGAACAAAAGTTAGCCAGTCCATATCATCAGTGACTGCAGGGTTTTGTGGTGCCGACTCCCAAGACCAGTCGACAGATTCTATAATATATAGCGTCTATAATACAAGATATAGACAATATACGTATATTGTCGGCAGATATAATATTTATTTGTGTAGATGAACGAGCTTTAGAAACAGGAAGGAAGTCGAGCCTTTGACTAGCTTGTCTTTCTGTTTGAAGTCGAGCACAAATACATTTTATATTTCCCAATACTGTACCTATATTGTGTTTATATAAATACTGTAATGTAGCATATTTACAAAATTCGTAAAGTTTCACACAAAAAATACAAAAACATTTGACATTTTGCTTGAATTCCCGCTTGGGTGTCTATGGCACGTTCCCTGTTCGATCAGTATCTATTACGCTTCGCTCTACATAAGACACAGGGTACCAGGAGACTTATACGTCTAGTAGACGTGTTTAATGCACAAGTTATCAATAGGTCTACACCTTAACTTTCAATAGTCTTTAAATGCACTGATTGGATTATAGCATAAAAAGTTTTATATCAATATACCTACCCCGTATTCTATTATAAATTTGAAAACTGACTTAAACATGACAATTATTTAATATCATCTTATTATGAATAAAAGGTACAAAAGTAAGAAAGGGGCCGTTGTGGCCATGATCGTATGATAGCTTGATAATACCGACCTTGCAATCAGTGCCTATCACCACTAACGTTGTGTGTTCGAATCCAGCACATGCGAGGTGTACTCGATTCAGCATTATGTGATGAAGTTTGTCAGTGACTCGTGACAGGTCGGTAGAATTTTCTCCGGGTACTACATTTTCCTCCAATGAAACTGAGCGCCACGATATAACTGAAATATTTTTGGAGGTGGGGTTTTAACGCCATAACCCTTACTCCATGATGAAATACAATTGAAGATGAAAATATTTTCTTCTTTTCTGCGCTAATAATGCTGATCTAAGAAAATTACTCTACTCAATTAATTTTCTAGCTATAGCTGTATATCATGGCGAGAACAAGCTACATTGTGATGAGATGATAATGTTGTCCTCTTTGTTCTAGACCAACACTCTTGGTTGGATTTTTATAGTGCTAGCTTACTGGAATAACAGTCCGCGAATAGACATGTCGCTCTACTCAGACAAAATTTTCCTGATTCCGGGACAACCAATCTTATTTGTCTCCTTTTCCTTAATATTGCGTGCCAATGTTATAGTCTTATGTTTGACCGAACAGGGGTTCGAACCCACGATCTACCGCTTTCGAGGCGAGCACGCTAACCATTATACCACCAATGTGGCTAGGAAGTCATTAGAACTAAGGATTATATTATACATGTGTATGTACATTATTATTCTGTTGATATTGTCTTGGTTGAACTGATCTTTATTTATTTGTGTATTACAATTCTGTTAGATTCTGGCAATAACATTTTGATTTTGAATTTGATAATAATAGGGGATACTAAATTAAACCTTTTTCCTTTTCTTTTTTTGGAAATATATCATACATTTTCACATTTAAATGCTGAACCCTAGGTCGTATGTCTTCCTTTTTGCGAGCCATATGGTTCCGCAGCTAGAAACAGACGGTTAAGTTTAGGGACATGATGTTTAACGCCACCTTCAACAATTTTTCAGTTATATCGTGGCAGTTTCTTTTATTAGTGGAGGAAACCGGAGTATCAGGAGAAATCCACCGACCTGTCGCAAGTCACGAAACTGGCGATGTTTTACATTTGTTGGGGGTAATGGCAGTTGTCATCACAATATGCTAAATGCTAAAATAACCACATACATTAGTTTGAATATTGTGACATAAATTAATAAAAAAAAAAATTAATAAGCGTGAATTGGGTCACTAGTTACTAACGCATATTTCTAAATAGCCTATCTATATCATGCTATTTAACACAATGCGGGGTCAGTTGAGGCCTTATTACTGTGAACTATACATAACCTATGACCGGACATTGGCAAGACATTTAAATGCACTTTTATATACTATATAAATGTAACTAGTTCATTGCCAAATATGGCTAAAAATAACCCGGAGTTAAATATCAATAATTCTATAATATTTCTCTATTGTATAATATAATACGCTTATCTAACCAGATTTTTTTTAGTAAAGTAAAAATAAATAATATGACATTTCTTCCGATTTGTTATCCAAGTATGACATGTTTGACATATGACAGTGTGGTTTAAACTTGATTTAAAGTTGTAATGGATGAAATAAAATGCACTTTTTATCCTTGGATTACTAGGTCTAGTACAAACGATAGCTACAGTGCTACATGTAATAAACTATTAGACGCTTATACTTTATACTGCTAGATATACTTCCATTGCTCGTCCTACAAAGCTACACTGTGCGTCCCAGGTGGCGGATAGGCGGTGACCTTGCGATGGGGAAGCGGGAAGGTTGTCAGTCATACGGAAAGTCTTTTCGTGGACCATGATGGGTATTGTGTTTGGTGAGTGAACTACGTGCCCATCCCCCCACATTAAAAGCCACTTTTGTACAAGAGTAGGCACATTGCTTCCAATTTTTCGTCCTTGTCCAACTCTCCATACTGTGCCAAAGGCAGTCAAAAGTCGTTGTCGATGTTATCCCAAGCCTCTGTCATTTCTGTATATATAGTTAATATTGTTGACCTTGTTCTCATCCTGAATCTAGATGATATACGACTCATTGGACGTTAAAAAATGAACAATCAATCAATCAATACAAAACAGTAAAATAATCAATATGAAAGCAAACGAGATACAAATAAAATATTTAAATAACATTGTACAATCTAAATACTTTAGTAATATTATACATGTATAAAGTTCAACAGGTTTGAAGTACATACAAAATAACTCACTGTATCCAAAGTTATATGTCAATTTCTTTCATACTAAACAAAACTGAGTCAAAGTACCGAGGTACTGTCTGGTTGCAGGCATATTTCGATTCACGACAAATGTACCACTACCAAGGTTCAATAAACAAACAAATAACAAGAAAAAAACCAGCTAACCAATACAAAAATGATTTACGTTCAAAGATATTTGTGAAATTGTCACACTTTAAACATGTTCTTTACAAATGCCTGGTGATGTGTACCCCAAAGATAACACTAGGCTGTAAGGTACTTGCTTTCTAATATATAGGACAGAAAGCCGTGACGATTGTAGATTTAAGTATCTGTAGAGTTCATAGCTTCCATCACAAATACATCTGCTACTTCACAATCAGAGTTGTGTCGATACTCTTATAGCACATTGTCTTTAAAATGACTAGACCCTAATCATTCTCTCAAATGATGATATGTAATTCTTTAAGTTTTTTCGTCTTATTTTCTATTTATATTTTTATTTAATAAGCAACAAAGGCGTACATACAATAAAAAGTGTATTTTATTATATCTGAAACTATAGAAACATTGAATTTACTTGAAACCAGTTATGATTAGATTTTAACATTTTCTTGTAGAGATATTGTAGAGATATTGTTACTATTTGTAAACTATTATTTTAATAAATTGATTTGTTTTTACATTTCATACAAATAAAACAACTGTACGCATCAAAATTAAAAATAAAAGCATTAAAAATAGCAAAGCAATTCACAAGTAAGAACATGTATATAATAGTAGGTCAAACAAACGATAATTAAATCACTGCATTTATATTTAATTACATATTTAAAGAGGCATTAGCTACGATTTTGACCAAAAATATTATATGTTTTGGAAATTGGTAAATAGCTTTAAAATGATGAAATAAAGGCAAATATTTCACATTAAACAGCTTATCGTACCACTTTCCGCCTTTTGAGAACGAAAATTACCATCGATTTATTATTTCCTTGCAAGCAAATAATTTGATGTCACTTTCTCCGTATGCAACTGACCTTACTAGTGACAGGTAAAAACGAATAATTTGTATTTTGTCGCTTATTAACTGCAAACTTGCATGGTTCTTTGTCCGTAATTAACGCCGACTAAAAGCAGATTCACAGAAAATAAGAAATAGTGCATTGTTGTACTGATTTAATGACGATTCGGCAAACTCCGTAAACAATGCCGATAATTAATTAGATGGCGTCCATTTCTTGGTCGATCTCAAAACACGAGCAGTTGCACCTTTTTTCCCCGATGCGCGTACATTTCATAACATATATAAGTTACAGAAACACGTTTTATTAAGGCATCAATCATATCTGATAGTTTTAATGGGTAACAAAAATTTACGATTTTGGCAGATAATGCCCCTTTAACTATTATATGTTCAATATTTTATTCCAGCAAAATGATGACCTATTTATTCTGTTCTCACATTAAGACCAATAATTTCTTTATGACTAATTGATATTAAATCTGTTGAAGTATCGGCTTTTGTTCTTTAATCAACATATTCTACCTTCCTAGCTAGTAGTCAGTTTACCAGCATTCATTGACCTTGTTACTGTACGTGTACAGTTCATGCTTATGTTCTCGTTCATTTGATATGATAGCATGTTGTCTTTTTGAGTAGAAGGGAGTCTGTACATGTTTTTATATCATGCATTGCCATTGGAGATTCAATTATCAAGAGACAAGATGAGAGCGTTGTAATCGCATTTACCGGGTTCAGAACCTCGCAAAATATGTCTGCCAATCCCAAGCCAAGACCTAGATATTTCATGATTTTTTTATGTTCCATAAGTTGAGATAAGAGATGATTGTTCGCTTTGCTAAAATTGGTGCAATTTTGACCATCACTGTTTAAATTTTTTGTCACAATATGTTAAAAAAAATCAAATGAAGTAAAACTCTTTTATTCCTGTTCAGTCTGACAGTCCTGATGGTTTTCAATAATCCTTTCATAAAGCATTTTTCTATAGTATATATATACCAATGAATTGTATTTTTCCCTGTATTTAATCAGAAAAAGTGACAGTTGCACTTTGGAAGTGAATTACCGATAGTATGTTCACATTAGATTTCAATCCCCTCTCATTCATAAATATATGATGAATTACCAACTCTAAAATAAAGCCATGTGATTCGTCAGTTTTATGGGAAGTAAATAAATAAGTATGGTGGACTTTGTTATTAAAATTAACGGGGAAAAAATTCATGTTTTGGGAGTGTAAATAAAACAAAATACATCACCCACACAAATATGTTCCAGTCATAATAAATATAGTATGAAATGTAAGCTGATATGGGAACAGACACCTTAAGGACAAGACAAAACACTTGTGATCACTAATAGTTTATCTTTTATAAATAGAAAACATTGATAACAAAGATAAACATGTCTGTCGAGCAAGTCCGAAGTTAACTTTACGTCGGGAAATTATGGTAGCTTGTACGGAAATGATTAATAATATACAATTATTGACTTTTGTTGAGGTTAATATCAGGATCTATCGTTCCAAGATATATGATATTTACCGAGGCCGAAGCCGAGGTAAATATCATATATCTTGGAACGATAGATCCTTACATTAATCGAAATGAAAGTCAGTAATTATTTCATTATATGAAACTGTTATTAATGTCCTCTGGGTCATGTTTTATAAATTGGCATTAAACACTACATGTGTTTTTTGTAAATTTTAATAGTAGCAAAACAGATGTATGCATACGGCAAAGAATAATTTTGATCGTTCCAGAGGAGGGGGTTTCCGATTTTAGCGTCACGTGAGGTCAATATAACGTTCCAAATGTTCCTCTAGAACGATCAAAATTAATCTTTGTGGAAATTGAAGGCTTAGACAGTATTCATAAAGTTCTATCAAGAAAACAATTCATGCTTTTAGCCAATCAGATAAAAGAAATATGCATAGTCATATAATAAAATGCATTGTTGGACATGCCTTTTTAATATCACAGTCTATGTGAAGCTGGTCTTAATGAGTTACTTCCTGATGACGCCACGTAATAGCTAAAATACTTCTAAAGTTGGCTTAAACACCAATCAATCAATATTGAGTTACTGAAAGATCTGTTCATCGAAGAGACACGTAGCTCCTCAGTCTGTATTATGGAAACATCTACGTGCTGGAATGGAATTTTAGTGCCAAGCTTGTTTATCAAGTTATACACCAAATGTTTGAACATTGATTTGAAAGAACATCAACATGAAAAATCATATTGCATTTTCGAAATCCGAGAGATTTCAATTTCAATATGAAAAACAAAAGTAAAAACTTTACAGCAAGCACGCCAAATAAGGAAACGATCCAATTTTAATATAAACAAGATGAATTGCGATGACAAAAATAATATATTGTTGGTGTCGTACATCAGTTTACACATGTATACATTTATTCCACAATAATTACATTTATTGTACGTAAACGTATACTAATAAAATTTAGATTTATTCGTCTAGCTTACAAATAACAGTCTCCTGGTACCTGTTTCATAAAGAGCAAACGATAAGAAATCACATTTCAGAATAGCGCGGATGTGAAATAGAACTATACAAGCTAAAGAGACGTTTTATCTTTTAATCACAGAACATTTTACCCTTCTTACTCTAAGACATCTCACCATTTAACCCGAGAACATTTTAGCCAATTCTAAGATGTATAATCAGAGATATGTTGTCTCTCGTATTATCATTTAGTCACCACAAAGGCGTTTTACTTTCAATCTCAAAGATGGTTTACCATTTAATCAGAGAACATGTTAACATATTAACTCTGGAACGTTTTACCTTTAATAACAATGGCGTTTTATGTTTTATTCAGAGATCAGAGAATATTTTAGTCTTTTTACTCAGAGAACTCTTGTCACTAAGGCCTTATAAATGCCTTTTAAGCAGAAAACAATTTAGCCTTTTATATGCTCTACCCTTTGACCAGAGAATAGCTTTAACTTTTGAACTCGTTTAAGCAGAAAACATTTTTGTATATATAAATTAACGAACTTTTTTAAGCCTGTTAGTCTTTTAGCTCGGAGATGTTTTACTTTTATCATAAAAGCGTTTTAACTTTAAACAAGAGAACATTTTAGCCATTGAACTTTATGACGTTTTAACTTTCAATCTGAAAACATTTTAGACGTTTATCTAAGTTTATTTACATTTTAATAAGAGAACATATTAGCCTTTTATCTCTTGGACGTTTTACATTTTGTGACAAAGATGAATTGTTTTAAATCAATACAGAGCATCTTAGTGGGGTTCGTGCTGCTCGTTCCTTAGTTTTCAGTTACCTGTTTTGTACATGATTGATTGTCCTTTTGGCCATTATATTGGCTGTCTTCTATGATTTACGGATTCTGGTACTCCTTTGGTTGATTTGATTTGATTTGATTTAGTGTGCTTAACGCCACTTTCAGCAAGATTTCAGTTATATCATGGCGAATAGTTTTAGTGGTGGAAGAAGCCGGAATACCCGGAGAGAACCACCGACCATGAGGAAGCAACTGGTAAACTTTATCACTTGCGGCTGCGAGTCGAGTGCACCCTTTTTGTAATTTACAAAGCCGGGCGCGACCCCACGCCGTATTAGTGATAGGCTTGTATGAGTTGTTAGGAAATCCAACTACCTAACTCATTGAGCCACCCCGGCGCTGGTACCCCTTTGGTATATTCAACTTAGCCTATTAACTAGCCCTTTTAGTACAGAAGCTTTTTACATTTTAATCAGAAAACATTTCAACCTTTTAATTCGGAGACGTTTTACTTTTTAGCCTTTTACATTTAACTCAAAGGTGTTTTAACTTTTCGTTATCAAGAGAATATTTTTTACTTTTAACTCTTGAGACGTTTGACCTTTCAATCAGGAAATATTTTAGCGTATTGTTTATTTCAACATAGAATTAATATACATTTTGTACACAGCGAGTACAGTTCATTAGTACATTTTTGTACTTTTAACTTTTAATCATTTGGTGTTCATTGTACATGCAATTTGTTTACGCACTATATAATAATAAATTTTTAAAATAATAAATTTACTTATTTGAGTGTCACATATTGATTGTCTTAAAAATCTACATAATATATAATATTTACACATAAAACAATCAATATCCAGTCATAAAATCTGACTTATGAGACACTAACAATATAAAACTTTGTACATTAATTAGCATAGTTAAAAATCTATTTAAATCAGTTTGAAAATTCTATAAAACTTTTTGTCGTAAATAAAAATTCATAACTAAAAATTTACTTCAATATATATATATTCATCATATTAGAACTCAATTGTCCAACCATAAACTTATAAAAACCTTCATAAGAATTCTGATATCAATAAATTGGATAAACTTTTACTGTGAAAATAATTTTCTACGAAAGTAAAATCTATTCAATATTTTGCAAAAATAGTGCTGCATCAAGACAAGTCATCAGTTTCACAAATTTGGTATCAATGGTAATATATGTGTGTACGGAATATTTGTGTTTTAATTTATTCGCAGGTTGTGTGTAAAACAATTGATGTTTATATTGATACATTAATGTACCAGTTGTTAATTCGATATATTTTAAATTAATTTGTTATTCCTGTTACCAATTCATTCGAAAAAATATTATTTTTAAATCAATGATAGTCTAAAAATGATTACGCCTTTTCAACGCATTATTTGATTATTTATTTTTGTTATTTATTATTTATTTATTTTTTGGACAGGGAATAGTTTAGAACAGATTTATTTATATTATACTTTAAATATACCAACACGTCTATAACAAGAACATTTACGAATGTGGCGACCTGTATGCCTTTAAACATAAGTCTGTTTATTGTTAGTGCTCCTACAAAATGACGTTTATACAGAAAAGAAGGATATCCTTGCTAATGATTGGAACAGACTGTTTTCAGTAACATTTGGTAGTTGTTTCAGACTGGTTTCACCTGGTTAGCATCGTTTTAACCTAGCTCAAGAACCATATAAAGAAGATTCATACAACGTTTTGTTGCATTATGGGTTTTGTTTTGTTGTTCTATTACAGGGTTTAGTTTTGATTAGTTTTTTTTACTAGATTCATATAATAAGTTGGTTTATTTGAAATTTCTTTAATTTTTGTTGTCAAGACACTACATTCAACACTGGGGAAACACTGATACCAGCAACAAAGACATTATGACATGTCACAATACTGGAAGTGCTCCAATATAGGAGTATTCCAGTATACTATTCTAATTTTTTAAAGAAAAGTTTTTTTTCAGTATTGTTAACATAGCTTGTAAATATTGCGTCCGTCAAATAAAGTGATCCGAAATTCTGTAAGCTATTCCATGTGAGTTTTTTTTAATTTAAACACCTTCATCAGTGATTTATGAAGATCTTGGAAGATTTCCTCTTAAAATTAATATTCGAAAGACAGAATTCTTACGTGTCATTTTGGTCAACATGTTTACCTTTGAATTTTTTTTTTTATCAGCAATCATTTGTTAGAATATCCCGTTGTTAGAAAGATTATATATATACTAAAGAAATGAATTCACACAAACGTTTATCAGTTCCAAGTATCGTGCTATCATTGTAAACCTTTCTATCTTAGAGATCAGTTTGTGAAAATTCTATAGGTACTATCATTGTAAACCTTTCTACCTTAGAGATCAGTTTGTGAAAATTCTATAGGTACTATCATTGTAAACCTTTCTACCTTAGAGATCAGTTTGTGAAAATTCTATAGGTACTATCATTGTAAACCTTTCTACCTTAGAGATCAGTTTGTGAAAATTCTATAGGTACTACCATTCATAGAAACGTAATATTTTGAAGCGGTAGCTGTGTTTACGAGCGGACGTGCTGGAGGACACGTAATATTTTGAAGCGGTAGCTGTGTTTACGCGCGGACGTGCTGGAGGACACGTGTGAAAATGATTAGTACGACGCTTATTTCCGCATCTTTCAGACTTCAGACTTTGAACTTTTTGACGTCGCAGAATAAACTACGTATGTACATATTGTTGGAAAACATTTTAAAAAACATCACTAATTTTTCTACCTGTTTCTAAATTGCGTACAAGTAAACTTTATATTTACCAACAATGTGCATAAAATTGTTGCAATGTAAATGTCAACGAGAGATGAAAATTGTGTACTTTGATAATATACGATTTAATATACAGTACGTGTAGGCCAAAAGTATTGCAACATGTAAAAAAATCCCTATATAATCAACCAAAACCATATTTTTTCAAAAAAATATTGTGAAGTCATTTCTGGATAAATTTTAGCAAATTGTACACCAAAACATTCAGAATTGTTTATATTTTGATTGTTTATTTGCTCATTATGTTTATATGAGTGGTTTTTATTTGTTCATAATTTAAACATAACAAATAAAAATTGACTTTGATTTTCCTATATATTTCAACTAAATATAAATCCCAAAAATTAACAATCCTGTTTAAATTATGAACAAATAAAAACCACTCATATAAACATAATGAGCAAATAAACAATCAAAATATACACAATTCTGAATGTTTTGGTGCTAAATTTGTTAATATCTATCCAGAAATGACTTCACAATAATTTTTTTGAAAAGTAATGGTTTTGGTTGATTATATAGGGATTTTTTTACATGTTGCAATACTTTTGGCCATATACTATCAATACACTTATCTTAGAGGGTCGTTGTGGGCGTGATCGTATTGAAGTTGGAAATACAACTACCTATGCAGTTGGTGCCTATCATCACTGATGTTGTGGGTTCGACTCCCGCTCAGGGCGAAGGGTACAACATTATGTGATAAAGTTTGTCAGTGACTTGCAGCAGGTCGGTGGTTTTGTCCGGGTATTCCGGTTTCCTCCATGTATAAAGATGACCGCCACGATATAACTGAAATATTGTTAAACACCATAAAACCAAACAAAACAACTCTATTTTATGACTCATGTCCATGACAATAAAGACATATAACTTTATTTGTCTTCAGAGATTATATTATATAACATTGAGAGCATTAAGTTAGCTTACTCTCAAGGTCAATGACAATTAGTATGATTGTCTATTTATACAGATAACACGTGTGTTAACTTTTAAATCTGATGCCCTAATAATCACTTGAACTAATCTACATGACTTAAAATAAAATACGATTGTTGTTAGTCATGGTGCTAATAATAAAATGAAAAAAAAAATAACACACTGTCGAAAATTTCCAAAATTCAATATGAGAATCGTAGAAAGAGGCATAATTAATACCCCTAACACACAAATGTATATAAGACCGGTTACTTTCCTGGCTTGATACAGGCATTTCAATCAAATATAAAGTGGCGGGGATAAACTAGCTTTATGAACCCAAACGTTCCCTATTAATGCAATGATGTGGACATACAAGTGCTTTCGACATGTGAGTAAAATACCAACTCTCTAAATTTATAGCGGTCTTTATTAAAACGCTGTTCGCTATATTAATATAATCGGGCGAACAGCGTTTTAATAAAGAACGCTATAAATTTATATACCTCGGGTAGCTTTCTACAGTGATTTCTCTGGACGATCAATTATTATCTGTGTTATAGACGACATATATTATTTGCTTATCGCATTGCGTGTCGGGTTTACTTTCTCTACTAAACAACGAAAGAACAACATTCGGCAGAGGTTTCTGTACTCCCAGGAACCTGTATATCTTTTCGCTTCTCTATAAAAAGAACAGAAAATTACATTTTTATATTGATATTCAAAACTTTTTTAGATCTTAGGCTTAGCACGAGGGACCGTTGTGGTTGTGATCGCATTGTAGTTGGATTTATAACTACCTATGCAATCAATGCCTATCCCCACTAACGTTGTGAGTTCGAGTCCTGCTCAGGCGATGTGCACTCGATACAACATTATGTGATAAAGTTTGTCAGTAGCTTGCGACAGGTTGGTGGTTTTCTCCCGGTACTCCGGTTTTCCTTTACCAATAAAACTGACCACCTCGATATCACTGAAATATCGTTCAGAGTGGCGTTAAACACCATGACCCTATAGACTTGGCATGAATCTTCTGCATTAAGCTGGTGTATTCTTCACAAATAACTTAAGTTTCAGAATGGATTGCACAGAAATCACTTCAGTTCAATAGAGAACAAGCTTGTAATTAAGACACAAAATTATCTTAAAGCTAGGAGCTTCGTGGGTGGAAGAGGGGGCTCTTTCCTGTATCCATACATCATACCATCCGTTTCGTGATTACACATCTTGAACGAACCATAATTTCGCCACTGTTACAATTACGTGTCTTCAATGAAACTTGTGAATACCTATATAAAAAGTTTGTATCATGTCCTTCGACTCTGGTTCAGGTAAACTATGTTATTATTTGATGGATATTATGTATCAACATGACAGGCACTTGTCTCTATCAATGTGAAGGACGACTATCTAGTTTTATAAGAGAAGGTGGCTACCTATGTCAACAATCTCTCCTCTTCAAATGTTTGTTTGCATAAATTTGTGCCCAAATACATCGTTTGTCTTCTAACTTAATGTACGTATATCTTATATTACATGGATAGACGACCATCAAGTTTGGTTTATGGTGTTTAACGCCACTTTCAACAATATTTCAGTTATATCGTGGCGGTCAGTTTTATTGGTGGAGGAAAACGGAGTACCCGGTGAAAAACACCGACCTGCCGCAAGTCACTGACAGACTTTATCACTTATGTTGTATCGAGTCGACCTTCAGAAACAAGTGCATGTGGTCAAAACAATGTTGTTTATTAAAACATTCGTGGTACATGTATACTAGTACGTGATGGTACGTCAGTACCGTAATATTTCCATGCTGCACACCAGAATCAATTAAAATGACATGTTAGCGTAAAACATATAGTAGAAATTTACAAGCTTATGTATACATATAAAATGTACTATATGTTTTGTGAGTTGTCAGTATGACAAGTATTAGTTATCTAAATTAGTATTAATTAATTCCGAATACGTTTTATATTTTATTAATATGACCAGAGGTTCTTTTTATTGCCGGTATAATAAATATGTCATAAATTCGTACTAGTTGTATTGAGTAAGTTGTATTTTCTTAGTCTGCTAACTTGTATTTACTGTAGACAGGGTTCGAATTTGATGAACAGGTCCGGTTCCGTATTTTCTATGTATTGGGTCCGGTTCCGAATTATATTTTGTGGGTCCAAGTCGGGAATTTATGCATTTGGTCCGGGTGCGTGTTCGATTAACAGTCGATATTATCACCCCTTTTGTAGGTTATCCCTTACTACAAACTCGTTTATTCCTTCTACAATTAGATTATGGAATAGATAATTTACCTCTTGAAAAAAAAGTAATATCTGAACTGAAAAATTATAGAACAAGCGAAATTCTTATTCCACCCATATGGACCTAGAATACTGAATATATACCGAGTGATCCAAAACAGCTGTTCTGCTTCCTTTCAAATTATGATTAGTTGAGAGATAACTGTGTTGCCTATCCATCTTGTCGCTGTGGAGCTATTATTGGAAAAAATGTACCAATTCGGGTAGTTTTCTTAATGTAATGTCTCGCATACTATTATAAGAACTATATTATTTTGTAATCTTATATGGTAACCTGATGCCTGTTTCTTAACTCTCGAAGGGGCCGTCGTTGTAGTATGGTAGTTGGCTTTCTAACTACTTGTGCAATCAGTGCCCATCACCACTAATGTTGTGAGTTCGAACCCCGTTCAGGCGAGATGTACTCGATACAACATTGTGTGATGAAGCTTGTCAGTCTGTGGTTTTCTCCAGGTACTCCGGTTGCCTCCACCAATAAAACTGACCGCCATGATATAACTGAAATATTGTTGAGAGTGGTGTTAAACACCATAAACCTAAACCAAACCTTAAATCTCGATATCCTGATTCGTGGTTCATCTTAGCTTTCCTTAGAACGATTTTATTTTTAAGCATGTTCTTGAATTATTAAAAATGTCAAATAGATTCCTTGTTGTTTAGCTTCAATTGGCTATAAAGATCCAACTCAGCTTTCGATATACCATACACAACAGATATCATCTTCATCTCAACAAAGCTCAACAAAAACCAACTTGTTCTGATATAGCTGAACAAATTATCTCTTGGTGTTAAACAACAATTATTTACTTACTCGCTCGCTCGATTTGATCATGCTTGCTGTGAATACAAGAATAACAATCATTCATATTCTTTAGGTATTAGAAAAATATATCTACAATGGGCGCTTTGGTCGTAAGAGGGGTATGCCACCATTATACATTATTAATTAACACTATGTTGTTGTTGTCAATACAACCTAAACTGTCTTTACAATATACAATCATAAACTCGGCCAATATAAAAAAAACTAAGCCAATATCGATATTGGCTTAGTTTTTTAATATTGGCCGAGTTGATGATTTTATAATATAGTATTATTACGTGATGTTTTTCATATTGGCCTAGTTATAGGTCCGAGGCCTGCTGTATTGGCCTGAGGCGCAGCCGAACGCCAATACATCAGATCGAGGACCTATAACTAGTCCAATATGAAAAACATCACGTAATGATATCTTTATTAATTAACCAGTCCAATATCTCTCGGGATTTTTCCTTGCAATTTTCGAAATGTCTAGCGGATTCCGATTCAGTTGTTATTGGACTGACTGGAATTGGGCCAATACGGAAAATATCCGTATTGGACTGGTTTTTGCCGTATTGGCCCAATGAAAGTTTTTATATTGTATTGACAGATTTGATCATATAAAGGCTAATAAATCAAAGTTAATTAATAATAGGTAATTATTATGTTGCTGTATTTTCGACTATCCTGGTACCTTGCTCTGAAGTAGAGCGGGGAATAAAAGACACGCTCTGGTTTAAATGGTGCCCTCTTCGACGTCCGTGTTAAACCGTGTTGAAATGGCTTGGACTTTGTTTATTTAATTTGACATATGATTTGTTTGACATTGTAAAATAAACACAAATTAAGAACATTGTCCACGGATATAAATTTTAAACCTTGACAGAGTCTCGATTTTCTTCCTGTTTCTAAATCTCGTACACATAAATTCTAAATTTGTGGACATTATAATGTATATTCCATATATAATATACACATCGAACACTTGAGATAAAAACTTGAAGATTCGTAGCTTCCTAGTATTATTGGAAAGTTAATAACAAAGTACAAGTTATGATCTGGCATTAGGAGGTTGGGGGCCCAATGTGTTGTGTGTAATTGAACAGCCGAAAGTGGATAGCTCTAGCTGGCGGCCCCTTAAACACGGCCCCATTGGGAGCAATTGGTCCGATCGGCTTAAGGCCGGCCCTGACCACAACATTAGATGACCACGTATATCTCTAATCGCATTGAATATACGTCTCAACATGTCTTAATGAGTGTTTCAGGAAAGCCCGTATTATTTACAACACTACTAATGTATGTGTCATACCACTAATAAAGGTGTGTGTTAATCAAATATAATATAGGTCTTACGATTGAACGTGAAGGATTTAACATTACAGTATACAAATTGTGTACATTTATATAGTCTCTCATAATTCTTTTATGAATGGCACACGTATATTCTCATTTGATAGAACTAATTTGATATACAACACTACATATATTAACTGTTAATTGTACCTAATTGAATCAGATTATATAAACACAGCATTGTTCCTTGTTGAGCTATGTGTTCAATAAAAGACAAGTACAGTCGGGTATCTGATATAAAAAAACAAATATTGATGATATCCCATCCTATTATCTTGAATAACAATAAAACTGCCATTTAAATACGTTATTGAAACAGTACGCAAAACCTCATGTGTATCTTTGAACTGGTAAAGAATATTGCATTTAACTCATTTTTCCACGGATTTTATCTGATTTGTTTCTGTTTTTTGGTCATAATTATTTAGGATTATTTCTTTTTGTACTCGAAATAAAAAAAAAAAGAAAATCCATTCGGAACTCTATATCAATTGTTTACAATGTTCTGATTCGAAGATTTCGTGGTAGAATAAGAAAACTGTATTTAAAAGTTGTATGACCTTACGGCTTTGTGTACGCGACATTCACAAGAAATATATACATGCATATCCAAATATTTCATTGTCCGATCAAAAAATAGAAGGTAGAAATATGCATGATCAACAACATGTCCACGAGTGTTCTCATGATCAACAACATGTACATGAGTTTTCTCAGTGTTACTTCATTGTCAATCCCATACAATGAAATAATAAACATGTATAATAAAACTACTGTATTATATCACGTAGCCAAGACATTTTTTTCTGTTGTTTATTAAATTTCTTCTGTGGCATTTGGTGCATCGAACTATATAATAGTACAATAGTACAGTCAGTGTCTTCATATTATAGTCAATATTTACTTTATGTCTGTAATATCGTACCATCAATTAAGTCGAGGGCAAAGATTAATTTGATTATAAAATACCGTTTACCTATATGTCAAGAAATAGTTTGATTTATATAAATTTAACAAGATTTTTTAGGCTTTACTGTATTCCTCACCGGAAAGGGGGGACGTACTTACGGGTAAAATTGGGTGCGGTGGTACCGCTTGAGGGGAGAGGTACTTACGGTAAAATTGGGTGCGGTGGTACCGCTTGAGGGGAGAGGTACTTACGGTAAAATTGGGTGCGGTGGTACCGCTTGAGGGGAGATGTACTTACGGCAAAATTGGGTGCGGTGGTACCGCTTGAGGGGAGAGGTACTTACGGTAAAATTAGGTGCGGTGGTACCGCTTGAGGGGAGAGGTACTTACGGTAAAATTGGGTGCGGTGGTACCGCTTGAGTTTTACAAACACCCCATTCATATATTCCCTCAAAATGTGAACCATATCCATTAATATACATTTTGTATTTGTTTCCGTACAAATATTCGAAGTACGGAAAGTATTACCATTCATATATTATTTAATTACAATGAATAATTGGTAATACCCATTCATACATTAGACTAAAATATAAGATAAACGTACAAAGTTCAATTTTGCACATCATGTTAAATGACAAAATAATTATAGAAGAATGTGTCTTGCCAATGTACCGCATCTGCATGAGCTTGCAGAAATATGATACATTGATCATAGCAGTTTGATGTATTGTTGCTGTGTATCAATCATAATTGTTAATTGTATATGCCCTCCTGGGGCCCTGATTTGGTTAATAAACTTATTTCTATTTCTATTTCTATTTCTATTTCATAGCTTAAACATTCCCATCAGTTGATATATTGAAATGGAAATGGAAAATTTATCACCTAATCATATATTTGAAAGCTAAAAAAGTCGAACCATTCTCGCGTCACGGTACTATGTACCTTTATAAAGTTATGACGTAACGTTAGTTGTCTAATAGTCAATTTAGGGGTGTCTATAGTTTAGAAATCTGTTTGGTCATAACAAATATTCATTTTTAGACACGCGGCGACCAAAAAAAATACCGATAGAAAATAGGGAGCAAGTGCGTAGAGATAATTTTAATTAGATTGCGACACGGGTGTACATAAATCGACAATATCCATACACATTGAATGATACGATGGAGTGTAAGCAAAACAAAGGTGTTTGGTGAGAAGATTTTCCTATCTTGTACTTCCCCGGTGTTATATTCTATATGTCTTTTGGTGGTTTTCAATAAAATATCTTTATCATATTATTTGATACCATGGCTTGGTTAGTTATAAGTTATTGTTCGTCTGAATGGGGCACCAGTCAATTTTCCTGCATTATGTTTTCACACAAAATGAAAACTCGGTAATTTTTCTTCAAATTATAAGCCAATAATTTTTTGCTGAAACTGCAAGATCAGATTATTAATTTTTTGCATCCTTGAGATCAAGGATTTATATAGTTCTACTATACAAATCCTTGTTGAGATCAATTGTTTATTTTAATCTATAATATTTGGGGACATAATTCTTTTAAGAAAAAAATATAGCCCCCTCCCCCTCCGCCCCCCCCCCCCCCTTTAAAAATATAAAAAATATAAAAATGGTTGTTCCCTTACACATTCAAGTTTACATATTTGGCCTGCAGTACAAAGGTAACAAAATTAATCAATATTTGATACTTCGGCGATGAAATGTTCTAAGGCTTTGTATAACACTTGTATATCCCCCCACTTGAAATGCTTAAAGATGATGCAAGCACAAACGGAATAAATTTTCAGATTTTTTTGCCATATCCGATGTCGACCACACATAAGATGAATTACGTACGTACGTGTACATAAGTAATTTTCCGGAGAATGCAGCATACATGCGTTACATCAAAATGAAACTTGTATACATTTTGTAACTTACATTTTACATCTATTTTCGATGACAGCAGTGATGTAAAACATATTAACACAATAATTATTATATGCATGTTTAGCTATATAAATGGCAATAAAATCATTCCTAATTATGTTAAAGTGATCAAATATACTTGTATCTAATTATGTAATAATAAGTAATTCTAATTATATTAGAGACCATTCATTGTTTGCTTGTCTACCTCTAGCTAACAGTGTTAAAGGAAAATCCCCACTATCTATATTTATCTTAAGTCATAAATAGACCAATCAAATACCTTACACAACGTAACGATTGGTTTCTCTTCGTGGACTTGGAATGGGTCACGCATGCAACTCATGGCGATATGGTAGAAAACACACATGTGTTCATGAATGAACACACACGTCCAAGTTCAAGGTTCAATGTGAGGATAAACAAAACAATTTTACTTTTAGAAAATGTTGACATTTGTAGAAGGGACTTTTAATGTGAAGCATTAACGCTAAATTAAAGAAACAACTAAATGAGCATTCAATATAGTGATATACCTGATCATTCAGAAGGTAAGTTTTATATTATAATGCTTTATAATGATGCAAATTATTTTACTTATATTATATTATTTATTCCAGGTTTATATAGATTTTTCTACTTTTATTTTTAGATTTATTTGTGTTTTAATTTAATTTTTTTAATAATAATTTATTTTTATATTTATGTATAATACATCCTAACCCCACAATGAAAAATAAAGAAATCCCACAAGAAATTCTAAAACGGCCTGCTTGATTGTTGCTTGATCAAAACGCTGATGCAACACTTCAGATTTCTGATGCAAGACATTTTCCGTTGTGTAGACTTCTGACAACAACATATATACTGTTAGGAAGAATAATATTTGGGGAAAACTAATGCATTTTATGCATAAATTCCATTGAAGTCTCATCAATAAGAAATATTAATTTGTGCACAGGTATCCTCTTATTTATAAATCATCAGGTTTTTTTTACGAGATACATATAATATATACTAACTCTATGAATTTATAATGCATTCATTCTTATTTTATTATCAAATGCATGTACACATTTTTTTTCTATAAATTTGTTGTCGATACTCGGAGAAGATCGCGGTTTTATTTTGTTTTATTTTCTTTTCTTATATATTTTTTCTAATCAAAGTAAATTAAGCCCGTGATTTCTCGATTGATTTTTCTGTGTATGGATTAACACTAGCATGGTCATCGCGTGAACAGGTAAATCATGTTGTTTGACCGGGTTAATACAGTACCTTTATGACCTTCACCCAACAATCCTTCTAAAAATAGATTCAAGTTCAAGTATAGCCATGTATTTTATAGCTTGTTTGTAAAGCTGAGATCGGACCGATTAAATCTTTTTTTTAATAAAAAGATCTAAGATATATATATTTTAAGAATTTAGATTAAATTTAGAAATTTGTTTATGTATGTCATGGGCAAATTTATATACGATATTGTTGTTGACCATAATATGTTAGAATCTACTTAAATATGGCCCTGGAAACAAAAATATGTCATGGCCTTGAGATAAATATGGTAAACAATGTTCTTATTCTGAACACAGATTATCAAGTCAAATTACTGTGTTCCTGTAGTAAACAAGCCAAGCGATAGCATGAGTAAAAAAAGGGGGGTGGAGGGTAATCCTGTTTTGTGTTCCGATGTGAATCTTTTATATCATGCCTTGTTAGCCAGTTTCAAAATAACGGTATTTTGTGTATACAAGGTCATTGACCCAATTTGTGTGTTTAGATTTAGTGTTAATAAAATGAATTATAGAGGAATATTGACATGATTACTCGTACTTCTGACAACTGACCCGTTTACTTGTACATTTGTATAGCCACAAGTCACTAAGCAAATTATACCTGGGTGTAATACGCTTAGTATTAAAAGTAGTTTCATAATACACAAAAACATGATCTAATGATGTTGTTATTACTATACCTAAGGGAGCGACCATTTAGCTATTAGGAGTGGGCAGTGCAATTTTCTTTCAACAAATTATAAAAAAAATAATTTATAAACTACCTTACAAATGCAATAAATAACAATAATAATAATCTGACCTTGCAGTTTTAAACTAGAAATTGTTGGTGTAATTTGGAAAAAAAATAATTTCACACTGTCCAAAAAAATAAATCATGTGAACTCTAAACTAAAAGTTGAATGGTCGGTCCGTAATATTGACAGGTCAAAGAGTATCCTAAAGTTGAGAAGTTTCACACATTCTTATCAGACTTTTTAATTTTAAATCTTCCTATTAGAAATATTGCGAAATGTTGTAAATATAAATATGGTACTTTGAACATTTGATTCCAAAAATAACTTTTCCAAGGACAACATACGATAAAGCATGCGCATTGTCTGGTGAGTTTTGATAATATTGTGACTTGTTTAACATTTTGTTTTTATTTTTTCAGTAATGGCTAAACGGGGAAGAACGATTGTTGTTAGAGATGTTGCGTCAGAGAGTGACATGAAAGGCGTCATTGTGATTGTCGTCTGCTACATGTACGCCATATTTTTATTCATAACAGCAGCTTTATGTGCGCAAATATTTAAAGGAATAAAATCTAGCTGTGAGTATAATTTATTGTTATTTTTACCAAAATTTCGCATACCTTAAAAAAATTACAACCAAAACGATTACACTCGCCACAATTCGGTCGATTCCGTCTCACACTTCGCATTGGATTCACACGAGGTTTGTCGATTGAAGGAAACACAATCAAAATATCAGTAGGAAAAATAAGAATTCTAATGTTATGGACATATTTACCTTTAAATCTCGACAGGTCGGTGGTTTTCTCGGGGTACTTCGGTTTCCTCAACCAATAAAACTGACCGCCTCCATAGAACTGAAATATCTTTAAATGGTAAAAATATAGATGTTGCGTTTAGGGCAGAATAACCTGCAAACAAATTATGGTTGTTGAGGTTCGCTTAATAAGTTACTTCAGAAGCAGAAGTTTGAAGATACCACAAGGTTATTCAGTAACAGATGATGCAGTGGCCGAAAAAAGGACAAAAAGACAAAATACTACAAAGAAAACTAAAGATTGAGTAACTGAAACTCCACAAAAACGAGATTTTCGTTCTCTCGTTTATCTTTATTGCTATTATTTTTCTTCTCATGTCTTTCCGAATTTTATTTTTTTTTAATTCTGTACTGCTTGTGCTTGTATCCTGTAGCATTGGAATACTATTTAGTTCATTAAGAATGTGTTTATCTACATGTGATCTATTTAAATACAACTTGAATAATTTCTTTTTTATTTACAGTCTCTGAATTGTTGACACATACACAAATTGTGGAAGTACAGAAAAAAGACAAATATGACTATAATCATAACATCCGAACATTAAAACATTGTAACGTTGGGGCTAAGTGATCTCCCTTGAAAACATTATAACATTGGGAGTGAGTGATCTCCCTTGAAATATAGTTGAATCTCAGGACTTGTGAACACAACATGTATTGATAAATCATGGATTTCAAGTGTTGCACCATAATTGTAAACGCAAATAGGAATATATTCGTGTATATGTGAGTATTTCGAAGAAGTGGAGTTCATGGAGAGAAGAAGGGATCGTTTGTGAATTTACATACCGGTATATGTGAATATTTTGAGGAAATGGCGTTCATGGAGAGAAGAAGGGATCGTTTGTGTTATGCATTCCAGAAGTGCCAATAAAACAATTTTGGTTGGTCTTTGGTCTATGACATATGTTAAAAAAATGGATCAACAGACATAAATCACACATTTTCATTTTTAATGTACATTTTTTTTATTCACAAAATTGTGCATATTGTTATTTTCTCGTTTGACGAGGGTTGTTATTTTTTATTAAAATATGAAAAACTTTATGTATTTGTTGATAAATTATGTATTATTATACCTTGGCTAGGGAGGTCTAGTAATCGATATTCTTATGGAGTTTGTGATATTCTTATGGAGCCCCATTTGTCCGTTCTTTCCTACTTTCAATCTATTGCTCCTCTAAAACTCTTATTTATTTTCTGTTTATTTGAATGACATTTGTGCTTTCCAGACTTTGTTATTTCTGTTATATTTTCATTGTATGAGAAGGTAGACATCTATACTCGACAACTCCACGGAGGACCCGGAGAAAACCGCCGACTTGAGGCAAACCACTGACAAACTTTATCACATAATGTTGTACACCTCGCCCTGACCGAGATTCGAACTAACAACTTCAGTGGTGATGGGCACTGATTGCATAGGTAGTTGTAAATCCAGCTACCATACGATCACGACCACGACGGCCCCTAAACGGTATATAGAAAACTTGATAAAGTGCAAGTGTAAAAACTGAATTCTGATGATTTCTTTGTAAAGAATATTTTGTATTCCAACATGACGTCATTCGTTCGCTTTGCAAGCAAACGAGCGATCAAGGACCCGGGTGGCTCAATGAGTTGGGTAATTGGATTGCCTAACAAATCATACAAGCCTATTTATACGGCGTGGGTTCCCGCCCGGCTTTGTAAATTACAAATAGCGTACACTCGACTCGCAGCCGCAAATGATAAAGCTTACCAGTTGCTTGCCCATGGTCGCTGGTCGCCATGATATAGCTGAAATATTGCTGAAAGTGGCGTTAAGCACAAGAAATCAAATCAAATCAAACTAGCGACCAATCCGATGACAAAATCTCATTAGCACATGCGCGGTTCACATTTAAGCCAGGTGATAAAATCACAAAATAAAATTATTTACACGGTTGTTAACGTTTTAAACATCTATATTCACTGAAAATAATCAGCGTATCCAAAATTAATAAATATGCGATGTGCAATTAAAACATGCAAGCGCAATATTATTGTTACGGATGCTCCATCAATACGACTGACTTTCCCGTCGTAAATGTACATGTTGATGAATTATCGTCTGTTCGAATTTGGCAGCATAAATTGTGTATGACATTGTCCGCAAACGTAAATATAAATTACCGTCTTCCAAATAAAGCATACTACCGTATTTGTACTGTTAGACATATCAGATTCGAAACAAATCATGGAAGCCAGAATGTGTTTTGAGTTTTAACATCGGTTGGCGGATGTTAGTAAGTTTTATCCCTCGCCTCCCGCTCGAGATAAAATCCTAATATCTGCCAACCCATGGTAAAACTCAAAGCACATTCTGGCTTCCATGATTTATTTCTTAATTACATCAAATATCAGAATAAGCTTAATATACTGCTAATATTGGCGTTAAGCACTAATATAGGATAAGGTTTAAAACAAAATGTGATTTATCAAAGATTCAGTCATACTGATTATATAAAATCTGAATTCATTTGGTTTCTTTCATACCAGCAAAAGAAATCATTATTTTAATACATTTTTAATCGTAATAATTTCTCACATAGCCAATATAAAGGTATATATTGTTCTGTCATTATCGTATTATAGTGTTTTGTATCTCTACATAAATTAGCTATGATGTCATTTCTACTGCTAGTTATATCGGGTTCCATACATCCCAACCCAGGTCCTTTCGATGACTTAAGTATTTGTCACATTAATGCTAGGCGTTTGTACGCGTTTGACAAAGACTTGAAATCGAATCGAACGATATTAGATAAAATTGAATCAGTTTTGCGTCTTCAGTATCGATACGACATTATTTGTATTAGCGAAACATGGCTTAAATCAAATATATCGTGCGAAGATATCAAAATAAACAACTATACCGTTTATCGCAAAGATAGGTCAGATAATTCGGGTTACGGAGTAGATATTTATGTAGCGGATTAGCTATTATCACAGCATCGTACCGAGATCGAAGTTCAAATTTTAGAATATCTTTCTGTAGAAATAAAAAATAATGATAGATCTATTTTGTCTGCTATAAACCTCCCTCCAGTTTACTTAATGTCCGAACAACTTTCATTGAAAATTTTAAAAACTTAATTGAAAACATGAAATCACATGGCTCTGATTTCATGATGGTTTCGGGCGATTTTAATGACAGATTTCTGTCCTGGACTGACAATCACTGTAGTAGTGATCTTGGTCTAAATCTCTTTAACTTATCTACTGTATACAATCTTACACAACTTATAAATGAACCTACAAAATATACTAACAATAGTGCATCAGTATTGGATCTCATTTTTGTTGACAATGACAACTTAACTTAGATCATTGCTGTATTTATTGTAATCTCAAATTTAGAGTAAGTAAACCTCAAGCGTTCAAAAGACGTGTCTGGGACTATAAAACTACTGATTTCAATAGCCTGAATACAGCACTTAGTAATGCATCGTTCGATTCGGCGTATGACATTTTTGACGATGTAGAAGATATTGTATGCTACACAAACGAATTAATACACTATATGTGCCGAGTTTGTACCAAATAAAATCGTCACTGTTAGACCCAAAGACAAACTGTGGATGAGTAATGAAGTGCGAAGAGCCATTAGAAAACGTGATCGTTGTTTTAAAAAATTTCAAAGAACTCGTAGAGACGAAGACAAATTACTGCATATTATTGCGAGACGGGAAGTTAATAAACTAAAAAGAGAAGCTAAAAATAGATACGAAAACAATATATAGTTCTCTTTCAAATACAAAATTACACCCTAACAAATGTTGATCTCTTAGCATGTAATTCTGATAGAGTTATCCCCCCTTTAAAAATAGATAACCGCATTATATCTGATGACCTCCAAAAAGCAGATTATTTCAATAGCTATTTCGCTGCCCAGATGACAATTTCTAACAATTCTGATGAACTTCCAACACTTCCACGATTAACTTATCTTACTGACGATAGACTAGATATTGTTACAGCTGACGAATCTGATGTACTTAAATACTTACATAAGGCAAATCTAAACAACTCTAGTGGTCCTGATGTAATCTCTAATCATATTCTTAAATTTTGTGCCGACTCTCTATACAAACCACTTACCAAACTGTTTAACTACTCACTACGGAAGGGAGTGTACCCTTCATATTGGAAAATTTCTAATATTTGTCCGGTTTATAAAAATAAGGGTGAAAAGAGTGAAAAATCCAACTATCGTCCCATTGCTTTACTATCATGTATGTCCAAAATACTTGAGAAAATAATTTATAAGTCACTTTATGAATATTGTGTTTCTAATGAGCTACTTATTAGCGAGAACTCAGGGTTTAAGAGGAATAACTCTACAGTTAACCAGCTAATTGCTATAACTCATAACATTTATACATCTCTTGATTCTGGTAAAGATGTATGCGCTATTTTTCTTGATGTGTCAAAAGCTTTTGATAAGGTATGGCACGAGGGATTGATATTTACACTCAGGCAATTTGGTATAACTGGCACTTTAATTTCACTGTTGGAAAACTACCTAACTGACCGATCTCAAAGAGTAGTGCCAAATGGGAAAACTTCACTCAGTCAATCTATATCAGCTGGGTTCCTCAGGGTTCAATTCCTGGTCCTCTGCTATTTTTAATCTAAAGCATAATATCCTAAGTAGCATCAAATTATTTGCTGATGATTGCGCTCATCAAAGAAATAAACAACCCTGTAAATGATTTTCGTGAATTAAATAATGACCTTGAAACCCTAAATTCGTGGTCAAAGCAATGGCTGATAACATTTAATGCAGACAAGACGAAATATTTAATTTTCTCTAAAAAACCTAACAAATTTACCCATCCTCCCCTTATCCTGAATAATGTAAGTATTAAACAGGTTCTATGTCATAAACATTTAGATCTTATTTTCAATGATAAAATGACATGGTTTGATCACATCTCTTCATTGACGACATTTGCAAAAGAAGTAACAAACGTTTAGATATAATTTCGGAAATGCGTTATCTATTACCTAGACTATGTATAGAAAAACTATATAAATCATTTGTGCGTTTCCTTTTAGACTATCCAGACGTTATCTATGACAATTGCTCCAATATCGACTCAACGAAAATAGAAAATATTCAGCGACGGACAGGTATCATCCTGACGGGTGCGATTAGAGTAACAAAACATAAAACACTATTAAAAGAAGCTGGTGTTGAACCACTTATGATGCGCAGGAAATTACACAGATTGACATATTTATTTAAGATAAAAAATAAATTAACACCTGATTATCTTGTTAATATTCATCCCCTATCGAGTCATAACACGCACAATTACGATCTGAGAAGACCATCACAGCTGATTCCTATCAGAGCCAGAACTGCCATATATTACAATTCTTTTTTACCAGCCACTATAAGAGACTGGAATATTCTTCCCAAAGACGTTTTATCAGCCAGATCAATTCTTTGTTTTAAAAAATTACTCCAACAAACGGACGGACAGAAAACTAATTCTGTTTACTCTCTTGGACATGGCTATGAAAAAATTACCCACACCAGACTTCGACTTGGACTAAGTAGTTTAAATGAACATGTATTCAAGTATAATCTCTCTCTTAACAAATTCTGCGAACAGTACAACGGGAATCACACTGAAACCACCGAACATTACCTACTACATTGTAACCGATACATAGTTTCAATAACTACTCTATTACTTGGTATAAAACATATTCTATGTCCTGGGTTGCATATTACTTTATTACGAGATCTATGTCCAACACATTTAAGTAAAATCATGACAGAAGGAAGTGATGATCTATCTGTCAATATTAATCTCGAACTTTTTGAATGCGTTTTTCAGTACATTAAATCTACAAAAAGATTTTCACGCTAATCCCCCTCACATAATATTGTTTTTGTTTGTGTCCTCCCAATTAAATTAATACCACATCAGTCAAATCTTTGCTAAATTATTTTTCTTTTGTGTGTGTGTGTGTGTGTGTGTGTGTGCGTGTGCGTGTGCGTGCGTGCGTGCGTGCGTGCGTGCGTGTGTGTGTGTGTGTGTAAGTGTGTATGTGTGATGTCATGTCATGAATTTTTTCCTATTTATACGATTGAAGTAGTTCTTTAGGAGTCATGATGATTGATTTATTTTGCATACAAATAAAAGTTTAGTTTATTTATTTATTTATTTATTTATTTATTTATTTATTTATTTATTTATTTATTTATTTATTTGAGGAGTGATTTCATTGTCGCACATGCATATTGTATAAACATATCTATCCTGTTACGTGATGTGTACATGTAGGCGTACGTAGCGGTCTTTTCAATTTCGAAATGTCATAACGTAAAAAATGGGCAAGAGGGACATCGGATTAGACATTATGTTTTCTCTATATATTTTTCATTCAATAACGCATCACCAATATACATATACCGAAATGGAGATAAATATTTGTACTTTTTATATGTTGCAAACAATTTAATTAAAAATAATGTTTGATATGATTTTTCTGTCGACGAAAATACTTGTGAAACGCAGCAACGTTACTTTTTTATCAAGGGGACAAATCTTTGGACATTGATATTCAAATAATGCGCAAAAGGGAAATCCATTTTCGTTTCGATTTTTTATATCCTCGTCTGACAATAAGTCGGTCAGTCATTGGATAATGTTTTATTATTTTTTTCATGTTTGAAAAGTAAACATTTTTTTCTTTTTAATTATGTTCCTCATCTGTTCTTGCTCCCATGTGTAAAGTTCCATGGAAAAAAGATCGATAATAATTACACACTGATCCATATTTGTTTACTACCCTTTTTCCAAATGGCGTCCTATTACGTCACATAAAGTTGGTCAAAGGTCAATAAAGCACATGATTTTGTCATAGGCCAACCAAACTTAAAAAGTAAACCAGATTAAGAAAGTACAATATTTTAGCTTTTTCAGTGTAATTGTTTTGTCTGAAAAATTTCAAAGGATGCTTTTTTTAAAATAGTTTGAAATTGAAGTATTAAAAATTTATTATTTGATGCAAATAGTAAACTTGCTTACCCACATAAAAAGTATTTAATCCAGTGAATTTGGTGTTTTTGCTTTTGTCAATACAATCTATTAGACTGACTACATACTGCCATATTTTTGTAAAGCAATTAATGACTGATTTCAATTTATTTTAACCACATTTATTATCACAGAGTGGTAACAATACAGTTTTGTTGATGCTATTTGTAATAATGACAGGTTTTTTCTACCCAGTTAATCTCATTTTTTTGTCTGGTTTAATTTAATTCTCTGTTCAATTTATGCTATAAATTTTGATTATTGCTGTTAAATTAATTCTTTTTCTATCTTCTCTGTGAATTTCATTTCATTACCCCAAGAAGTAAGGGGTATATTTGTTATTAAAGCAGCAGTGAAAATGCAAAATAATCTGCTATTTTGTGACTAATGAAGAGCACTTGCATGTATTTTCCCGGTAAAATCGGTCATTTTCTAGAATATGGTGGAATCTGAATGATCAATCATCATATTTTCAAAGTATTTTAAAATACAATTTGCTTGGCCTACATTACAGAAACGGCCATGAACTGCGATGACGATTATGTCAACAAACCGGAAAAATACAAATGCTTGAGGAATACCATCGATGGAAACATATCTAACAAGCATAATAATCAGGGAAAAAAGACATTAGTAAAAAGGATCTTTTTTACTTGCATGGAATTTATTCAATTCAAACTTCTCTGTTTTAATCTCATCTTGTAATTTTGACGTTGAAAAGAATTCCCTCTGTGTTTATGTACGCTATGAATATACAGAATGACGTCATTGGTCTCGTGCTGCGCGAGAATTGTAAATCAAAACAAGTGACCGACTTTATTGCATCACCGAGCAGATGTCACGGTAGGATAGTATGTAAAAGTTATGTAGATTATTTTTGCATAACAACATTTTGCTTTAACACTTTTCTTATTAGTAATTTTTGCCCTTAAATTTGATAAAACGTTAATTTTTTTTACATTAACAGATACAGGACATACCTTAGACATCATCTGAATCTCATTTTGTCCAACTCCGCTCGATTTTCAAGGAAAAACGGATACTACGTCATACGTGTTTTATGAAGTTCTTGATCGTGAAAAAAAATCGGACGAATTCGCAGAAAAATAAATTCATATCAACCATTGTTATCAAACATCACCAGCTAAAATGTAACGCGGGACATAACAAAAATTACACTTTGGGGGTTTTGGGCAATTATTTTTCATAAATAGTATCAGTATGCTACAAAATGCTTGTATTGGTTAAAAAGGGTATTAAAAACGCTTTATTTTGGTATATAATATGTAGGTATTCATTTATTATTGCTACTTCAACAAGCTCATAAAATTTATCAATCGTATTTTGTCCGAAGTAACACCAGTATTTTGCGACGTCTCATAATTGTGTTGTCATTTCGATATTTGTAATAACCATTATATTGATTGAAATTATGTATTCATGTATGTATTTTCAGGACAACCGCTCGTAGCCATTGGCTGTTGGCAATCCTCGTTAAGCAAATAAAGAATTAAATTAAATTATTTTATTACCCTGTGTATAATATAAACAAAATAAACAGGTACATGTGCTACGAATAGTGTACTCATTTAAACACTACCATGTATAAAAACGACATCGGTGGTGTAATGATTAGGCGTGCTCGCCTTGTGTGCGATTGATCGTGGGTTCGAACCCCGCTCTGATCAAACCAAAGACTATAAAATTGGTATGTGTTGCTTCTCCGCTGAACATGTAGCATTTAGGAGAAATTGCAAAGACTGACTGACTCGCAATTAAGATAATGTGTCCGGGTGTCTATCCCAAACTGTTGTTTCAGTGACCTAGCACTATAACAATCTACTAAGCGCATTGATCTAGTACAAAGCGGACACCAACATCTCATCGTAATGTAACTTTTTTTTCGGCCATGATATAGCTGACATTTATCCACTTGGCATTAAATAACAACTCACTTATTCATTCAATTCTGAACGATGTTCTGTGGGAGCATTCTCTATCCAGAGTTGTCGTTCCCGCTACGCTCCACTCTATCTCTCAACGCTCATTTTACAAGATTTTTGTAAAATTTAGAAACAGTAAAAAAATGTCCTTAAAATTGTTTTAATTACTGTAAATATCAATAAAGATGAAAATAAATCACTCATTTCAAATCAATTCTCTCTTAAAAACGATTTGTGATCGTTTTTAATTTATACCTCCGCAAAATAGTTCTCCATTTTTTAGAGAGAATTGATTTGAAATGAGTGATTTATTTTCATCTTTATTGATATTTACAATAATTAAAGCAATTTTAAGTACATTTCTTTTACTGTTTCTAAATTTTACAAAAATCTTGTAAAATGAGCGTTGACAGAGATAGAGTGGAGCGTAGCGGGAACGACAACTCTGGATAGAGAATGCTGTGGGAAATGCATAGTTTTTCCTATCTATATATAGATTTGATTTTATATTTCAGTAACGTTGTTTTGAGTAACGCCAAGTGAAAAAATTTCAGCTGATGATGTATGTTTCTTTCTAAGCCATCACATTGAGTTTTATTTTTATTGTGCTAGATCACTGAAACAACAATCAACGGGTAGACATGTCGCTCCACTTGAGCACATTATCTTGATTCCGAGCCAACGAGTCTTTACTCTTACTCATTATTGTTGCGTGGTTACCGGAGAAGAAATACATACGAATTGTTTAGCCTTTGGAATGATCCGACCGAGGCAATAGCATATTTATCAAGAAGATCTACCACACTCGAGGCGAGCAGACTAACCATTACAGTACCGATGGGGTTTGCGTTCTTTTGGCACTCGACACTATCAATAAAATATACCATGTGTCAATGGTAAAAATTGTCAATGTGTAGTATATTACACATTGACTAAAATATTTGTCATTGTGTAATATTATATATTTACAACTTTTTTTTTACCATTGACCATGGAATTTTAAATTGATGTGGTGTTGAGTGCCTGTGGATTATTATGAAAACTATTTTTTTTAAATCATGTGCGGGGATCATCGTGTTCGTTTTTACAGTATAAGGGAAATAAATCAAAATACTAATTGAAACTCCACGAATCTTTACCAGAGTTATCGTTCTTTGCTCTCAATTCCCATGGTTATTGACGCGAGAGCATGGAACGATATCTATAGTAGAGATTGGAACTCTATTTGTTAGTTAATTATATAATATACAATTTTTACAATTTTGTTTTTAAGAATTATTATTATTTCTACTTTAACCAAATACTGATGGCCTTCAACAAGTTGCAGGTTGTTTGAGGATGCACATGTCAATTGAAAAAGGTCAGGATTGAATATGTAGGTTTCATATTTGATTGAGGAAACCACAGTCTTGAATGTTTCAACCGAGGAAGTCATGACTATGAGCTTTGACAGCCGGTCCAAGTCAGGTATCGTACGAGGAAAGAGGAAAAACGAATCTCGTCTATTTTGAGTCTTCTTAGGAGAGATAATGAAGGACGATGAAAACAGTGATTCTTCCAATGGTGACTTAATTCTGTCTTTTTCAGTAATAGCTACATTTTGTTTGCTTTTTTTTGTTCACGACTCCTTTAATTGTCAACTTTTAGCTCTAAAATTTCATCACGCCTGAAACATGAATTACAATCATACTGTTTAGATTCTCAATAACAATGAAATCAGTTTGTTGACAGACATCGGACTTAGACGAGGAATCATAGCGCTTAGCGATCTTTCCACAACTTTACAAAGAAGTAACATCCATACAAATGTAGCTCTACATTAAAGTAACTAAAGAAAACAACAACGACCGTGAAGAGCTAACAACCGTTGATTATATGACCACTGTTGTTTACGAATTCACAATATAAGGGAAATAATTCAAAAATACTACTAATCATACTTGAACAGGAAGTGTGTCGGTAATCTGAAGATTAAGTAATCCAAAGGTTCAGTGGTCCGAAGATTCGTTGATCCTAAGGTTCATTGGCGCAAAAATTATATTTACAATCTTTATTATCACGAATTTTTCTTAGAGGTTAACATGTAAATTATAGAGGGAAAAGGCAGTATTCTAGATAGATAATAACCCGGATACGAAAACAAAAAAGTAAAATAACGTCAATGTCCAGATGGAGCATTAATCTATAGAATAAAGAGTACCCCTCAACTGCAGGTACCGTTTCACATGAGTTCATTTTATGGTATGGGATATGCTCATTATTTAAGACACTTCTGTGACTAAATTGTGTAACAGCAATAAAAGCGGCGTTCCTTTACTTTAATTCTTGTCTATGTGTAAAATTGGATGGTATGTCATGTTCATTTGCATTAATATCCTTTTTTTATCTTTTTTTTTTAATTATATCTATATTACACCTGTGAACAATTTACATCTGGGTACCAAGGAAACCACAAAGGTTTACAAATATTTACAATGAACAATATAATTAAGTAAATAAGTGCTGGTAGTAAGAATACCATAAGCAAATAAATCATATTTTATCTCTCTTATTCAATTTATAAACATACATTATTACACAGTAAACAATAAAAAGAACTATTAATACAACTAAATTCATAATGTATCCATTTCCAATATACTTTCTTACCTGAAAGTTGGACAAACTCTCAGAACCATGAAAATTGACCACTTGGCTATTTTGGGATTTTTTAGATGATATTTTGGGAAAAAATAAGAAGATTGCTAGCTTTTGAAATGTACAGCATGTATGACCATTTTCACTACTAGGTGGTTGGTTTATGGTATTTAACGCCATTTTCAGCGATATTTCAGTTATTATACTACTAGGTGAGCACATATTTTGTAATCTTAGCAATCGACGAAACAGATACTATGTAGCGATCAACCAAGTCACAGTGCCCGGCACAGTGAGGATTATAAAACATAAACACGCAATAAAATTATTATTGTCATACAAATTCAGGGCTCGGGTGGCTCAATGAGTTAGGTAGTTGGATTACCTAACAACTCATACAAGCCTATCACCAATACGGCGTGGGTTCGCGCCCATCTTTGTAAATTACAAAAAAGGGTGCACTCGACTCGCAAGTGATTAAGCTTACCATTTGCTTGCCCATGGTCGGTGGTTCTCTCCGGGTACTCCGGCTTCTTCCACCACTAAAACTGGTCGCCATGATATAGTTGACATATTGCTGAAAGTGGCGTTAAAACACCAAAATCAAATCAAATCAGTCATACAAATTCATATCCTAACTTGCCAGGATTCCTCTGTGTCAACTTGTATGATGTATTCATTAATCACTGACAAATATAACTGTTGTTTCTTGAGCTAATTTCGTTGATCACCAATTAAAAATGTAACACTGCCATGAATATACGTTTATAGAGATCAGAATGCACAAATCAATTTATCACCATTTTTTTTTAAACTGAGTGTTCGAATGGTATATAACATTTCCCGAGACATTCAATAGTTATGAACTAGTTGCCATTGAGTCGTTTTTGTTTCAATTTTAACGCAATTACAATTTAGCGATTGTCTTGATACGTCCCATTCAGATATCATTCCAATGACCTTGAACTCAGTTTTTCATGGCTTCATCTATTAAAACAAAAATGTCACTGTTCTAGTTGTGTTTAGCAATGGACAGCTGTTAGCGATGATGTTGTTTTTTTGTGGGTATTAAAAATGATGTTTTGTTTTCACCCTCCGGCCTGCAGTTATAATGGACATGTACATGTCGTTATCTTAAAAAAGACCACACGCAATCATTGATGTGATATTAAATACACATCTAAATGTCCGTTTGGACAAATAAGGATGAACAAAGATAACGACTGTGTCTAGAATCTGATGGTGACCTTGATCAAATATTGTTGTTTTTTGGTCAGTTGAGTTTCCAGTGCACTACTTCCCGCAGTCTCGTGTGAAAATATAATCTGTCTTTGACAACCTGAAGTTTTATCGGAGACAAAGATCTGCATTGTATCAAACAAATAACAAATATAAAATATAAATCTTGCTCTTCAATTTCATTATGTGATATGATGACATTGGAAACTCAATGAAAGAACTGAGATTTTCTTCAATAAGTAATCAGATCGTATCGTGTTCTATAGGAAATCAACACTAGAAGAAAATAATATATCGGCATATTTGATTTGTAAATAATACAAAATCAATGATTCCCATATGTCACCGCTTCGATGGTGTAATAGTTAGTGTGTTCTCCTCGAGTGTGGTAGATTATGGGTTTCAACACCGACCACCTAGTCAAACTAAAGATTATAGCGTTGGTATTTGTTGCTTCTTCGCTAACCATGCATACGTAAGGAGAAAGAGCACACACTGGTTGACTCAGCATCAGGGTAATGTCTCAGAGTAGGTCGATATGTCTATCTGCAGACAGTTGTTTCAGTGAACTAGCATTATAAAAATCCAACTAAGCGTGTTGGTTTAGTACAAAGCGGATATCATCATCTCATCAACATTTAACTTGTCCACGCCATGGGATAGATGAAAAATTGCCGAGTAGCGTTAAACAACAATCACTAACTCACTAACTGATTCCCAAAGTTAAGTAGTGATGCTTCCGTTGATATAAGGAAAAGCGTTATGTTCGCGAGATATGCTTTAGAGCTGTGGTATAAAAAACACAATTTGCATTGTACTATATGGCATCTCAAATTGTTTGACATTGCTGCATTTAATGTGATCATGGCTCAAAAAAGGGACCCAGATGAGGAAAAATCTGAATTTGAACTTATGGCATATTTAGTTTTGTACTATATCAAAACAGCTTATGTGAAAGTTTTACGACGTCGCAGTAAAAAATCGGAAGTACTGTAATCTGGACCCTTTTTGTCAGTCGCGGTCACAAATATGACCAGATTGTTAAATATAATTAGCTGATAATATTTACTTAAGAAAAGTTGAAAGATACCAAAGTAATAATCAGAAGCCATAAAACGAATACGTACAAATAATAGAACGGTCAAAAGAAAAAGGAAAAAACACGAACAATGATCTACAAAGATGCTTACATTAGGACTGTATTTAAAGCTTTATAAAGTGACTGGTTTAGAATGGTTTCCAGTTGATTCACTGTTCGGTATAGACTGGTGTGACTGGTTTAGAATGGTTTCCAGTTGATTCACTGTTCGGTATAGACTGGTGTGACTGTATTGGGTCTGTGTTCCTCATCTTTTTAGTCTTGTGTGTTGTCCTATTATTTGTCTTTACGTTGTGAGTTCCGTGTTGTGATGTCCGTTACGATTTCCGCAAAAAAAAACACAAAAAAACAATGTTCGATTCGCCTTTATCTCCAGTTGTTTGTATGATATTTTGTCCATCATTTTGATTGCACCTTCGGTATTCTCAAACGCTTATTTAGGATAGTTCTACATATAAACTATACCTATCAAGTAAGATAGTATATTGAATATAGGATGCATAGTAATCATCATTTTAAACTTTTTCTCTATGATATGACTATTCAACGTTCAACTTCCAGTTCATTATTCGTTTCTTCACAATTAAATTTAGCGATACTTAACACTATACTCCTCTGGCTAGTGATGTTATTAGCTGCACTCTCTCTCTATTTTTTACCGTAGAGCTGCGGCTTCCACCCATGTGCAAACTAGCTGAATTCCGACTCCAACTGAGGTGTGAACTTTTGGGTAAGTATATAATCTCATTTGTCAAATTCATCGAATAACTAAACTGATACTGATCTTATCTTTCTGTATTGATATGTACATCCTTTAAAGGGAAAAATACACTACCCAACCTTTAAGTCCCACCTCCTAATTAACTACGAGAAACTACGAGAAATGTATAGAAATTTAGAATCCATTTCGGACGGTGCATATCTTTACACAGGCTTTTCCGGAAATTACGTGCAGGAATTTGTAAAGATGACGGAAGTCGTTTCTAATTTTTCTATACATCTCGGAAATGAGACGACGGGACTTAAAAGCGGACATTTATGATTCTCCAATTCAAAGGATACATATAATATACAAAGATATTAACTATGGAAAATTGCTGCAAAATATTTAACAAAAAATGTACGAAATATTAGACTTATTTCAATTATCATCAACAATTAACTCAAAATCCTTCAACAAAAAGATAGAAGATATTTATAAAGATATATTAAAATCAGAATTATGTAGAATAAAAAAGAACAACAGTGGTAAATTAAGATTTTATAGTAAAATTTTTGGCGATTTTGAACTACAAAGATATTTAAAACTCAATATAGCTAAAGATTTAAGACGCATGCTGACAAAATTAAGAATCAGCGCACATTCTTTGGCGATAGAAACTGGTAGATATGGTACAAAAAAAAAATAGCAGCTGATCAAAGATTTTGTAAATTTTGCCCCACAAATGTGAAAGATGAGGCTTTCTTTTCCAGTGTCCTCAATACAATTTATTAAGAAATGAATATAATAATCCTTTTATAAACATATGATTTTAATCAAATCAATGATTTTATTAATCCTGCAGTAATACATGATGCAAAATTAGTTTGTAAATTTATCAAAGAAGCCATGTTTTTGAGAGATCATCCATCAGTCGACCAAAGCTAATCTTCACACTCATTTTCTCACTAATTAAACAGCACAGTTCCTATTTTTAGCCGTGTGCGATATCCTTTTCTCACTTTTGAGACAGACCCATTCCTATTTAGCGTTGTGAGATATAAAGGATCTAACACCGGTAAGAGGGCAAGACGGAAAAATCTCAGACACCCAAGGGAAAGATTTCTGGTCTCCAACGAGGCTCCGCCTCGTTGGAGACCAATATAAATCTTTCCCGCGGGTGTCTGAGATTTTTCCGTCTTGCCTTCTTACCGGTCTTTGATTCTTTTTCTCACTAATATTTTATTGAAAGTAGAGTATTTTCCTTCATGAGACACCCCATATATGAAATATGACGTGACACATATTTTGACGTCATTGAAGAATGACGTCAAAGGTACGGAAAAGAACATCTAGAAATACGAAAAAAAGAAAATAAAACACACCAATATATTTAATACGGTTGGATTCTGTATTTAAAATAAAAACAATGGTTAAATCCGTAATATATCTGTTATTCAGCTATCAGACAGGTATATAATGTGACACTCCCGGCTTAGAATGACATTTTGCGAAACGTAACATTTTTACGGGAAATGTAGCGTGAAATTATTATCTCACTAGTGCAAGATATATAGGGTCTAACACCGGGAGAGGTGCAAGATAGTAAAAAAGGATTTCTCACTTTTGAGACAGACCAGTTCCTATTTTTAGCGATGTGAGATTTTCTTTTCTCATCCCTTGGATAAAGTAGTCCGTTAGTTTAGGTGAAAAAGATTTTTCTATCTTACCCCGCTCCAGGGTAAGACAAGCTACACGCCGTTTTTCCCGCAAAATTGTTTTCCATTGTTGAATTAAATTGTCGATTTATAGTGTCTTGACAGTATTTTAAATGTATTTCACAATAAAATACAATAAATACAATGTATTTTATTTATAAATATATTATAAATGCTACTACAACAGCGATAAATGACTGTAAAAAAAATTATTTGACGTTGGTCAAAGGGAGGTAATTGTTTTTATTTACGTTAGTCTATATTTTCTCAACGTAAACAAATATTGAAATAAAGGTAATAACAAAATTACCGAACTCCGAACAATCTTACAAAGGGAAAGTCAAAACTCATAATTATATAAACAGACAAAATCAGTTAATAACCGGAAAACTGTGAAAACCGTAATGACCCTGACTTGGTACAGGCATTTCTAAAGAAATGGTGGGTTGAATCAGATTTTAAGGCGCCAAACCTCCCGCTCTCATTACGGTTCAAAGGTTCCGGCTGTCACTGTAACAGTATTTAAATACAGGAACAAAATAGGTAAAATAGTTGTCAAAGCAGTACCATATTCGGTGACGTAAATGTCAAAAATATTTGTACGTCACACATTGACAAAAAAATTCTTGACATTTTTGACTTCTTTATCTTTATACATTTTCACTATATGAAAATGCATCGCTTATAATTTTTTCTGCAGAGATGAATATATTTCGACAAGATATTGGTATCGGAA
Source organism: Bathymodiolus septemdierum (assembly GCA_963383655.1). Lineage (NCBI taxonomy): Eukaryota > Metazoa > Mollusca > Bivalvia > Mytilida > Modiolidae > Bathymodiolus > Bathymodiolus septemdierum. The sequence goes on along the minus strand of OY726517.1, from coordinate 113,893,485 downwards.
TATAAACTTTTTAAGAGATCGAATAAGGCGAATCTTTTGATAGCCCTGGTCCAGTAGCCTGTTTCTCAGATGAAGATGATGTTTCAGGAAATCAGAATAATTGCTACTGGCCCTTGCATAGCGAATCAATTGCGAGATGTAAACACCATATGCAGGAGAAGCTGGTATATTGCTGCACATGTTTGGAAAATTTATGATTTTAAAATTGAAGTCGTCCCGCTTATCATAAATTTTAGTACTGAGTTGATCACTGTCGTCAAATTCGAGGTATAAGTCCAAAAATGATGCGGACTAAGCTGTATCGGTGGTCTCTTTAACTTCCAGCTCTGGAGGATATATCAATGGAAGAAATTCTGCAAATCTAGAATTATTGATAGATAAAACGTCATCAATATACCTGTATGTGAAATTAAAGGCTCTAGCCTCATGAATCTTCTTATCTTTTACAAGCTTTTGAAGAAACTCCGACTCATATGAATATAAAAATAAATCGGCTAGAAGAGGGGCACAATTCGTACCCATTAGTATGCCGATGACCTGCTGAAACAGTGTCCCTCCAAAGGAGACAAATATGTTATCGATGAGGAACTCCAGCATACTGATCACTTGTTCCTCGGAGTAGCATGTTTTACCTTTATGAATTTTGTTTGAAAAATATGTGGAATTGTAGCCTAACACAACAAATTTTGAGCCATAGTTTCTATGACTAAAAGCTTTATGAATTGTTTCTTTTAAGCGGGTTTAAGAGATGAGAAAAAGAGGCAAACATCGTAAAAGGTGCAAGATTTTGTTATTGTAGAATCTATCACAAGTTTGCTAACTTTATTATTTTGAACCTCTTTAAAGTCGTAAAATGAACATCTTGTTTTATTTTATTACGTGACATTTTGGTCATGTGGCTGTGATACGGTTCGCAAATTAATGCACCAAACTACACAACAAGTAAACAAACATTGACACGGTAGAAAGGGGTGAGAAAAAGAGTCAAACACCGTGAAAGGTGCAAGATAGTAAAATCTGTGACACCATCGGGTAAGATTTAAATCGTATTGGACTCGGACAAGCCTCGTCCGATACGATTTAAATCTTACCCTCGGGTGTCACAGATTTTACTATCTTGCACCTCTCCCGGTGTTAGATCCTATATTTCTCACCCCTTGGATAAAGTAGTCCGTTAGTTTAGGTAAAAAAGATTGTTCTATCTTACCCCGGCTCCAGGGTAAGACAAGCTACACGCCGTTTTTCCCGCAAAATTGTTTCCCATTGTTGAATTAAATTGTCGATTTATAGTGTCCTGACAGTATTTTAAATGTATTTCACAATAAAAATACAATAAAATACAATGTATTGTATTTATAAATATATTATAAATGCTACTACAACAGCGATAAATGCCTGTAAAAAAATTTTATTTGACGTTGGTCAAAGGGAAGTAATTGTTTTTATTTACGTTAGTTACCTAACAAGGGAGAGTACTCTATATTTTCTCAACGTAAACAAATATTGAAAGAGATGAGAAAAAGGTGCAAGATTTTGTTATTGTAGAATCTATCACAAGTTTGTTAACTTTATTATTTTGAACCTCTTTAAAGTTGTAAAATGAACATCTTGTTTTATTTTATTACGTGGCATTTTGGTCATGTGGCTGTGATACGGTTCCCAAATTAATGCACCAAACTACACAACAAGTAAACAAACATTGACACGGTAGAAAAGGGTGAGAAAAAGAGTCAAACACCGTAAAAGGTGCAAGATAGTAAAATCTGTAACACCCTCGGGTAAGATTTAAATCGTATTGCACTCGGACAAGCCTCGTCCGATACGATTTAAATATTACCCTCGGGTGTCACAAATTTTACTATCTTGCACCTCTCCCGGTATTAGACCCTATATATCTTGCACTAGTGCAAGACAAAAAAATCACGTGCGTTTTACTGGCAAATGCATGCTGTACAGTTTATGTCAACTGCCTCCCAATTCTCCATGCTTTTCCTTTTTAAAATAAACAATTAACCACGATTCTACTACATAAGTATTTTTAAATTCATTTATGTATTATATTCTGCTAGCTAACGTGCACCTTTCACGGTGTTCAAGAATCTTTTTTCATGCTCTCTTCCAGTCAATGTTTGTTTACTTTGAGTGAATAATAGAGTGCTCTCCCTTGTTAGTAACTAACGTAAAGAAAGAAATTACCTCCCTTTGACCATATTCAAAATATTTTTGTACAGGTATTTATCTCTGTTGTAGTAACATTTATAATATATTTATTAAATACATTGTACTTTATGATGAAATACATTTGAAATACTGCCGAGATACGGTTGCATATGGATAAATCGAATATTTACTTCAGCAATTGAAAAATAAATTGCGGGAAAACGCTCGATGGAATGTAAACAAAAACAATTAGGTGTTTAGTGAGAAATAAAATCAAACACCGGAAAAAGTACACGATAGGGAAATCTCCGACACCCTTGGGTAAGATTACAATCGTTCTCTAACTCGTCAAGCCTCGTAAAGAGAACGATTGAAATCTTACCCTCGGGTGTCGGAGATTTCCCTATCTTGTACTCTCCCCGGTGTTAGATTCTATATATCTCACACGGCTAAAAATAGGAACTGTGCTGTCTCATTAGTTAATTTAGGTGAAAAAGATTTTTCTATCTTACCCCGGCTCCAGGGTAAGACAAGCTAAACGCCGTTTTTCCCGCAAAATTGTTTTCCATTGTTGAATTAAATTGTCGATTTATAGTGTCTTGGCAGTATTTTTAATGTGTTTCACAATAAAATACATTGTATTTTATAAATATATTATAAATGCTACTACAACAGCGATAAATGCCCGTAAAAAAGTTATTTGACGTTGGTCAAAGGGAGGTATTTTTTTTTATAAATTACGTTAGTTACCTAACAAGGGAGAGCACTCTATATTTTCTCAACGTAAACAAATATTGACATGATAGAAAGAGATGAGAAAAAGAGGCAAACATCGCAAAAGGTGCAAGATTTTGTTATTGTAGAATCTATCACAAGTTTGTTAACTTTATTATTTTATTACGTGGCATTTTGGTCCTGTGATACGGTTCGCAAATTAATGCGCCAAACTACACAAAAAGTAAACAAACATTGACACGGTAGAAAGGGGTGAGAAAAAGAGTCAAACACTGTAAAAGGTGCAAGATAGTAAAATCTGTGACACCCGAGGGTAAGATTTAAATCGTATCTTGCACCTCTCCCAGTGTTAGACCCTATATGTCTCAACCTGTGGGTGAGATAAGAATTTCACGCTACTTTTCCCGTAAAGATGTTACGTTTCGCAAAATAGCTCTTCACCACGGTTCCGTCTTTATTCTCATCAATAAAACCACGTTTCTACCACATAAGTATTTTTTTATTAATCTATGCATACTATTCTGCTTTCTAACGACTTAACGATATTGCACTTTTCACTGCGTTTGACTTTTTCTCACTCCTTTCACCGTTTCAATGTTTGTTTCCTTTGAGCAAAACATAGAGTGCTCTCCCTTGTTAGTAACTAACGTAAAGAAAAAAATTACCTCCCTTTGAGGAAAATCAAATAATTTTTACAGGTATTTATCACTGTTGTAGCAGCATAATTATATAATATATTTATTATATACATTGTATTTTATTATGAAATACAATTAAAATACTGCCAATACACGGATGTATATCGATAAATCGACAATTAACTTCACCACCGGAAAACAATTTTGCGGGAAAACACTCGATGGAATGTAAGCAAAACAAAGATGTTTAGTGAGAAATAAAATCAAACACCGGAAAACGTATAAGATAGGGAAATTAGTGAGAGAAAGAATCAAACACCGGTAAGAGGGCAAGACAATCTCAGACACCGCCGAGTTGGAGACCAGAAATCTTTCCCTTGGGTGTCTGAGATTTTCCCATCTTGCCCTCTTACCGGTGTAAGATTTTTTATATCTTTCACTATTAGTAGTGTCTTATTATTGTTATTATTATCAGAGATCTGTACATGTCTCCGTTTTTATATACAATGTATAAATACTTTAATAATTATGTTAAAATTGTTATAACTAAATGTCTTTTATCTTGTGATGTACTTCTAATGTTAATTGGATCACGCCAATATGCTGTGCTATTTCCATTAAAATATTGAATTGAATTGAATTGAACAAATAGAACGATAGTAATTTACCCAATCGTTTAGTCGTTTAATTCTACGGTTCCACATCTAGTGAAGTTACATCGTCAGCAATATGCACGTGAGAGGCCTAAGCACTATACCTTTATATTCAAAATAAGGCCATGAATGCATTTAATTGGTAAATATAGAATTGCCATTCAGTCACAGAATCAACTAGGTGTCGTAATTGTAAACGTGGACGCATTAATCTCGGCATATCGTTAGCTAAACAACCATCACTCCTTTAAAAGTATTCACGGAAGCAACATAAAGAAATCCCTTGAAATCAGCTCGGAAACACTAAACTATAAATGTGTTTTGATTTATTGTCAAAGCTGTTATTGATACAGTTAAATAACATGCATAAACTTGATGACTTTTACTTAGCACAATATTAAAAAAAACTCCTAAGCATTTTGGTCAATCTAATTCAAATTTTATGTTTATTATATCTTTTTCTTCTTTGGCGATATACTAAAACGAACTAGTGTATCACCAAAGACAAGAAAAAAAAAAAAAAAAAGATACAAGAAGCATCTCATTATAAATATACTGAATATAAATTAAATTAAAATTCTATCCGAGTACAATTACAACTAAAATTCTTACGAAGGGGAGTACAAGCACAATACGGTTGTTTCGAATCATTTCCATTTCGTCAAAATTTTGTTATTTTCGTCCGCCAGATCACGTGATTTCGATGGAATGTAAAGCACTGGATTTCCGGTGTCAATGTACACAGCAAAATCTCCAATCGATATGGAACGTTTTAACGTTGGATCCTCAACTTGAAAAAATCTTAACATTTTCTGTAAAAGACAGATATCAATTAAATTATTTTATTTGTATCAAAGACTTCAATGCAAAGACAATTACTTATTTAAGATTAAATTTGTTTTCTTTCTTTATTTGCTGCTGTCAGCACCATTAAAGGAAAACGATCTGCCTTTATATATTTCTGATATCAGACAGATAGTGGGGTACCGAACATCAGTAATTATTCAGACGTTTCCTTGGCGTCTCCTTATTACAATTACTTATAATCTACCGCATCTACGACTATGATATGCTGACGTTGTCACAGTAATAGCGTAAACACCGGAAGTCGTCTGCCGTACCTTTCAGACGTCAAGACACGAAAAAGAGGGAACATGGTAGGAATTGACATGATTAGAAACAACCGTATTGAAACCGCTAACGAGTATAAATACAACTAAAACACCTAAATAGAACAAATACAACTGAACTCCTAACGAGTACAAAAACAACTGAACTCATTACGAGCACAAGAACAACTGAACTCCTAACGAGTACAAGAACAATTGAACTCGCAATGAGTACAAAAAAAACTGAACTCCTAACGAGTACAAGAACAACTGAACTCGTAATGAGTACAAGAATAACTAAACTCCTAACGAGTACAAGAACAACTGAACTTGTAATGAGTACAAAAACAACTGAACTCGTAACGAGTACAAGAACAACTGAACTCATAACGAGTACAAGAACAACTGAACTCCTAACGAGTACAAGAACGACTGAACTCCTAACGAGTACAAGAACAACTGAACTTGTAATGAGTACAAAAACAACTGAACTCGTAACGAGTACAAGAACAACTGAACTCCTAACGAGTACAAGAACAACTAGACTCCTAACGAGTACAAGAACAACTAAACTCCTAGCGAGTACAAGAACAACTGAACTCCTAACGAGTACAAGAACAACTGAACTTGTAATGAGTACAAAAACAACTGAACTCGTAACGAGTACAAGAACAACTAAACTCCTAACGAGTACAAGAACAACTAAACTCCTAACGAGTACAAGAACAACTAAACTCGTAGTGAGGACAAGAACAACTAAAATCGTAACGAGTACAAGAACAACTAAATTCGTAGCGAGGACAAGAACAACTAAACTCGTAGAGAGTACAAGAACAACTAAATTCGTAGAGAGTACAAGAACAACTAAATGCGTAGCGAGGACAAGAACAACTAAACTCGTAACGAGTACAAGAACAACTAAACTCGTAGAGTACAAGAACAACTAAACTCGTAGCGAGGACAAGAACAACTAAACTCGTAGAGAGTACAAGAACAACTAAACTCGTAGAGAGTACAAGAACAACTAAACTCGTAGCGAGGACAAGAACAACTAAATTCGTAGCGAGGACAAGAACAACTAAACTCGTAGAGAGTACAAGAACAACTAAACTCGTAGAGAGTACAAGAACAACTAAATGCGTAGCGAGGACAAGAACAACTAAACTTGTAGTGAGGACAAGAACAACTAAACTCGTAGAGAGTACAAGAACAACTAAACTCGTAGCGAGGACAAGAACAACTAAACTCGTAACGAGTACAAGAACAACTAAACTCATAGCGAGGACAAGAACAACTAAATTCGTAGCGAGGACAAGAACAACTAAACTCGTAACGAGGACAAGAACAACTAAATTCGTAGTGAGGACAAGAACAACTAAATTCGTAGCGAGGACAAGAACAACTAAACTCGTAGAGAGTACAAGAACAACTAAATTCGTAGCGAGGACAAGAACAACTAAACTCCTAACGAGTACAAGAACAACTAAACTTGTAACGAGTACAAGAACAACTAAATTCGTAACGAGTACAAGAACAACTAAACTCGTAGAGAGTACAAGAACAACTAAATTCGTAGCGAGGACAAGAACAACTAAACTCATAGCGAGGACAAGAACAACTAAATTCGTAGCGAGGACAAGAACAACTAAATTCGTAACGAGTACAAGAACAACTAAACTCCTAACGAGTACAAGAACAACTAAACTCCTAACGAGTACAAGAACAACTAAACTCGTAGAGAGTACAAGAACAACTAAATTCGTAGCGAGGACAAGAACAACTAAATTCGTAGCGAGGACAAGAATAACTAAACTCGTAGAGAGTACAAGAACAACTAAATTCGTAGCGAGGACAAGAACAACTAAACTCCTAACGAGTACAAGAACAACTAAACTCGTAATGAGTACAAGAACAACTAAATTCGTAACGAGTACAAGAACAACTAAACTCGTAACGAGTACAAGAACAACTAAACTCGTAGAGAGTACAAGAACAACTAAATTCGTAGCGAGGACAAGAACAACTAAACTCATAGCGAGGACAAGAACAACTAAACTCTTAGCGAGGACAAGAACAACTAAACTCCTAACGAGTACAAGAACAACTAAACTCGTAACGAGTACAAGAACAACTAAATTCGTAACGAGTACAAGAACAACTGAACTCCTAACGAGTACAAGAACAACTTAACTCCTAACGAGTACAAGAACGACTGAACTAACGAATACAAGAACAACTTAACTCCTAACGTTAACTCCTAATGAGTACAAGAACCTCTGAACTCGTAATGAGTACAAGAACAACTGAACTCGTAATGAGTACAAGAACAACTAAACTCCTAACGAGTACAAGAACAACTGAACTCGTAATGAGTACAAGAACAACTGAACTCGTAATGAGTACAAGAACAACTAAACTCCTAATAAAAGAGTACAAGAACAAATGAACTCCTAACGAGTACAAGAACAACTGAACTCGTAATAAGTACAAGAACGACTGAACTCCCAACGAGTACAAGTACAACTGAACTCCTAACGAGTACAAGAACAACTGAACTCCCAACGAGTACAAGAACAACTGAACTCGTAATGAGTATAAGTAAAACTGAAACTCATTACGAGTACAAGCACAAAAAAACTCCCAATGAATGTACAAGTTCAGTTAGCTAGTACAAATAAAACTGAAACTCATCACGAGAACATTAGAAACTCTTAAGGAGTACATGTACAACATCAGCTACTAAGGTGAAATGTCTGTAATAGATATTTAAATGCCATGTCATTTTAGTGAGTTCTATTTGTATTGCTGACTTTTCCATTACTGTCGTCTAACATAACTTCCATTTCCGCCCCTCGTTTTCTGTTTTTTCTATAAAGATAAAATAAAAATAAACAGTTTTTATGATTTAAATAAGTGTATTTATCACATATTTTGTTGCAATATGTTCGTTTTTGCATGTCCAATAATAGCTAGAAGTCAGTGTTGGTTATTGCCATCAGGGCAAATACGGGACAAATATCCGTATTTGCCCTCACATATCCGTATTTACCCTCAAATATTCGTATTTGTCACCGAATTCTACTTCCGGTATCTGCGCAGTGATCCCAAAGATTATATGTCAAAGTAAAAGAAAAGATGGTGCATAAAGATATGCATAAAATCGCATTTCAATCAAATTCACACATTTCTAAATATTGGAATAAAGTTTAAATAACTTGAAACGGAATAATTAGCTCAAATATATGCGTCGTGTTGAATAAGAAATTCCATTCAAATGTCAACGTCCTGGGTAGATTTTACAAACACATTCTAACGTCATTGTACAGATCGACATTGTTTGATATCCTTTTGAACCCAGACTCGAAACAAAAATATTTAACGACATCATATGCAATGGTTGAATAGTAATTGATATTAAACTACACCATAAAATTGTAAATAAATCATCATCTCATTGAAAATTAACTTGTTCTCGCCATGATATAGCTGGAAAATGCTGAATTGGCGTTAAACAACAATCACTCACTATATCGTCCATGTATATATTCATCCAATTGGGCTAATTGCATGTACACATAGAGGGATTTCAATGGTGACATTTATATTATACTTCAATATGAAAAATTGTATAATGGTTATCCTGTTCAACTCAAGTGCGTAGATCGTGTGTTCGATCCGCCGTCGGATCAAGATAGACTATAGAATTGGTATGTGCAGGTTCTCTGCTAAGAATTAAGGCGCAAACAATGAGAGTAGTTGAGTTGGAATCAGGATAAATATGATATGTCCGAGTCTTAGTTTTAGTCTATGATGATTTTATTTGTTAAATTAAAGGGGCATTATATGCCAAAATCGTAAATTTTTGTTACCCATAAAAACTATCAGATATGATCGATGCCTTAATAAAACGTGTTTCTGTAGCTTAGACATGTTATGAAATGTACGCGCATCGGGGAAAAAAGGTCCAACTGCTCGTGTTTTGAGATCATCAAGAAATGGACGCCATCTTATTAATTATCGACATTGCTTACGGAGTTTGCCGAATCGTCATTAAATCAGTACAACAATGCACTTATTTCTTATTTTCTGTCAATCTACTTTTAGTCGGCGTTAATTACGGACAAAGAACCATGCAAGTTTGCAGTTAATAAGCGACAAAATACAAATTATTCGTTTTTACCGGCACTAGTAAGGTCAGTTGCATACGGAGAAAGCGAGGTCAAATTATTTGCTTGCAAGGAAATAATAAATCGACGGTAATTTTCTTCTCAAAAGGCGAAAAGTGGTACGATAAGCTGCTTAATGTGAAATATTTACCTTTATTTCATCATTTTAAAGCTATTTACCAATTTCCAAAACATATAATATTTTTGGTCAAAATCGTAGCTAATGCCTCTTTAAATATGTAATTAAATATAAATGCAGTGATTTAATTATCGTTTGTTTGACCTACTATTATATACATGTTCTTACTTGTGAATTGCTTTGCTATTTTTAATGCTTTTATTTTCAATTTTGATGCGTACAGTTGTTTTATTTGTATGAAATGTAAAAACAAATAAATTTATTAAAATAATAGTTTACAAATAGTAACAATATCTCTACTTGCCTTCCACTATAATACAAGAAAATGTTAAAATCTAATCATAACTGGTTTCAAGTAAATTCAATGTTTCTATAGTTTAAGATATAATAAAATACACTTTTTATTGTATGTACGCCTTTGTTGTTTATTAAATAAAAATACAAATAGAAAATAAGACGAAAAAACTTAAAGAATTACATATCATCATTTGAGAGAATGATTAGGGTCTAGTCATTTTAAAGACAATGTGCTATAAGATTATCGACACAACTCTGATTGTGAAGTAGCAGATGTATTTGTGATGGAAGCTATGAACTCTACAGATACTTAAATCTACAATCGTCACGGCTTTCTGTCCTATATACTAGTAAGCAAGTACCTTACAGCCTAGTGTTATCTTTGGGGTACACATCACCAGGCATTTGTAAAGAAAATGTTTAAAGTGTGACAATTTCACAAATATCTTTGAACGTAAATCATTTTTGTATTGGTTAGCTGGTTTTTTTCTTGTTATTTGTTTGTTTATTGAACCTTGGTAGTGGTACATTTGTCGTGAATCGAAATATGCCTGCAACCAGACAGTACCTCGGTACTTTGACTCAGTTTTGTTTAGTATGAAGACAATTGACATATAACTTTGGATACAGTGAGTTATTTTGTATGTACTTCAAACCTGTTGAACTTTATACATGTATAATATTACTAAAGTATTTAGATTGTACAATGTTATTTAAATATTTTATTTGTATCTCGTTTGCTTTCATATTGATTATTTTACTGTTTTTGTATTGATTGATTGATTGTTCATTTTTTAACGTCCAATGAGTCGTATATCATCTAGATTCAGGATGAGAACAAGATCAACAATATATAACTATATATACAGAAATGACAGAGGCTTGGGATAACATCGACAACGACTTTTGACTGCCTTTGGCACAGTATGGAGAGTTGGACAAGGACGAAAAATTGGAAGCAATGTGCCTACTCTTGTACAAAAGTGGCTTTTAATGTGGGGGGATGGGCACGTAGTTCACTCACCAAACACAATACCCATCATGGTCCACGATCAGACATAATATAATGATCATTTTGAGCATGCATATAATACATATAGAAATATATTGTAAACAATTAACGAGTTAATAAAAAGGTTGGGTTGGATGGATGCGAGGTTGGAGAGTAGATACTTATCGAGTAATTATACTACAAGGAATCTCTCTGAAGATTTAATAAAATTGAAAACGTGTTTGAAGATATTGATATTTTCTTCGTATATTAAATCATCAGACCCACAGGTTAGTAGATTCAGATCGATTGTCTGTACCCAATTTAAATTTTTCATCATAGTAAGTCTTATTTCAGTATAGTTTGGACAAGTAAAAAAATAATGGTATGCATCATCCCGTGGAGCTCCACAGGAGCAAGCAGCATCATTTACTATATTAACCTTTGATAGATCGTAATTTAGAAAGGAATACGAGTTACGAAGTTGGGTAAGAATAATATCAAGTTTACTGGAACCATAATAAAAATGTTTCGGGATACGTTTTGTATTATCTGACTGTTCCTTTCGAATGACATTTTTGAATTTAGTTAATGTGTCAAGATTACTATCAGATTGATCTAGCCGGTTCCAGAGTTTAACAGTAGATGGAATAAAAAGATTCAGTTGTAATCGAGAGTCTACAAAAAGGTATTATTAAATCTGAACCGTTTCTTAAGAGATAAATAGTTGTGCTTTGTACAGTAGGAGGAATAAGTTCTCTAAGATAATTTGGTGTATGTTCATTCTTTGTATTATAAAATAACTGGAGTTTCCTATTATGTCTTCTACTAGAGAGAGTAGCCCATCCTGTTTCTGAGTACAATTTATCTGTTTTTGCGAAAATTGGTCATCCAGATACAATCCTTTCAAGTTTTTTTTAATAACACACTCCACAATTATCCCATATTTCACGGGCATCTTCAAAAATTGGGCGAGGCGAGCAACATGTCTACACTTGGACTGCTGTTTCAATGAGCTAGCACTATGAAAAAAACTAACTAAGCGTGTTGGTCTAGTACAAAGTTTTCGTCATCTTATTGACAAGTAATTTGTTCTCGCCATGAGATGGCTGAAAAATTTCCCGCTTGGCGTTTTGCAAAAATCACTCATTCACTTATTTCTGTATATTGTTCATACTTCTAAAACTTACATTCTTTCTGGATCGGTAACATCCTCTATTGTTTGTGGTAACGGTTTACCAGCTGTTTCCGGTAGAAATAATGCTAAACCTCCGGCTAATACAGATAATCCACCGAATAATATTAACGGTAATGGTCCCCAAAATCTACTTAGATCTAATATTTGAGGTGCTAGCATTCCTCCTATTCGTGCAGACATGGATGATATTCCCATTCCAATATTTCTGAAAAGACATGAATATAAATATAATAAACGACAACAAGATAGGAATCAGAGTGTAGATATACATATTATCATGTCTATACTATAGTGTAAGCGCAAAACGGAGTAAGCACATTTCCTCCATCCATGTCTTATTTTAAAGTTTTGAGAAAAAAGGAAATGTAAAGCTTTAAGTGACTTTCGAGATGATTAGCTCAGGTGCTGATGGAAGACAAGTCTATGTTGCTCCAAGGCTGAAGTAATCGCTGCAAAAATTATGCGGTCGCCATCAGGTAATGGTTGACCGTTACAGAATATCATTTTTTGTCAAATGACAATGGATCTTAGTCGTTTTACTTAGATTTTTTCCACCTCTATAACCGACAAGACTTTTATCAAACTTGACTCTTTGAGTAACACATACATTGTCTTATAAGAAACATAGCTACTTATCTATCGTGAGCGCATGGCTTAATTCCCGGTGTTTGATGGGGTTCGGGTTGCTTATCGTTATAGATTTCTGTCTTGTTTTTTGCTTCGTTCTGTGTATTGTATCCAATGTTCCTTGTGTATCTGGATTGCACATTCTTGATTGCATCTTCAATTTTCTCTAACGTATATTTACACAGCAGAATATTCGATCAAATTGTGACAGTGCTACCAAAAGACAATTTCACAAATTTGGCAAAAACATATCCGTGGTCATTTGTGACACGTATATTTCATAACAGTCAACCAAGTCATGGTGGCGACCGTAAATCTTTCGAAGAGATGATTTCAACTTAGCCCATAGGAACCCTTGGTTCAGTAGTTATCTTGTTAGCAGCACATTTCAATTAGAAAATTTAAAAAAATAAGTACCAGATAACTTTTTTATCTGTAAATGTTCTAATGCATGCTGCTCATTTCAAACATAGTGTTTACTTGTTTAATAATTACATTTATATTTATTGAACTAATAATATTTTAATTGTTGGGAACAACTGACGTGTAAAAACAATTCAAGATACTGCAACGGTATTCAGTAGACGTATATCGAGAAAAGACAGACAATACAATGGCCAAGAAAAAGGACAAAAAGAAACAAATTAAGAAAAAAAATCTAAATGATTGAGCAACACCAACCCCACTAAATACCGGAAGTGAACTTTGATGCTCCGGGTGGATAAGTAGTTCAAATACCGCTAGTGGTACCTTTCATTTCAAGACAATAATAAATCTCACCTTACAACAGTAGGGAATACTTCAGCAGCCATTAAATAAATAATAGCATATGACGCTGTTATACAAAACTTTCCTAACATGGCTAGTGCTACTTTTAATGCTATTTTATCTGGAAAAAAAAAGATTAAAAAAGAATACATATCTGTATTGTATCACAATATGTATCCGGTCATTGACATATCATTTTAGCTTGTAACAAAACAAAAACTCATGAATACAGTATATGTTGTAAAACAAAAGCCAACACAACAACATCATGTTCCATACCAACAGTGTAAAAGAGAGAAAATATTCCTAGAGAGCCAACATTCTAAGAGAGAAGACATTCCTAGAGAGCCAACATTCTAAGAGAGAAGACATTCCTAGAGAGCCAACATTCTAAGAGAGAAGACATTCCTAGAGAGCCAACATTCTAAGAGAGAAGACATTCCTAGAGAGCCAACATTCTAAGAGAGAAGACATTCCTAGAAAGCCAACATTCTAAGAGAGAAGACATTCCTAGAGAGCCAACATTCTAAGAGAGAAGACATTCCTAGAGAGCCAACATTCTAAGAGAGAAGACATTCCTAGAAAGCCAACATTCTAAGAGAGAAGACATTCCTAGAGAGCCAACATTCTAAGAGAGAAGACATTCCTAGAAAGCCAACATTCTAAGAGAGAAGACATTCCTAGAGAGCCAACATTCTAAGAGAGAAGACATTCCTAGAGAGCCAACATTCTAAGAGAGTAAACATTGTAGAGAGAGTCAACATTCTGACATGTTTTGGTAAAAAGCATATCTATCAGTTTTAGATGACAAGAACGTTCATGGATTGTACCCATGACAGTAATTGTAGCAAACAAAATGTAGGCATCAAACTTAGTGTTCTGGAATAACCTTCATTGAGTACGTTCAAAATCGAAAGATTGGAAAGCCAAATAATTTAAATATGTTTCTGAGCAATAAACCAAACGGGCATCACATGGATTGCCAAAATCTGCTAAGGGCACATATGATTGGAGGAGGAGAGATTATGTATATACAGATTAATACATGGGCCTTTCCATATTGGCCTGGTTATCATCCCGAGACCCCCATATTGGCACGAGACGGAGTCGAGAGCCAATATGGGCCGAGGGATGATAACCAGGCCAATATGGAAATGCCCATGTATTAAACTATTTATTACATACTTCCGACATCTAGAAAAGAGACACCCATATTGGCCTGAGACCAAGTCAAGGCTCATATTGACCCGGGCCCATGCCAATATGGGCCTCGATATGGAAATGATCTTGTAGTAATCCAATAACCGGTTATTTTCCCGGGGTGTGAAAATATGGACAGTTTACTTCCGGTCATATTGGTCATACAAAGATGCCTTTATTTGAACTAAGTATGTAATAATACATGGTAATATACAATTTTCTGATTTATATGCTATGCCACAGCTGAATACTTGGAAGAACCAGTGTAATTAAATCCTTTATTAATTAACTTTGATTTATTAGCCTTTATATAATCAAATCTGTCAATACAATATATAAATTTTCATTGGGCCAATACGGCAAAAACCAGTCCAATACGAATATTTTCCGTATTGGCCCGATTCCAGTCAGTCCAATAACAGCTAGATCGGAATCCGCTAGACATTTCGACAATCTCAAAGAAAAGTTCCGAGAGATATTGAACTGGTTAATTAATAAAGGTATCATTACGTGATGTTTTTCATAGTGGCCTAGTTATAGGTCATCGGTCTAATGTATTGGCCTTCGGCTGCGCCTCAGGCCAAAACAGCAGGCCTCGGACCTATAACTAGGCCACTATGAAAAGCATCACGTAATAATACTATATCATTTTGTATATTAGAGAAGTTGCTACAACCTGATTTACAATAATTGCTCCATTGGTATTTAAGTGAGTGAATGAGGGATTGCTATGTAACGCCAGGTGAACAATTTGTCAGCTCTATCATGGCGGTAACATGTTACATTTGACGAAATGATGAAGATTCGCACAGTTTCATTTATATTGTGCGCTCTCTCTGAAAAACAATTCCGCCACAAATTATGTAGCTCCACTCTCACACATTATCCTGATTCCGGGCTAACCAGCGTTTCCTCTTCCTCCTTGATGCTGTGCGCTGAGTGGAGAAGCAACAAATACTAATTTTATAATTTTGGTTTGAGTCGACTAGACCTAGAACCCACGATCTACTGTACTCGATACAAGTCGACCAGACCTAGAACCCACGATCTACCGTACTCGATACAAGTCGACCAGACCTAGAACCCACAATCTACCGTACTCGATACAAGTCGACCAGACCTAGAACCCACGATCTACCGTACTCGATACAAGTCGACCAAACCTAGAACCCACGATCTACCGTACTCGATACAAGTCGACCAGACCTAGAACCCACAATCTACCGTACTCGATACAAGTCGACCAGACCTAGAACCCACGATCTACCGTACTCGATACAAGTCGACCAGACCTAGAACCCACGATCTACCGTACTCGATACAAGTCGACCAGACCTAGAACCCACGATCTACCGTACTCGATACAAGTCGACCAGACCTAGAACCCACGATCTACCGTACTCGATACAAGTCGACCAGACCTAGAACCCACGATCTACCGTACTCGATACAAGTCGACCAGACCGAGAACCCACGATCTATCGTACTCGATACAAGTCGACCAGACCTAGAACCCACGATCTACCGTACTCGATACAAGTCGACCAGACCTAGAACCCGCAATCTACCGTAGTCGATACAAGGAATCCTTACACCACCGATGCCGTTTCATTGGTGTTTGTAGTCGTATATGTCTTTGATATTTCACAATCATATCGATACGAGTCTGAAAAGAGAAATATTGGCACAATCAAATTGGCCAGTTGATCCAGTAATCGAAAAAAAACATGATTTTATGAACAATAGATATATTATTTCTCATTCCATGAACGTTTATGCTTTAACTTTGTGTTCGTTGTCGGTGTATAAAAACGATAACTTTTCTGTCTATATACGAATATTTCTTGGATGTCTCATTGCAATGTTATAAGCGTTAGATAAAACTGACGAGATAATCAAGAATGGACAATCAACACACATGGGCAACATGGGGCAATGACGATGATAATCAAAATAAAAAGCATAACACAGAAAACTAAAAAGGGGAGGAACACGGACCCTACACATAAACGGGGGTAAACTCAAGTGATCACGAAGCACGAGCAGTTGCCGTTTCCTATAGGACACACGCCGTGTTCCATATGGTCAAGTCTGGTAAAAGCCTTGTCGGTGATCACGGAAAGAAAGCAAAGCAATATACGTAAAAGGGAAAAGATCCACTACCACTGAAGATATATAGAATCTAACACCGGGGGAGTACAAGATAGGGAAATCTCCGACACCCGAGGGTAAGATTCCAATTGACATAAACTGTACATCATGCATTTGCCGGTAAAACGCACGTGATTTTTTTTTGTCTTGCACTAGTGCAAGATAAGAAAATCTCACATCGCTATTAATAGGAACTGGTCTGTCTCAAAAGTGAGAAATAAGGGACCAAGGTATTAAAGACCTCATACGAAAACAGAATCATGTAAAATAAGCTCGACAGATTATTTCTACGACGATCCGTTGCAATGCCTATTGAAAATCCGAATGTGCCGCCATCACTGAAAAACATTTACGTCCCTTGGTTTGTCAAGACTCACCGAGAGAACAGCTCCAGCAAAAGTTAAATTTAAAGTATTTCTTGTTCACTATGGAAGACACGAGTACGCACAGTGGTAACAAACTGACTGAAGAACAAATTGAGCAACTAATAAAACGACTCAGGGGTGTAGAACACATAGAACCCATTGTTACAATCGAAGATTCAAATGTAAACAATGAAAAAATGGCGACGTTCGCCGAGGTAGTTAACAATCAGAGCAGTAATAAAAACAATACAGACGAATCTGATAGTAAACACGGGGAACAAAATATAGATTACGCATCTGGTGATTCAGTAAAGCCCCTATTTTTAGTCGATCAAGACGTGTTTGGTTCCACCAAACCCGATAGAACTCACTGGCTCACCAACGTAGAGATATATAAAGCGGTAGGCTCCAAAGTCCCAGCCGAATGCATAAAGGGGATACAGCGTATTAGAGATATGTGGAGGATTTATATGGACAATACAGAGGATAGAATTACTCTAATTGTGGAAGGTTTAAATCTACGTGGCAGGCGGATACCCCTTCACACACAAAATCCTCGGAATCCTCAAAGATTTCGACCTGATACCATCCGCATTAAAGTTAAAAATATCCCTCTTTCCGCTGATGACGGCCAAATTCACCGTACGTTGACTCTAGAAGGTTGCAATATTGAAGGTATCTTTAGGGAAAAACTTAGAGTGGATCGGAGATTAACTAACTGTGATACAGGTGACAGACTAGTCATCAGTAAACCACTCCCACACCCACTTCCAAGGAGTCTTCAAATAGGCAAGTACTGGGGGAGGATATTCCATCCTGGTCAAGTAGAAACCGACAATCAAAACAGGAAGAATAATAAAAACTGTCACAAATGTCTAAAGCCAGGACACTTCATGTATCAGTGCACAAGTGATTGGGTGTGTAGGTCATGCAATCAGCAAGGTCATAGAATGGTAGACTGTCCTCATGATCTTGTTTTCCCAGAGCCAAACATAAGTGCACATGATGGTGTTGAGGAGGAAAATCGACTGAGCATGATGAGGATGATGATGCAAGTCAAGCTGAGAATTCTCAACCCCATAACAAAGCTGTACAATCAATCACAACAGACAAGGAAGACAAAGACATAGAAGCAAAAGGAAATAAAAAAGTAAAAATCATTGAAACTAATAAATCAGAAAATAAACAAGTTAAAGCTGGTCAAAAAACTATGGACAATTTCATGAAAACTTCAAACAGGCCTAGTGCAATTCAAAGGACTCCACCAACTCCTACTGAGAAATTACATGATCAACAAGGAAGCAGTAAAGGTCGAAAGAAGTTAAAACCAAGCAACAGGAAAACTTAATCATCATTTAGTGTGCTATTTGAAATAAAATATTTTTTATCTTAAATTAAAATTTAATTTTTTTTACAAAACTACTAATGTTATTTAAGCTCCAACAAAGAGTAAAAATGTTGTATATCATTAAAAACCTAATTGAGGGTTATATGATGTTTAATGAAGATATAAGAAGTAAAAAATCATTACAACATAAGAAGTATACTATTAATAGATGTACCTTTATATTGATGTTGTTTATGATAATTCTGACTATAGATTTATACTATTATTATGAATATGTAAACATGTATTTAGTGTGTACATATAACATGGCTCGTTATTATTTTCATATTGTTATTCTCTCAGTTTTCCTTTACAAAACAGCATGTATTTTCTTTACAAAGCAACACATATTTATTTGTCCCATACAATTACAATTTAGGTTTCCACCTAATCTATTTTTAGCCATCGTTAATACACATGAGATGTGTCACGCCAAATATAGCACGTGGTTATACATATATATATTCCTTATAAATATAAATGTAAACAAAAGAGAAACGCTAATAAAACAAATTGGCTATAGCCAAGTGTCATATAAAATATATAGAAAAAAATACTTACCAGTGGGTAAAACATCACAGATACTTCCTTTAAGTGAATTATTTGTTTTCACGATCACTGCATTTAAAATATTTTCAATCTTCATAATGTTTGTACTAATGTTACACTATGAACCAAGTTTATGGAAAGAATATTATCCACATGTTAAATATAATCCTGTCTGTATTGAGTCGCATAAATGTACTTTTAAAGGTCGGATAGTCTGTATTAAATGTAGGTCGAGGCCAGTACATGATATGTTAAAAAATATATTAGGATACATACACGGAAAAGTTCGCATGCTATTTACGGGTATAGAAATATGTAAAAATGATATTAAATGTTGCATATTTGTAATATTGTGTAGATATTGTAGATTAATTATGTTTTTTTTTTCTATTTGACAAAATTAGAATTGCTATATATAAAAAAAAAATTATGATAGTGTGACTCTTTTGTGGTTAAAAAAAAATAGAATTGTTACATATCAAATACAAATCTTATCTCATAAAAAATGTCTGTCAAAAATATGATAAATTTATGTAGCTTAAATGTAAACGGTTTGCAAAACAGAGAGAAAAGAGGTCGAGCTATAGAATGGGTCAAGTCAATGAAATGTGATATAGCTTATTTTCAAGAAACACATTTCGATCAGAATATTGAAAACGAAATAAATTTCAATACAGATTTTAACGTTTATGGTAGTATAGGAACATCTGCTAGTAGGGGGGTAGCAATATTTATTAATAAAGCAGTCAATTATAAGGTCATTGACAAGGTTACTGATGAAAATGGCAGAATTGTTTTATTAAATGTACAGATAGATGATGCAGTTTTTTTCGTTAGTATGCATTTATGCACCAAATAGCAAAACTTTAAGAAACATGTTTTTTAAAAAGGTAAGTAATTTCTGTAAAGAACATGGGACGGGTATTCTTGTGGTCGGGGGAGATTTTAACGAGATAATGCAAGATATAGATCGTAGAAGTTTACGTACAGGTAATGTTTGTAAGCAATCAGTAAATAGTTTAAAGTCCTTTATAAAAACTAATAAGTTAATTGATGTCTGGAGGATATATAATGAAAACAGACAACAGTTTACATGGCGTAGGAAAGACAAAACACAAGTTAGTCGGATTGATATGATTCTTTTAGGAAAACATTTTTTATCGCTTGTTCAAGGCTGTAAAATTAAACCTGCGGTCATACAGTATACTGATCATCAAAGTGTGGTTTTAACCTTTCGGTCGGGGGTGTCTGAAAAGTGAAGAGGGTATTGGAAAATTAATAATTCTGTAATACAGTAATAAACAGTTAATAAATAAAGTAATTGATAAATATTTAATACAGTATCATAATAATAAGATCGACATAAGATTATTATGGGACGCAATGAAAGTTGAAATTCGAGAAGTAACCACTATGTATTGTAAAAACAAATCAAAATTAACTAGAGAACTTAGACATAAATTAGAAAGTGAATTAGAAAAAAATATTAGGGTAAGGGATAATCAAAGCGAGGAAAACGATAATTTAAATAAAGTCATTCATAATATTGAAATAGAACTTGTAAAAATATATGACCAAAAAGCTAAAGGGGCACAAATTAGATGTCGTGAGAAATGGGTGGAATATGGGGAAAAAAATAACTCATATTTTCTAGGGCTGGAAAAACAGAGGCAAATTAAAAAGTCAATAAACAAATTAATAGATGAAAACAATGAAATAATAACTGACCAGATGCACATTCTTAGTACTATTAAATCATATTATGAAAAATTGTATACTACAACATATCCTGATGAAAATCTAACCAGTAATTATATTTTTGATACAAAATTAGAAAACAGGCTTCAGGATCAGGATCAATCAATTTGTGATGAAAAGGTAACTGAAGAAGAGTGTTCTAATACAATAAATAATATGAAATCAAATAAAGCCTCAGGTTTGGATGGACTAACAGTAGAATTTTATAGAGAATTTTGGGGAAAAGTCAAATTTTTTTAATTGATGTTCTAAATAAAAGCTATGATGAAAAGCTACTGAGTTTTTCTCAGCGGACTAGTGTTTTATCTTTATTGTTTAAAAAGGGGGATCCCTTAGTTCTAGATAATAATAGACCAATTTCTCTTTTAAATGTTGATCTAAAACTTCTTTCTTATGTTCTAGCACAGCGTTTAAAAAAAGTTTTAGAAAAAAATGTAAATAATGACCAAACTGGATATATTAAAAACAGGTTCATTGGCTTCAATCATAGACAAATACAAGACATTATTGATTTTGCTGAATCTTATAATGTTGATTTTAAAAAAGCGTTTGACTCACTTGAATGGACATTAATCTTGACAACTTTAAAACATTTTAGGTTTAATGAATCGTTTATAATTTGGGTTAAAACTTTATATAGTAATATTCAAACTTGTGTAATGAACAATGACTGGATATCAGAGATTTTCAAAAACTCGCGTGGAAACGTCAAGGTTGTCCTTTATCTGCTTTGCTATTTGTTTTATCAGTTGAAATCATGGCTCTTCGAATAAGAAATAATAAGGATATCAATGGTTTTCAGATAAAAATAGATGAACAAACACATAGTATAAAAATTTCGCAATTAGCAGATGACACAACACTATATTTTAACTCTAAAAACGATATATCTGTTGCTATGAACGAAATTGAAATTTTTGGTAATTTTTCAGGTTTAATGATAAATAGAAATAAGACAGAGGGGTTGTGGATTGGGAAACTAAAACACAGTAAAGATAAGGAAGAAAATATTAAATGGACAAACAAACCAATAAAGACCGTAGGTATTTATTATGGTCATGATTACATAGAATGTGAAAAGCTTAATTGGGAAAAAAAAATGAAAAAATGAATAGTTTATTTTTGTCATGGTCAAAGCGACATCTCTCAATATTGGGTAAAGTACTAATCATTAAAGCTTTGATTATACCTATTTTTACTTTTATTGTTAGTTCATGTGTTATTCCAGAAAAATACAAAAAAGAGATAGAGAGTAAGTGTTTTAAATTTATATGGAATGGGAAACCAGATAAGGTAAAAAGAAATACATTGATAGGAGATTTTGAGAAGGGTGAACTGAAAATGATAGATATAGAAAGTTATTTTATATCTTTGAAGGCATCATGGGTAAGTAGATTAGCTGACTCAAAATTTTCGAATTGGAAATTGATACCACTAAAATATTTAAATGTATTTGGGAAAATATGGCTTATTTTTAAAAAGAACATAGATGTGAAAAAACATAAACAGTTTCTAAATAATATCCCCGAATTTTACAAAAATGTTTTGACCAGTTGGATAAAAACAGGTGGTGGTCAATTAAGTTCACCATTGACATTCAGTAATGTAAGAAAGCAAATTTTATGGGGAAATAGATTTATTACATTTGAAAAAAAATATTTATTTTTTAAAGAATGGATTAATAGTGGAATATTTTTTGTTAATGATATAATAGATAATAATGGTAAAATTACGCAAGAATTTATTCTTCACAAGTTAAAAAATAAATCTAATTGGATATCTGAATTTAGTATTCTTAAAAAAGCTTTTCCAAAGAATTGGATAGACATTTTAAAAACAGAAAGCTCAGTTAAAAGCATTGTAAATATCAAAAAAGATTATTTCATCTGGAACAATCAGTTTATTAATTTATCTACATTGTCTAATAAGTTATTATATAATAAACTGGTGAATGTTAAATTTTCAAACCCTATTGGTACACATTTTTGGATTAATTATTTAGTGTTGTCTGAAAAACCAAATACAAGTAGTCTATATTTTTTCATTTTCAAATTTCTTGACGAAAACAACCTTAATATGTTCAGATGGAAACTTTTTCATTTTATTATACCAAATAAAGTTTTACTTTCCAAATGGAAAATTGTTGGGAATAGTTTATGTAATTTCTGTAAATTAAATGAAGATTACTCTCATTATTTTATTACTTGTACCTTTATAAAAGAGTTTTGGACAAAATTTCAGAATTTAATGAAGGGTTTGGGTATCGAAAACAAAATTACTTTGAATCATATAGTACTTGGATACAAGATAGATGATAAAAACTATCTTGCATTAAATTTTTTGATAACAGTTGTAGGGTTTTCCATCTACAAATCGTACTATATATCTGAACAGAAAACAAAGTATATTGATGTTTATAAAATATTTGCCAATGAATATATTAAAAGAATAAATGAAAATAAAACACTTCAAAAGTGTACATCTTTAATGAAAGTAAAAAATTATATAATAAATGCAAAATAAATAAATGTTTTCAAAAGGTATTAAATAGAAATTGTACTTAGGTTGTATATATATTTCATGTAATTCTGATTTATCATATAGACTACTTGTACCTGGATTATCAGAACAAGATGTAACAGGGAAACACCAAAAGGAGCTTGGACTTTTGGCGTGTTAATTGTAGCAAGCATTTAAATAAAATATATTACATTGTTAAAAAAAAGAAAAAAAAGAAAAAAGAAAAACATTTACTGAACATGTCGAATCCAGATTTATATTAATGATTATTGAATCATATTTTACAATAATAGTGTTATTATGTTGCTTGGAAACCCAACATGACCCACAACAAGATGTAGTGTTAATTAAGACTTGAGAACATTGTATCAAATCACGGATTCGTTGCAAAAAAGACATTACCCGGAATCATATCGAATTGCCTTTTAATTTCATTTCAAATGTTATCAATAATTCATAGCTGTTTGAATATTGAACTTTACTTTATGTACCGTTCCGTGTGGGTTCTGAGATATATTTTTTCTGCGAGTATACTTCATCGATTGACCGTAATATAACCTTTTAACCAGTTTTAGTAATACCGTGATACTTGACGTGTCATGCATACAAAATTAGATATCTACGTTTTTATTGATATAAATCTCCATTGGGATATGTTAGGAATCAGGTTTTACTCTTTAAATAAAGAAAACTTCAGAGAGCTACTTATTTGGGAATCAAAATTATATTGTAGCATTTTATATTTGCACTTATACATTTGAGGTATAATATTATTGTAGAAGGGAGAATAAATAAGGGTAATAACAAAATTACAAAGGGAAAGTCAAAACTCATAATTATATAAACAGACAAAATCAGTCAACAACCGGAATACTGTGAAAACCGTAATGACCCTGACATATGTCGTACTTTACTTACTAACCTAAGATATGAACATTTTAAAAATAAAACTATATATAAATATATTGATTTTTGATTCACATCAATAGAGGAATATCTTACATATATTCACTTTGATGTGATTGATTGATTGATTGGTGTTGAACACGTGCTATGATGTGGCATATGTTCAGTTTGAGAAGAAGTTATTTTTGCTCAGGCACGCTCAATACCAAAAGATAGTATAATGTGATAAAACATAGATATCTAATATAGTACACAAGGCGTTTCTGGAAAAACTTTGATCAGGTACATTCAAAGTCAAAATAATAAAGAGCCAAGTAATCTAAAAGGTGTTTGGGACCTTGAAAACAAAAGGGACACACATAAAATAGTCAAGATTAGCTAAGAATACTAATGCCTGATGTGAATAAATCTTGTACATCATATCAATATTTACTCTTACAAATTTATCAATCTTTGGCTTCACACGTCAGAATCTAGTGCCTAAACGTTAGAGAAAGCAGAAGAGGCAATCAATAATGAACAATCTAGAGACACTAGCAGCAAATATTAACTGAACTGATCAGCAACACGGAACCCCACCAAAACCCGTTGGGTAAGCCAATGCTCTCGCGCTTGATAAGCAGTTCATGCCTCGCATAACCACCATATTACACCGTTCAATATATAATCAAATGATTGCACATGTGTAGATGTGGTTAAACAAAACTTCGTTTAGTTTCAACTACCTGTTTTGCTTAAATATTATCTTACCTATAAATCCCGATGCTATGCATGCTCCACCACCTATTACCATGGAAACAAATAATGGCTTTTTCCTTCCCAGTGGATTCAGAATTAACATACAGAGTATATAGGCTGGTATTTCTACAGCACCAGCTATACAGAAGTTGATGTATGGATCTCCTCCTATATCATCTGTTCCTAACGTTAAACCATAATACACCATGGCGTTGACAAGCCTAAGAGAAATAAATAGGAAAAACATATAAATGGACGTTTTTTATTTAATATTTTAATTCTTCGTTGATAAGAAGTATCTGTAAAGAAAGAAACACACCTTTATAAGAGAATTTATCATGTTTACCGCTGAAATGCTTGTGTCCTACATATAGCTGAATATTTATAGAATGACACAAAGCCATATTGTAGGTGTTCATTATTAAAATATAAATTTTCGAGGGATGGTCTTGGTCGTGATCATATGGTAGTTGGAAATACAACTACCTACACAATCAGTGTATATCACCACTGATGTTGTGAGTTTGAATCCTGCTCATGGTGAGGTGCTCTTGATACAACATGGTGTGATAAAGTTTGTCAGTGACTTGCGACAGGTCGGTGTTTCTCCGGGTACTCCGGATTCCTCCACCAATAAAACTGACCGCCATGATATATATAACTGAAATATTGCTGAAAGTGGCGTTTCGTATCATAAACCAATCCAACCTATACATATGATATAATTCAAGCTGTGTCAATAAGAGTTAAAAATATCTTGTTTGATTAACTCTTACAGTGTCAAAAATCTATCATTTTCAGAGTACACACTGATCATCGATCGCTAACCATCCTAAACTATATTCTTGTTTGTTATTGAGATTTTTTAAAGGTTCATATTGTGTTTCGCAATGTTTATGTAATGTAAGGTAGAAATCTATAACTTCCTAAAATTTGTGTTGAAATATTTAAATTAACTGATTGTGAAGTTAAACCGAAATAAGACTTCTGAAACAAGTACTTTCCGCGTTTCCATTTTGTGATATAATGATAAAATATATTTCAATCATTCAATCAAGCATGAAGGAAATTGAAATATGAAAATCATAATTTTTATTTTTTTTATAAAGTCAATAAATATGTATTATCATATAAGGAGATGTATCGTTCATAATGTAGTTATCAATATTGTCTATTTATTTCAGGATTTGTTTGTTTTTCCACATTAACAGAGTACAGATAACAGATTCTTCAATTCTTTGGCAGATTCTTGACTCGTATCTATATCTATATATAAGGTATTTATGCTTGTAGTATGCCGTATCATTTCTCAAATATAATATATTTGTCAAATTCATAATATACCCCCATCGTACTTACCAATTAAACCATACATTTAGGGACAACAATAACATCTTAGGACCACACAAGTCAAGTGCAGTGTGCTTCTTTTCAGCTTTAATGATATCAGTTTTTTCCTCTGGTTTTGTCATATTTTCTAAAGTTTCTTCAGTCAACACAACTTTATTCATTTTTGCTACCTTCCTTATGATGCCTCTAGCTTCCTCTTGTTTATTCTTTGACAAAAGCCATCTAATGGATTCTGGTAAAAGCCTAGAATTGTAATAAAATAAAACATTCGTTTAATTTGCTAACAACGCTACTCACTCACTTAAATGTGAGGATCGACATTTTATTAACACGTGGAAATCATTTACACACCATGCTACTGAAAGGGGCGTTTTCGTTCCATTGAGCTAGTTTACCCCGCCACTTTTTATTGAAGTGCCTGTACCAAGCCAATATAGTGAGTGGTCATGTTTATGAGTGTTAGGGATATCGATTTCTCATGAAATACCTATGATTCCAGTTTTTATTTCAAAGTAATTTTATTCCCATACAAAGATAGAGTGCAAAACACGAAACATTCAAATCAATTAATATAAAATGACTTAATGAAGCTACTATTCTGTGTAATGTTTTGTAGATCTTTGTTTGTCCCTTTGTCTTGTTTCTTGTTGGTCATTGCATTGTCTATCGTTCTTTGATTTACGGCTTCTGGTTACCTTTTGGTATATTGAAGCTTTTTGTACGCATTCGTATGTTATGATAAAAACATTACACCTTTTTGATTTCTACATTGCATGGCATACTATTAAAATACTGATTAGTACTATTATTCTATTTCGGGGATAAATTTATATGAAAGCAATTTAATATAACAATTACAATGTTTTTAGTTCATTTAAGTACCAAAAACAAATTCAATTGGGTGACCTACTTCCCTCATTCTAAATATATACAAATGTATATAAAAATCGTACCTACCTT
The DNA here is from genome assembly GCA_963383655.1 of Bathymodiolus septemdierum. Taxonomy (NCBI): domain Eukaryota; kingdom Metazoa; phylum Mollusca; class Bivalvia; order Mytilida; family Modiolidae; genus Bathymodiolus; species Bathymodiolus septemdierum. The sequence continues at coordinate 113,866,120 of OY726517.1, read as the reverse complement.
TATTAAGGCTTTCAAATTTCCATACAATTAAACAATCAAAAGCAAGAGAAGAACTACATTTTCATTCTGTCGTTGTCATTTCTATATTACGAAGTTGATAGGGGTAATTCGTATTGCTGTAGTCGGTTTTATAATTAACCCTTGCCTAACATGACGGGTGCCATTAATGGAGTAGGAATTGCCTACCTTTCCAGGACACTTGAATTCACCTTCAGTTGTTTTATAGAGTTCGTGTTACTAGATTTTTTTTCTTAGTGTTTTGTGGATCAGTGTCTTTTTGTCCTTTTTCATATGGCCATTGTATTGTCTGTACTTCCTCAATTACGGCTTCTGATTGGTATAAACATATGTTATTGGTATAACTGACATATATAAACAGAACAACAACAATTGTACAATAGGATTCAGAAACAAGCAAATGCTTTTTTTAAAATCTGTTTCCGATTCTGCTTCTGATTAGCACTTTAGTATCTTCTAAACTTTTGTACCGTATTATTTTCTAACCTTTCGTACCTTATTATTTTCTAACCTTTCGTACCTTATTTTTTTTAATTTTCTAATCTTTCGTACCTTATTATTTTCTAACCTTTCGTACCTTATTATTTTGTAACCTTTCGTACCTTATTATTTTGTAACCTTTCGTACCTTATTATTTTCTAACCTTTCGTATCTTATTATTTTCTAACCTTTCGTACCTTATTATTTTCTAACCTTTCGTACCTTATTATTGTGTAACCTTTCGTACCTTATTATTTTGTAACCTTTCGTACCTTATTATTTTGTAACCTTTCGTACCTTATTATTTTTTAACCTTTCGTACCGTATTATTTTCTAACCTTTCGTACCTTATTATTTTCTAACCTTTCGTACCTTATTATTTTCTAACCTTTCGTACCTTATTATTTTCTAACCTTTCGTACCTTATTATTTTCTAACCTTTCGTACCTTATTATTTTCTAACCTTTCGTACCTTATTATTTTCTAACCTTTCGTACCGTATTATTTTCTAACCTTTCGTCCCTTATTATTTACAAATGTATAAATGTTATTGTGTTAATAATTCACATACCAATAATATGGTACAAATAACACGACAGGAAGTGTTATTGCTAACTCTATGTATCTCCAATCTCTAATGAGATAGGCGATGATGGCTAAAGTCATGAAGCCGATGCTGTAAGCAGATTGCACCAAGAACCCAGCATATAAACGATATGACGGGCCCACTAACTCGGTACCTGGAATATTCAACATTAACGTTTGTTGAGCATATACATTTGTAATAAAACATCTTCTGATATATGACAGACACATTGTAGTTTCATGTGAACAATTAAGCAGTCATTACGACATTACATAATATTAAACATACCATAACAATATGAGGAACTGAATATGCATTTATACTCAATATGTATGACTTATCACGTGGTTTGTAAAAATAGTAATACAGCGGTTGGTGTTTGTGGAGCAGGAACTGCTTATCACTCAGAGGGGCACATGAGTTCATGCACCCACGGGTTTTATTGGGATTCTCGTTGCTCAATCTTTAGTTTTTTGTATGGTGTGTTATAGATTATTGTTTGCCCTTTATGTCATGTTTCCTTTGACCATTGTATTATCTGTCCTTCGATTTACGATTTTTGATTACCTGTTTGTCACCTTGAAACATTTCATAATAGTTTCTTAAATTTTAATATTTGTCTTAATGTGAAGGCCAAAACACTATATACTGAAATGATTCACAATCATAAGAATGTAAAATTAATCTTTTATCTTTTCTATATTTTTGCTATAAATAATTAAGCATGTACGGTTTATTACAGTAATTAGAAATATATTGACGACCTCTATTTAACCACGATATAACTGAAATATTGTTTAAAGTGGTGTTAAACTCACTAAACAAAGATAACAAACATTTATTTTGCCAATATGTATAACATATATCCTCCAGGTACCACATCAGTTAAAAAGCAATAATACACCATTTGATTTATTTGTCAACACTGTATTTACTTACAAAATTAGATTAATATATAAAAATGCATAACAGCAGAAAGTGATACATGTTTTGGGTAAATATCATTCATGCATACTAAATGTAAAGAAGTGAGATGATTTACATTTGATTTTTGTAACTGATAACTACTGTTTAAATCTTACCCATGGTATAGGCCACTAAGAAAAGACCAGTTTGAGCAGCTCCTTGTAATATATAAAAAGGAATAAATACAAAAAATGTCGGCGCTGCAGATGCTGCACATCCCGCAATCAGTAATAGTACTAAATTTACAAATAGCATAGGCTTTCTACCAAATCTGAAAGAAAGAAAACAGTTTATTTCGTCATAATTTGAGCTAATAAAACTAGCTTAGCCCACCACCTTTTATTGAAGCGCCTGTACCAAATCAGGAAAGTGAGCGGCCATATATTTGTGTATAAGGGGGAATCGATTTGTCTGTTGGATTTGGGATCTGTTTCGACAGTGTGGTATTTTTGCTTTTCATTTAATTGATACCAACATGACGTCTCTAGTGGTTTCTGTGATCATTTTCCGTATATTGGTTTGATTCTCTGTAATGAAACTGTATATAAGTATTATTTTATTCACCCATAAAAGTATATACAAAAGTTTTATAATGTAGCAATCGTATGTAAACAACATACTCTACCTGCTCAACTAGTAGTCCGTCAACTGACACTGCTTGTTGTTATTCATATTTGTGATAGAGCGAGGTCTTTTTGAGCGAAAGCGAATCTGTGCAGATGTTTTATTTTTTGCTTATATCCGCATTATCGTTGGAGATCCAATTATCAAGAGGGGTGGGGATCCCATAAAACGGCTTAACCGAGCCATACTCTAGTTCCTGTCCAAAAGCAGGACCTTGAATTACAACGCCATATGTTGAGGCCTTTTTTGTCCAATGGTTTGAGGTGATAGGTGTTTGATATTGGTGGAATTGATGACCATCACTTCTTAAACTTGACTTACGTATAACGGTATCCAACAAGATTTCCATATCACATGATGTTCGTTTCGTTAAACGGTAAACACGATTGGTGTCACTAGTGGAGTGGGAAACTCTTACTCTTTTGGAACATATGAATTTTACCTTTTTTGTAGGTGGGCGCTGGTCAATTCTTTATTTTCTGTGTAGTGTTTTGTAGACCATTGCTTGTCCTTTTGTCCTATTTCGTTTGGCTTTGGTATTATCTGTCCCTCAATTTACGATTTCTGAATCCCCCATCGATATCCCAATTGTGATAGAAAATGATTAAATTTGGTCTCCTTCCCTCATTTCTATTATGTCAGTCTAAGAAAGGGAATTTGAAAACCTATCCGAATAAATGGCAATCGAAGGCCGTCATTCGTACTTATTAATCTCACGATAGAAATGTCTTTTATTAAGCAATTCCGAACATTATTGTTTAATTGTCAGCAAGCACATTTTAAAAAATAAAATCTTTATAATTCGTATGTGTGACAGTAATCTTCTTTCACATACAAAATGTACGTGTATGTTTCTATTTGATAATTGATCTGTTTCACGTCCTTGATCTTTGTTTAATTAAGTAATTAACACTAGAAACCATTCACAAATAAGTTACAACTAGCAGTGTTTACAATTGTAAACAGTAGTGTACTATATGATCTTAGGTCTAACATGTGCCAAGCTAATTATATACACACGCTTAATATTTAATCGTATTAAGTTTAAGAAAAAATTTTAATGATGCACATATCTAAGACCTGTATTAATTTTAAGAAAGTTTTTAATGAACTAACAGATTTACCATTTATTAGCTCTACAAAATATGTGTGGCTTGGATCGAAGGTTAAATATGTAACCAATTTATTGACATTTTTGTATATAAATATTTATTATCAAGTTGTCTATAATTGTGTATTAATTGTGTGTTATTTACTTAGATACCAAGAAGTTAATAAACTTATAGATTTCCATACCATGTATTATATTATAAGTTTTAAGTTCCCTAGTGACCGACTATGATTATTTAGACGGTAAGTAAATAGTTGAAGGGTTCGCGCTCGAACCCTTCAACTATTTACTTACCGTCTAAATAATCATAGTCGGTCACGGAAGCTTAGAGCATTTTTTACGATGTTGCCGATCTACAACTTGAAACCATAACTAAGTTTTTTCCACGAACTATGTTTGACGGACTTTCTTGGAAATTCTAAGGCTAAAGACGTAATGGTCACTAGACAAAATTAAGCACCGCCGATTGACCTTCTGTAATTTAAAACTTGTGTCCTATCCCTTTTGTTAATTTAACAAATAAAATCATCATAAACTAAACTGTAATTTTCCGTCTGCATCGTTTCTTAACTGCACGTTTTTCTATTATCTGCATAGTCAGCCTGGTCAAGTACACTTGGCATACGTCGTCTCAGTTATCGATTACAATATTTGTTTATTTCGGACAGCGTCAAGGTCAAATTCTATCGTTATTTTTAGGAATGGAATTTTCCACTGGCCAGTAAAGCGTATTAATCTTATTCTCTAGATTTCCATATATGGCTCTGCCTTCTATCGTTATTTTTAGGAATGATTTTATCCAATCATAGGTCGTCAAATAAATGCAACATCGTACAAAATATCATATCATTTTGCTTGCGCTAGCTGATATCTCCTTTTAGCTCAGTTACAGTTGGGAAGGCGTTGGCATACATTCTGAGCCGTTCCCGGATCGAACCCATTTGGAGAGGGGAAGAGGTGTAACAGTAAAGCATATGTTATCTTCTATACCCTTCCACATTTAATGTGTATATTATGAGTATCGATTTTGCCTATTTCTACGAATTTTCTATAAGATTTTGGAACTGTACAAACAGTGTGGTATTTTTTGTTGTGTCGTTCATTTTATTACTATTTCAAGTTGCGTGAACGTCTACTTACATGTCTGATAACTGTCCAAATATGACGGCACCAAGAAGACGTCCAAAAAAGTAGAGTGTCTTTGATGTACTGCGTAGCCAAGCATTGTCACACACAAGGTCGAACTAAAACAGAAGTAAAAATACATATTTGTGCTGCCATTAATACTTTTATAATGACCCTAACCCTAACCCTATATATACAGCTAAGACTTTGTTATATTTGTTTCTTATGCAATCATCACTTTGTATAACTACCTATTCTGACCTACACTCTTGTATATTAAAGATGGTGAAATACTGTGGCATTAACCACAATAAACCCTAACCCTAACCTCTATATTAATCATGGTTGAAGATGTACATTTTTATTTTCTATGTTGATAAACGTGCGTGTACCCGAATAAGGTGACCAACAATTGTTTTATTCTTTGTCTTATCAAAAGTTATATGTAACATATTTGATATGGGGTTGTCCTGGTCGTGATGTTATATGGTAGTTGGATTTACAACTACAGTGCGAGCAGTGCATATCACCACTAACGTCATGAATTCGAATCCCGCTCAGGTGAGGTGTACTCGATGCAACATTATGTGATAAAGTTTGTCAGTGACTTGCGGCAGGTTGATGGTTTCCTCCATCAATAAAACTGACCGCCATGATATAACTGACTGCCATGATATAGCTGACATATTTTTGAAAGTGTTGGTAAGCACCATAACCCAACCCAAACCCCTATATTTGATCTGTTGCATCAGACGAGAACCACTGCCAGAGACTTGTAGAGTTAATGGTTTGCACCACTGTATCTCAATGTAATCTAAATTGGTCTCCCAGTGCACTGATGTCATTGATGTATTTCCTAATGATATTGATGTAATTAACGTGTCCAACGCAAACATTCGAGTCTCCAGCTTCCCTTCTCTTCTCTCCCACATGACTCCAGAAAGATCCGGCCAAAGAAAATATTTTACATTCATGTTCTTTGACCCGACAGTTACTACCCTTGGTATGCTGGGAGTGCATTTGTTTCAAATCTTTTCTGTTTCAGCGATGGTCATAGTTTATGACCACGAATATGTTCCACTTGTCGTATGCACTTCCTGGTCATTTCCTCGTTCATGACTTATCATCGGGTTTGTAACTAGATTAACATGACGGGTGTCACTAGTGGAGCAGGAACTGCTCACCCTTCCGGAGCACCTGAGTTCACGCCCGGTTTTTAGTGGGGTTCGTGTTACTCGATCTTTGGTTTTATGTGTATGTTTTGTAGATCGTCGTTTGCCCTTTTGTTTATTTTCTTTTGACCATTGTGTTGTCTGTTCTTCGATATACGCATTCTGATTACCTCTTTGATATTTTCGAATTCTTCTTAGTAAGAACAGTTTGAAAATATCAAAAAGGTAATCAGAATCCGTAAATCGAAGATGGACAAACAATATAATGCCCATAAGAAACAAGAGGACACACAATGATCTACAACACACTACACAGAAAAGAGATCGAGCACCATGAACTAAAATCCGGGGGTGAACAGTTTCTGGTCCACTAGCAACACCAGTCGTGTTACTCTTGAAACAAATCCAGTGATAAGTCATGAATGAGGACAGGACCGGATTGTGATTGTGATCATGAGAAACAAATGTATCGTTTAATTATTTTGCAATATAAGAAATAAAAATGGCAATGGCAGATGTAGATTGGTTTAGTTTATGGTTTTTAACGCCACTTTCAACAATATTTCAGTTATATCGTGACGGGACAGACGTATAAACATGAGCATCGTTAACGCTATACTAATCATTCAACAATATTTCAGTTATATCGTGACGGGACAGACGTATAAACATGAGCATCGTTAACGCTATACTAATCATTCAACGATAAACGATTAACGACTGTGTAACAATTTTCCGCGCGCATTGTTCACGTAAATAGCGCCAAGGTAAGCAGGAAAATGTCAGAAGCAAATGGATTAAACAAGTACGCGCGTAGTCGTTCCCTTTGCTTTGTTTTGAAACAATTGCACCCTTAATGTCACAAAAGGCAGAGAAAAAAATGGCTGATCGTTTTTTCTTAATTAATAATAGAAAACGATATTCCAAATTTGTGGAAATATTCTAGTTTATTTAATTTATTATTTTTAAATCATTTTTCAATATTGTTGATTCTTTTCTCCCAATCATTAATTTTCAAGCGTAGCCTAATTTGTGTCCCTTTGTTTTGCCGCGAATTGGATTTTTGATGGGTATTACCCATTTATATTCTACTACGCAAATATATAGGGGCTCAGATTGAGTAAAGTGTTTATTACCTGTTTTTAATGTTAATTTCTGCAGTGTCCATTGTATATACCTCATTGATATATTATCGTCTTAGACAGTGCACATATATTTTCCATTATACAAATTTCGTACAAGTCCATGATTTGCATGGGCATGTCATTCAACCATTCCGCTGACCTTGTGAGAGAATTATGTGAGTTATTCTGTTAAATTTTTTAATATATCAATATTTATTATTCCATTACAACTCTGCATGGTAAGGTAAACTCTCCTTGCGTTTGATAGCCGTCCTTTCGTAATAGCAACTTTTCATTTCAACCATTTCTATTGATTCTTTGCATGGCTGTTTGTCGTGATACGGATGTACATGTCTGTCATTTAAGTAATTGGGTCGAAGAATTGATTAAAACATACTTTATTTAAAAACATGAAGCGAATATTGCTGGTAATGAAAGGCACGAATTTAGATTTTATTTTACGAATATTTATTTATATATGTCAAGGTAAACGCTCAATGAAACGAAACGAGGAAAGAGATAGAGGACTTGTCGTTCAATTTACGAGATATTCTACCATTTATACCACAGGTACAACCGTTTAAATCTACAATCAAAAAGTTAACCCACGGCATGTCATTTCGTCTTCAATCCCAACTTCGTCGCCCGTCATCTCGTTTTTTTTAAATGACAATTTAATACCCATCACCATCGGCTGTTAAAGTACACACAACAAGACACTGCATGTCTTACAGAGAACAATTGGGCCCCGTACATCATAAGACCAGTCCTGATCAGGACGACAATTATATATAAAAACATACAATAAAGAGGAAGGTTGGAACGAATGTTTTAGCTTACAGTAGTGGCTACAAGAGCGTCTACTCTTTTTCGAAAAGTAAAAACGGGATTTTAAAGTGCAAGGAACATGGGACTCTAACAACATGGCGCATACTGTAATCCACGGCCATGCTTTCCGTATTGCAACCTGATATCCGCTCCTTTATCGAAAGAGTGTCTTCTCTCCGCCCCATGGCGCCGTGACTGAAAACAATGCGAGTTGAACCATTGGAGTCGTCAACAGCATCCTACTATGAAGAAGAGCATAACGAGTACATAATACCATGGATGAACACAACATGTGTTTAGAACTTGAGACTGCAATGCTTCCTAAAGACTTCTATGATCACATCCCAAGGATCATTCCTGTGAAGTTTCATTACAATCGGGTCAAAAAAAAAAAATTTCAACGTTCATGGTTACCATGCCAATGGTGGCCATTTTGAAAATGTCAAATCCTAAATGCACATCTACACATCCCAATGGTCATTCCTGTGAAGTTTCATTACAATTGAACCAACACAAATTCCTGAAGAAAACAAATGTCTTCTTCGGATTCTATATAGTAAAGTCCCCAACTATTTAAACCCCTCAAAATGTACCAAAAGAGCTCCAGTGCAAAATTTCAAACTTTCATGCAAAAAAGGATACATGGATCTATCATCATACTAAACCCCAAGATCATTGGTCCTATGATTTCTGAGAAGCGCTGCTGACAACTGCACGTGTTACAGAAAGAAAGAATACAAATAAGAAGAAGAAACGGAGCAAAAACAATAAATCATCAAGAAGAGTTTGAAGATACCAAAGGTGTAATCAGAATCCATACAACGAAGAATGACAGATAACACAATGACCAACAGAAAAAGGACAAAAGGACAAACAACGATCTACAAAACATTATACATAAAACTCAAGATAGAGTACCACGAAACCCACTAAAACCTGGGGGCGAACTCAGGTGCTCCGGAAGGGTAAGCAGATCCTGCTCCACTAGTGGAACCCGTCATGTTAATCTAGTTACAAACCCGGTGATAAGTCATGAATGAAGAAAGGACCGGGAACTGTTTACGACAAATGGAACATATTCGTGGTCATTGTTTATTATAAAACTTTAATCTATCTCTTATAAGGAAACTATTTGTTTTAGTCATAATGAAGAAAAAAATATTCGTAAGAACTGGAACCACTGGTATGTGTTTGTAGTGGATTATTCTTTCAAATGTCCACTATTAGATCTATATTGTTCCTACACATGTGTTAGAAAGTTCTAACCTTGACAACTATGTAGAAGATGTTGACCAAGTTTAAAACGACACGAGTAACAAACGACTGAGAACAATTACACTATCAAACATCTTGTAGTTAAATATTCAACCTCTGTCAAAAATCACAAGACGAAGGATAGTCCATCTAGCAAATATTATTTTCTTTAAAACGAGTGGTTTTAAATTATTTATTATATTGTATATAATCTCATACCTGCCACACGTGTAATTGTCCTCGTATTCTTTCTGATAAAGTTTGTCAGTAACTTGCGACAGGTCGGTGGTTTTCTCCGGAGACTCCGGTTTCCTCCACCAATAATTGGAAATCTAAATAATTTATAAATATGTGAGAGCAACCAAACTAAAGGGTAACCAAAATCATAATATGGATATCTTCCGAGATTAACCGTAGTTTTAAGCCTTTTGTATTTGTTTTTCATTCTTCATTCAGTCGAAATGTTTTGTTTCCACAAATTGGCATATTTTGATTTGTACAATCTTTTAATTGTCCCCTTCTTTAGTTTCTTCCCAACAACTTTTTCCATCCATGTACAATCAAACTTGTCTATAAAGGGCACTCACGGGAACATAAAAATGTGTCCTTAATGGGCAATTGCCCTTTATATACAGGTTAAAATTATATCCAGTATTCATTCATGGGGAAGATGAGGCTGCCCTTTATAGACAGTGATTTGTTATATTGAGGTGCCCTTTAAGGCAGGTTGACTGTACTTTTAAAATGTTGTTAACATTGTTGATCTGGTCATGTATTACCTTCGGATTTTTCAATTGAATATCAACTCACTGAAGCAATGCACTATAGGCGAGGAGTCAAAAGAAACTTAGAAGTAATGTCTAACTTTCAATGTTGAAATATTATAGGCCCATAACAAATTTATTCTTGGAATATTAAATATGCTTTATTGGCAAGGGAACTAATCATAAACTGTGAATTCGGAAACGATATTCATCTCTCTCCTACGTCACTCTTTGATTATCATTTACAATTCCACCTATTCTTATAAGTTCAGACCCACAGTCTGTCTCTTTACAAGTTCATATATTTATTAACAAAACATTTTAAGCTATTTTTACTCCATAGAGCTTTAATATCTTTAATCCGTAAATATAATTTTAAAAAAATACACTCGCATTAAGATTGTGATAATTCCATTAATTGCTTTCAAGATTTACTTCATCACGTGTTCATTTTCTATTTTATCAATTCAAAGATTTCTCTTTTTTTTATTGATCGGCGTGGACGCCACTTCATTGTTTACATTTATTTTCATTAGTAACTGCGTGTAGTTCTAAAAATTAAAAACTCGATCAATCTTGTTTTTAAAGAATTTTTCTATATAATTAGAACGGATTGAAATGCGTGTATTGGTTAATACTTATAAAGTTTAATCAATACCCGATTGGCGTCCTAATTTTTGACAAACCACTGACTAATTAATACACCACTAAAAAGCCTTTTAATATAAACATAGCAATGACTATATTTGTGGAAATATTTGTTTCCATACCTATTTCAGTTGATTTTGAAGTCTACATATTTATATGTTATACATATTATATTGTGACTAACCTGAGTTACAATTGTTGGTCCATATACCTCTCTAGAATACACCCAGTTTTCGCACTTATCTTTTGAAACTGTAACATTTTGGGATTTAATTTCATCAAAAGAATAATTTCCGGAGAGTAAAAGGTGTATCGTCTCTGAAGAACTATACATTTCACAGTTTCCATCACTTATTAAGAAATCTTGAATTTCCTCCTCAGTAATATTTCCATATAAAGGATTTGATACGTTGACTGGAGGTGCTACACATTGATATTTCGGTTTTGCACCAACAAAGACCATATTCATGGAATGGAATGCACAGACAGCTCCGAAGAGACATATTAGAAATAATCGAGTCTTTTGGTAACGTCCTAATTCTCCCAGAATCTTAAGCAAGTCATCAAAATGCATTTTGTGTGGCAATTTCAATAACAAACCGCCTGTTAGAAAAATCTAGAGACCAACGACACTATCGATATAGGAATTGGTATATAATGACGATCAATACGACTAAAGAGATGGCTGGTATTTTTTAAAAGGACGTCTATTTCATATAACCTGTTCTTCTTATATGACTTGTACTATCGGTCTGATGGTTATACTTTCTAATTGAAGTAACTATTTTGTTAAATGGACATTGGCTAAAAAAATTATATTAAATCTTTTAAAAAGCTGAAAAAAAAATATTAATATAAGTTGAATATGATTACTATAAATACAAATAGTTGTGATACATATTTTATTAAATGCACAATGGATTAAAAAACAAAATATGTTTATACTAAATATTTTGAAGAAAAGAATGAATTAATTTAAATGTAATAATTATATATAAACAGTGTTGGTTAATGCGATCCGATATGGATACAAACTTTATTACTCGATACAACTCTGTCAGTGACTTGCGACAGGTCGGTGGTTTTCTCCGGTTTCCTCCACCAATAAAACTGACTGCCACGATATAACTGAAATATGGTTGAAAGTGGCGTTAAACCCCACAGTCCTAACCCTCATCCCCAACCATAAAATTAAATTAAAAAAAGAAGTATTATAGTTTATTTTATTTTATTTGTTTTATATGGTTTTGATGGAAATGTCTTTATATTGCGAGTCGTTTGTTTTTAGATACATAGATATAACTGACGACGGCAATTTTGGGGGTCGATATTTATAGATTCCTTCATTCATGTTCTAAAACATTGAGACAAAGCATCACACTTATATATTTCGATCATCATTATATTCGCCACCTTTTACTGAAGTGCTTGTACCAAGACAGGAAAGCGTGCGGTCATGTATATGTATGTGTGTTAGAGGTGTCGATTTTGCCTCTAACTACGAATTTGCTATTGGAATTTGGAACTGTTCCGACAGTGTGATATTTTTCGTTTTTCATTTTATTTTCAATAAATGCAGTATAAACATCGAAAAGAAATAAATCGTTTGAAAGTCGTGATTTAATCAATAATTCGGCATGACCTACATTTCTACTGACCGAAATCTTTGGAAAATTTTATGCCAAAAATAGATATACGAATAGGTCTACAACTCCTTATTGTTGAAGATAAGAATATCGTTTTACCCAAATATCGGTCATATGTTGATTCTTGTTTTATTATATCTTGACAAAGCATGATGTATGTTCCCCTTTCTAGTGGAATCCGCTAAGTTGCTTCTGTTCCCTATAGTATCCGTTGCCATTTCTAATTAATTAATGACTGTACGTTCGTGCAGTGGAAAGTCATCGAATTTAAAAGCTCGTTAGAGCTTGTGTTATGCTTGTTGTACACATGCTTCGACTTTAAATAAAATTTATTTATTTATTTATCGAAGTGTCTCACAAATCAACTGAATATGTATGGACTAGGGACATTATGACATATTGATTGTCGGGCGACGCTTGCACGAAAAGTTTGCATTGTAACCTAAAAACTGTATATTTTGTGTTTATTTATGTTTTAATAGAATCCCAGTTTAAATATTTAGGTAGAAAAAACCTCACAGACACAATATTTTAAAACCAAGCTTAATCTCCTTCTAGAATTAGTACAAGAAATATTGGCCGACTTTGGCTTCACTTTTTAGACTTTGTTGGTTTTCTTGAGTTTAACAAGTTTTGGTGATGATCGTATACGTATCTTATGAAGATTTGCCCAGTAACGCATCGTGTGTACTAACTTAGATATCAGTATTTCCATAATATGCTACATTAGGAGTAAACACTTGTACCTGATCCATTTGTCACTATTTAGACAATAACATGTATGCTTAAATTAAATTAAATTAAAATTTTGATTATTTTGACAGGAAATATTCTGACTTTCAACAGTGTTACAACTGTGGTACATGTCATAATGTTTTTTCGACACATTTTGCACGTTACATTCACCGTTCAGACAATAGCCACCTGCCCTTGTCAAAGTCCTTTAATATAACTGCAAAAATATAAATGTGGATCAATTGTCAACAGTTGTCCATCAAAATCATATATATATATTTATTTGTAAACATATCAACATTATCATTAAACATAGACAACTTTAACAAAATCAATAGTATATTTGTGTTTTCATATACAGGTAGAGACATGGTACTACATATCACTCTGAGAGACATCTGGTCAGACATATCAGACATGTAGTCTGATACAGGTAGATCACTGCATACCTGCTGTGACAATATACAAAATCTACCTGGAACATATGATTAAGGTGCCATAAACTTGTACTGGGATCAATTAACATATCCAGGAAACAAAATTTGTTATGGCTATATTGTTAAATTATTAACTTCTTTTTCAGGTATAATTTTAACGTGAAGATGGAGACAAAGTGAAAAGGAAAGCAAATGATAATCTGAAATAAAAAATGAGCTATTTTATTTATTTATTTATTTATTTATTTTGTTTTTGTTTTTTTACCTACAATTAAAGATAAACATGAACATTGTTGCTATATATTAAAAGTTATTATTGGAATTAAATATATTAAAACAATCGTTGACACAATTTGAAAAAGACAACTACATTCAACTGTGAAACGTGATTCCAGGACAATCAAATGTATGAAGACTAGAGCGCCTAATAAGAACTTTAATAACGATTTAGTCTATGGTGCCTTAAAATTGTGCTGTGTTCATGGTGACAAAGATCACAAAACAGTGTATCAGGTCAATTTTCCACTAACATATATATTACCTTAATATCATCCTTATATCCTAAAAAGTTACTGTAAATAGATTACATAAATAATCCAATATCTGCTTTTAGACCAAAAGAACGGTAATGGGACAAAGCCTTGACAAACTAATTTTATTGGTATGAAACCATCCCTTTTTTAGTTCACCTGGCCTAAAAGGCCATGTGAGCTTTTGCCGCCACTATGCGTCCGTCGTGCGTACGTCAGTCGTCCGGCTTAAACTTTTCACATTTTAATCTTCACCTTTGAAACTACTGAGCTGAATTGAACCAAACTTTACCGGATTGATTAATGGAAGGTCTGCTATGTATATGTTATCTGGAATTGAATTGATTGATACCGAAAATATCAGCCTGTCGAACCAGAATATGAAGTTTGCTGGCGAGTGAGCAATGCGAATGAGTCACAAACTTCATATTCTGTCGAGCAGGCTGATATTTTTCAGTATCAAACATATTCACATTCAAATGACATATTTATCATCCTGAAATCAACCATAAACACGGATACATACTATATTTGTATTTTCGCGAAATCCCTTCCCAGGACCAGGATATCGTCTAGGAAAGCCATAACCACTTTTTAATTCAAACCCCTGAGCACCAGGTTGATGACTCTCGCATAAGTGGCTGGCGAGTTACATAACCCAAAGGCCATTCTAGCGAACTCAAACAACCCGTATTTAGTAATGAATGCTGTTTTGGAGCAGTCCTCGGGTTTGATTTTCACCTGCCAATATGCTGAATTGGCGTCCAGTTTGGAATACCATACATTCCCGGCTAAAGTGTCAAGACACTCGTCCACTAAGGGCAATGGGAACACATCCTTGGTGGTCAAAGCATTTAAGGCCCGGTAGTCCACACACCACCGCACAGACCCACATTGTTTCCGGATAAGGACCGGAGCGGATGCCCACTCAGAAACCGATGGCCGGCTCACTCCCGCCCCAACATTTTCTTTAATTGGGTCTCTTCTTCTCCCGCAAACCCCAAGGGTATACGCTTAATTCTGTGTTTTACTGGGCGATTGCTTTCCGTGTCAATCCCACGCTGGATTGCATGAAATTTCCCCAAGTCGAACTCACTCTTAGCAAACACATCTTCAAGCTCACATAATAACTCTCTAAGATGTGTCTGCTCCTGCCCATTCAGCTCCCCTTTGGATTTTTCAAAGAGGTTACACAAATGTTCGGGAATTTCCCGTTCTCCCTTCTCCTGGACCTCCTGTTCAGCAACCTCTACTTTTTGTATTCCAACGGGCCCCACCTTTGAACACACCTCTTCTGCATAGGCCAACACTTCCCCTTTTCCAATTCTACATGGTGATCGGATAGATTAATCAAACAAAGCACCGGATTGTCGCCCCCTTTATGCAATGTCCGAGGTATTAATATCTCACCCTTGGTGGCTGCCTTTATTATATACTCCCCTCCCAGAGTTTCACTCAGCTGGGCCCCCACTTTCATGACTGAATTAGGGGGTACCTTACACTCTTTGACTAGGGACACCCCGTCTCCTTTTCGTTAACTAAAGGACTTCCTGCTCCTAAGCTCATGGGTATTACCTCTCCTACTATCTGTAGTTTCTTTTCCTTGAGATGTAGGGACACCCCATTAACCTCTAAAAAGTCTAAGCCCAGTAACATCTCCTCCTCTATTGGGGCCACGTAGATTTCTACTGAGAATTGATGTGTCCCTAGGACTACTTGGAATGGGTCGACAATATACCCATTCATCTGCATTCCCTTTCCTGCTGTGTTCATAACCACTTCCCTACGGATTGGCGTGGCAGGGTCCAACGATTTGTAGAACTCCTCGGACACCAGTGTCACCTGTGCTGCTGTATCTACTACAGCCTTGTACCTCTACTGGGACCCTAAACATTACCCCATTTGACAGCTTGAGCACCGTTACTGCTCCCTCTTCCTCCTCCTCAGTATCAACATCCCCTATTTTGTCCTCTTGTACTGCCCCATTCTCATCGTCTTGGCTCCGCCCTTCCACTAAGACCCCCTTCCTGTTCCTGCAACGATTCTTCCTCCATGTCCCTACCTACTAGGTTGTTTCCTCTTCTACGGACTCCTCACTTGAAGACTCGTACCCCTGACTCGCATCTTCCTCTCTGGCCAATCCCTCCGAACTTCTGATATCCGGAGGGTTCACTAATTTCCTATTTATCCCATGGAGATTATCCGGCTGTTCCTTCTCTCTGTTCAATATGGGAGGTGACACCTCTCTATCTACTTCTCCCCCCCCCCCCCCCCATTCTTTGAGACCTGGTATATTGGCAATAAGGGGTAGGATCAGGCCTCGCGAGTTGCCCCTTCGGAGTTTAAAGCCTCCTTATTGTCCTGAAAAGACACTCGTTTCTCCCCTTTCGGCGATCCCAAACTTGGGCACTCCTTCTTGAGGTATCCCATGGCCCCACAGTGGTAGCATCCCTGTTTGTCCCCCCTTCTGGGAGACGGACTCCGTGATGGTGCTCTATGCCTATCTATACGATTTTTCTTAACCTCCTCCATCATGACTGCCATTTGAGTCGAGTGCTGCTAGGTTGGACTTTATCTCACTCATTTCCTCCTGTGCCGACAGTATCTCTCCAGATTCATCTCTCCTACCCTGTCAGCCCCTATTGCACATACCCTTGCTTCTCCCCCGTGGTGAGGCCCTAGGGATACCTGCTTCACTTCCCTTCGAGGAGTGCGCCCATATATAGCCTGATGGTTATGCTGATGCCACCGCATTTTGTCAATGGCCTCTTCAATGTTTCTAGGCCGAATATTGGATGCATAGCTTCCGGCTTCTTTATCTGATGCCCCCTGGCAGAGCCTCACTACCGCTTGTTGGTACATGTGCTTTTCATGCAATTCTCTAAAAGCTCTAGTGGCTAAGGACAAGACCCGATCCGGCCAGTCCTCCAGGAGTTCCTCCGGAGTCTGGCGGGCATTATTAAATTGGATCTGGGCTGTTTCGGAGAGTTCTCTAAACCCAAACCGTTTTTCTGGTTTCAGTATCAGGTCCTTGTATGCCATATCATGGTTTCGTTCCACCAATAGGGCATAATACTCACTAGCTTTCCCATCCAGGCACCAGCATAACTGGTCCCTGCATCCCCCTTCTGTCAATTCGCTCACTTCTGCATAACGGGAAAACTTCGCATAGAAGGCTTTCCAGTTTGACTTACCATCAAACTTTAAGGACATCGGCAAACTGACACTTTTCCCCCTTCCCCTCGGACCTCTCTCCCCTTCATACTCCTCCCTTCTTCCATATCCTCTAGGGGTTTCGGGTTCTCTTCTGGGGGTGTACCTAGGCCTGTTCCCACTACCCGGTAACATGGGAGTATATGGGTTTCTTCCTCCTGGACCCTCAGGGTCTCCCCCCTCTTGGGCGGGATTGTCCCCTTTCCTTCTCCCTCTTCGTACTCCTCTCTCCTGTGGATGCTTCTAGGGGTTTTATGTTCCCTTCCTGGGGTATGCCTCGTTCTACCCCTACTGTCCCTCATGAAGGGGTTATGATGTTCCCTACTTCATCCCCCTCCGGTGTTCCTCGGAGGGGAATAACGACCCCCTTTCCTGCCAATACTGTTCTCTATGGGTCGGGACTACAGTTCGTATGCGCGGCACGTTCATGTCACCCCTATAATCCTGTTTCTCATTTCCCCTCTGACTAGCTAAGACCCAACTGTGGGGTCCCCTTGGAAACGCATAACCAGCACGTATGTCCGAGTCTCTAATCGGAAAGTCGTGCATAGATGCTCGATCCCTTTCATCGCTGCTCAATTCCAACTCAAAATCGTCACGACGCGTTCTCCGAACGGATGGCGACTTCGATTGTCCCGGAGCTTATTTACTTTTATATCCCCCTGAGGTTGGTCTCTATGAAAGCAGCCTCCAGCTCGCTAAACTCGTCCTCAAGTCTCTCGGGTGACTGTTGCCACCAGTCCCCTTCCTGCTTACTCTGATAGGACTTTCCCCCTTTTGATGGGACCTTGCAGAGTTGTCCCCAATCCTTCCCCATTCCTGCTGCGTGGCCCGGTCCTGTCTCTTCCCACTCTTCTACTAACTGGTCAACACTCCTGACCCTTTCCCTGTGTCGTTCATCTAGGGATCCTCTCCTCTCCCCTAACCCCTCTTTATCTTCAAAAGGGGTAAAATCCAAGCATTTAATTAGCTGTGGGGTTAGCCTGAGGTATGGCACCTGACTTAGGTCTTCAAGTTCTAAATCCCCTTTGGTCTCCCTCATTACTAAAATCTTGTCAGCCCCCTTCGCCCCTATCCCGGGTAATGACATCAGCTCTTCGATGGAACAAAAGTTTATCAAGACACGCGTCATGATTAAAAAATAACAAATAATAACACGTGGCTTTTTATTTTGTTGTGTGTGCAAAATTATTTTCATAACGGACCAGATTTTTACACTGGGCCGCTTTTGTATATTTAAATAAACCAATTAATAAAAAATCGAAAATGTTCACCAACTGTCAATGAACAAAACACTTTTTGGACAATGGAAACTTACAGCTTGTCTTAGTTCAGCTTCTGTTCTAAGATGGCTTCTAGGAATGGGCTGTTTCCGGTTTTGGGGTTTACACGTGGGTGGGAATGGTGTACTTTTCTTTGCCACGGGTAAAAAAATTAAAAAAAATTATAAGTTTTTCAATCTTGCCTGCCAACCCTACCTGCGTATTTTCCCTTTGAAACTTCCTTTTTTGGTAACCTTGGAGCCTCCAAGGTTCACCAAAGGACAATTTCCCCCGAAAATACCAAGACCTGCTGGCCAGACAAAATTTTAAAAAAATATGGCGGAGATGCGGTTTTCAATAAAAACAAACGCTTGATTGGTCAATTTATTAAACTGACCCGCGAATTTGATTCGATTCGAAGTCGCAGCGCCAATATAGTAATTAGCACTTTTACTAATAACTACCTTGTACTGGCAAATATTCAGTCTTCTTGTATTATGTTGCTCTGGTTAGGTTGAGCGTGGCTATTATTCTGGTGCATCATGGGGACTCCTCGGCCCCCATCCCCCCACGATTCACTACACTAGTTTTGTTTGTTTGATGGTGTTTAATGCCACTTTCAACAATATTTCAGTTATATCGTGGCGGTCAGTTTTATTATTTTTTTTTTTTTTTAATTTGTGATATTTTTATTGAAATCTGTACATTTGTTAGTTGAATACATGAAGTACCGGTACCTTATCCCGGCCTCGTTAACATTAGTAAAGCACATATATATAAAGATGTTAGTATTTGTTAGTAATTTACATACATAATGGCATACTATTTCTATTTGAATAACATGACAGAAAATATCAAATAATGTGATTCCACAAAAAGATGAGTTTTTCAATCATAATAAACCAAATTAACAAATATAAAGATAATAAAAAAATAGGGTTTTAAGTAGTTATAGAAGTAAAAGAAAAAAAATGGTCAGTTTTATTGGTGGAGGAAACCGGAAGACCCGGAGAAAACCATCGATCTGTCGCAAATCACTGACAAAATTTATCACATAATGTTGCATACCTCGCCCTGATCGAGATTCGAACTCACAACATCAGTCGTGACAGGCACTGATTTTATAGGTAGTTGTAAATTCAACTACCATACGATCATGGCCACGATTTGAAATGAACTCGAAAATAAATACGTTTCATCTTCGAACCGCGTTCAAGCAGTTGAGCATTTTATTATAACTTCAGAAAATATGAAGATGCTAAAGGGGTAATCGGAGGCTGTAAATGGAAGGACATTGGCCAAGCGTCAACGAACAACATGACAAACAATGATCGACAGAAAACTAAAGATTGAGCAACACGAACCCCACTAATAACATCCCATGAACTCAGGTGCTCCGGAAGGGTAGGCGGTTCCGACTTCACTAGTGGCACCCGCCGTGTTACTCTTGCGACAAGCTTGATGATAATTCTTGAATGAGGACAGGATCGTGTTGAGCATTTTACTATAGCGTAAATAATTTCATGGATCATCAATATTTGCATTTTTAGAATGATTTCCCTGCGGTTATTTATGTTACCCCAATACTTTGTGAAGCGAAACATTGTGAAGACCAATACAATTTCGGTAACTGATGATATATGTGTCGTTTAACAGTTACAGGATGGTTCTTACTAGTTGAACTGGAATTGCTTATTCTTGCGGAGAACCTGAGTTCACCTCCTATTTTTGTGGGATTCCTGTTGCTCAATCTTTAGTTTTCAGTGTAGTATTTTGTAGATCACTGTTTATCTCTTTGTCTGTGTTCTATTTGCCATTGTACTGTCTGTCCTTGGTTTTATGGTATTTTCAAACATTTCTTACATATAATTTTGGTAAATCTACTTTTCCCACATTTAAAATGATAAACATTATAATGCAACATAAGACATAAAGTTGGATCAAGTACACTTCCACGTGTGGGAGTCAAACTCACCATTAAGGTAGACACTGAGTGCACATATAACTGTAGATCTAACTACCATACCATCGCGGTCTTGACCTTCCCTAGATGCTCGAATGATACCACAGACCACATGTGCTGTGACTTTATTATCTTACAATGATCGACAATGAATATGTAGTTTACAAAAGCTTCAAAAACAAAAACAGTTATTCCAACAGGCGTTGGTACACTTAAAATACAAATGAGAAATGATTAAAAAAAACTTTGGTTAATAGCACACATATCAGAGGCGTAGCTGCATATACGCTGTCACGCCATGGCGTGCACACCGGCAGCTTAAAAATAATTGGGAAATAACATTAAAAAAAAACAATATTTGTATTGCTACTTTTAACAGTCTAATTAAATCAGTATAATTAATATATCGCTAATAAGACATACTAGTAAAGTCTATGTATGCTAATATATAGACTAGCAAACATTAGTTAAATCGGCAAACCGCTTCCATGCACAGCATCTACTGCCCCATGCTGTAAAACAAAATAACTGATAATCATGTCGTATTGGGTTTCTGGAAAGAAGTTGCCAGATGGCGAACCCGCTGGCCATTGCAAAACGGAATGATTTGCCAACAACACTTTGTAACATACATGTACTTAATTCTATAAATCCAGTTCTCAATCCTTCTACAGATATAATTGAAAGGTCATTGAGTGTAGTGAGATGTATGAAAACTTATGCTAGGTCGACTATGAAGAATGACAGGCTATCTTTCCTTGGATTGTTGCATATTCACCGAGATTTTGAACACGAAGGGCAGATTTTGAACAAGTTTAAGAAATTCTTGTCTATTAGTCATTAAAATTGTGCTTGATTTTATGTTATATGAAACCCTGAAATGGCACCAGATCGCACCATTTTGCATCTCGTCGAAAGAAAAATCAGGGGGGGGAGGTGCAGACCCAGATCCACTCCCGTTCAAAATTATGGCGTGCACACTATTAAGCCTCAGCTACGCCCCTGCATATATACATATATCATAGTTTAGCAGATCCATTTGTTGTATCTCCGTTTTCACATTTTTCGTGAATGACTGTCAGTTCTGTTCCCTTTTCTAATTGTTTTCTGCAAAAATAAATTGAACAATACTGTGTAAATTCACAGTTGAGGATTATAACAAAAAACTGCATACATAACCATACTAAAAGAAACACCGTTTTTATTGAGGTTCTCCTCCTTCAGTCATGTGACCGTAGTCGATTTTGGTTGTCCTGTTAATGCTCTTTGTTTTTATTGCTCCCAAAGCTTTAAATTATTTTGCATTCCAATATTTCGATTTCGAGGGTACCTGATGAAGGTTATTCCAGAAACGCATCTTCTGTATTAAATTTGATCTCTACATTTTTATTTTTATTATTAAATTAAGGAATATGTTTATTAATGATACGAAAGCTTATTTAAATTGTAGCAATTATATTTTTTTGTAATGTGTATACATGTATATGATATTGACAAGACATTCACTCGCTCAAAGGGGTAAATTATGACATATATACAGGGATATCAACACACAAAAAATGGCATAGATATAATTCAGCTGCTGGTAAAAAAAATCGATATGTTTCTACTTATATAACACAGTACATCTATCACGTCAGCATGGGCAAAATACCTCTTGTAACATGACATAACGTCGGCAATTAATGCTCTTCTAACTAGAGGCTCAGTGGGCTGAGCCTGTGTCGCTCACCTTTCATTCTGCTTTGAGGAAACTTAATACAGAACTTTCCATAGGTGCTTCCTACCAAATGTTGGTTCATTTTGGCAAAGCAGTTTCAGAGAAGAAGATTTTTAGAAAACGACCAATCTAAAACAAGAATTGCCTGTGGCAGCCATGTTTGTTAATGGATCAAAACGAAAGGAGCAATCTATATAGAGGACCTTCCATAGATGCTTCTTACTAAGTTTCATATCATTTGGCCAAGCAGCTTCAGAGGAAAAGTTGTTTTAGAAATCGACCAATAAGAAACAAGAATTGACTAGTACGGCTATGTTTGTTAACGGAACAAAACGGAATGAGCAATTCCCATAGAGGACCTTCCATAGATGCTTCCTACCACGTTTCGGTCCATTTGGTCAAGCTGTTTCAGAGGAGAAGATTTTTAGAAATCGACCAATCAGAAACAAGAATTGTCTGTGGTGGCCATATTTGTTAATGGATCGGGACAAAATGAGCAATCTTTATACCGAACCTTCCATAGATGCTTCCTAACAGGTTTCAGTTCATTTGGCTGAGGGGTTTCAGAGGAGAAGATTAAAATGTGAAAAGTTAACGGACGACAGACGATGGAGAACAGACGACGGACGCCAAGTGATGGCAAAAGCTCACGTTGCCTTTGGCAAGGTGAGCTAAAAATCTAGCCGTTTTCTCAAGCACGTCCACACAATGCTGCCAGTTTCGGATAGTAATTCATCCCATATTGTATTTCAGGTTACCAGAAGTATTTGGCATACTAACTTGACAATTGTAATGCAATAACATACATGTATATATAAAGATATATTCCATAATTACAACTGGACGAAATTTTCGTGTGTCCATATTTCCGTATATAATGTAGTTTTGCTATGGTGTAACAGCATAAATAGAACTTCACCAGTGTCAAATGAGAACTTTATCACAAATTATGTAAACTGAAGGAGAAATTTAAACTTCAAGATTGAAATTGATATGGTTCATGAGTTGTGTTATAAATAATGCCATACTTGGTCATAATAACCTTGTGTTAACAGCGGCGGTAATCGTCTAACAAAAGTCAATTGCCTGTGTTATTTGCAATTTTTAAATCAAAGGTTTAAAAAAAAATTAGGTGTACATGTTGTATTTTGAATAAAACAGAATTAAATTTCATCCAAGGTAAATATTGACAATAACTGCATTTTTTCCATTAAAAGTCAATGTTTTACAATGAATAGAATGTTTAAAACAAGTAATGGTTTTAAATGAATTAAGAATAATATATGTCATTCAAGTAAAAATGTCTGGGGTAATCTGGATATTAGATTGTCTGCCCGGACCCAGAGAAAACCACCGACCTGTTGCAAGTCACTGACAAACTTAATCATATAATGTTGTACACCTCGCCCTGATCGAGATTCGAACTCACAGCATCATTGGTGATAGGTACTGATTGCATAGGTAGTTGTTAATCCAACTACCATACGATCACGGCCACGACGGCACATGACATATGTTTTTGTATAAGATTTAACTTTCACCATACACACTACTGAGGTGATATTAGCAATAGAAATAGAAATTAAGTGCATGTGAATTTATTTGTATACAATATCATTATCTTACCTCCTTTCGGGATCTGTCACGTCCTCCATCGTCTGAGGCAACGGTTTCCCAGATGTCTCTGGAAGGTACAAGGCTAGGCCACCAGACAAGACGGCAAACCCGCCAAACAGTATCAAAGGTAGCGGACCCCAAAACCTGCTCAGTTCTAATATTTGTGGCGCCAACATGCCACCTATTCTAGCACACATTGAGGATACTCCCATACCAATATTCCTAGGAAAATATTGGAATAAACAATATTACATGTGAATAAAATTCTTGCATGTCCGCATTATTCCACTGAGAAGGGATGCTTGGGGCCATAAAACTAATTCAAC
This sequence comes from Bathymodiolus septemdierum, assembly GCA_963383655.1. Classification (NCBI taxonomy): domain Eukaryota; kingdom Metazoa; phylum Mollusca; class Bivalvia; order Mytilida; family Modiolidae; genus Bathymodiolus; species Bathymodiolus septemdierum. Next base: position 113,841,971 of record OY726517.1, on the reverse strand, counting down.
CCCATTATGGTTTTTATTGAAGTACATATAACAAGCCAGGAAAGTGAGCGCGGTCATGTATGTGTGTGTTAGTGACACAGGCACTGTTTCATATATATATTTGTTTACTATCTACGTCTATCTATACATCTTTATGGATAGACGTAGATAGTAAACAAATATATATATGAAACGAGTGCCTGTGGTTTAATAGTGAATCTAATTTTTCTCTTTCTACGATTTTTTCTGTGTATTGACTTTAGAATTGTTATGATAGTGTGGTCTTTTTTATGTTTCCTTCTTTATTATTGCATATGCTAACAAAATATTATATTCACTATATATCAAATAAAATGAAGAACAAATAAACGCTAGATTGTCCAAAATACAATAACAAAAATCGGAGAAAGAAGCAATTAAGGAAAGTACATCAAACGTCTTGTGTGCACGTCAGAATTTCGTCAATCTTATTAAAATTGTTCCATATACCAGGATCTCAATTGGCAAAGCAAATGGGTGCCACACTCGAACGGGCTGTATCACACAGCACAGTTGGTAGGTCAAATTTAACTAGTCTGGAAAGAAACAATTATTGTTGAAGGACCTACATCAAGCCAATATATACCAGTTAAGTGATCGGTCATGTATTGGTGTGCTAGGAATATCGATTTTCCCTCTTTCTACGATTTTGATATTTAATTTTGGAATTGTTTCGACAGTGTGGATTTTGTTTTTCCTTTGCATTTGATTACGTAAAGAGCATATATTGTTTATTGTGAGCGATAAGTCTCTTAACTACCAGCTAATTTACAGTCTATTGCCGTATTTCGCTAAGAAGCAAAATATAAAAGGTTGAGCTCAAAGTTATTTAAATGACATTTATCAAGCAAACAAAATTATGTACAAAAAATTCTATGTATTATAAACATTAACAGTTTATCTTTAATTATAGACCCTTTTTTCTAGCTCCCAAAGACTTAATTTATTTTGATTTCCAATCTTTTGTCTTTAAACGTACCTGTATGATGGTTATTACAGAAATGCACTGTGCAAATTAAATTTAGTTAGACGTCTCAATCTGGTTCTTCTAAGAAAATGTGTCTTACCTGACCACTGTTGGAAATACTTCAGCAGCCATTAAGTATATGATTGCATAAGATGCTGTGATACAAAATTTTCCAATCATTGCGAATGTTATTTTTAAAGGTATGTTCTCTGAAAAAAAAATATATTGAAAAAATATTTAAATGTATCGGAGATGCCCAACTGGAGTTGCCTTATTTACTACTTAAATCCTTAGGTAAGACATAGTGTTATATATTTGATTACAGCTATAGACAATGATTAGGTTTGGTTTGGCTATGGTGTTGTGAAACACAATTACTAACATTCACCCAAGAAATTTTTGATAGCATGGCAAGTGGTAAACAAACAGATGTAGCCGTTATGGATTTTTCCAAAGCCTTCGATAAGGTGGACCATCAAAGAATAATCCTCAAATTAAAACGTATGGGAATTAAACAACAAAACATTAAACTGGATAGGGGCATGGTTATCACATAGATTTCAAAGGGTGGTAGTTGATGGCCACACATCAAACAGTTGTCCTGTATTGTCAGGCATCCCCCAAGGCTCTGTCCTAGGTCCATGTCTTTTCCTTATATACATAAATGACATGCCAGACACCCTTAAAAGTAATGTTCGCCTCTTTACAGATGACACAATAGTTTATCTTACAATATCAGCATTAACAGATTGTCACACACTCCAATCAGACCTAGGCCTACACAAACTCGAAAAGTGGGAGGAAGAATGGCTTATGTCATTTAACCCAGACAAATGTGAAATCATCCACATATCCAGAAAACAAAAACCGATCATCTTCCAAAATACACTACACAACCAGGTACTCAAGTCAACAAACAAAGCAAAGTACCTAGGTGTCACTATTACTAATGACCTAACTTGGAATCACCATATAAATAATATCACAAATAAAGCAAATGCATCTTTGAGATTTATAAAAAGAAATGTAAAAACAAACAGCATAAAAACTAAAGAACTAGCTTATAAAACATATGTCAGACCAAAAGTAGAATATTGTAGTGTAGTCTGGGACCCCTGGCAGAAACAACAAATTAATAAAATTGAAATGATACAAAGATGAGCAGCCAGGTACACATTAAATCAGTACAGTTATCAGAGAAGTGTAAGTGCCATGCTACAACACCTTTGCTGGCCTACTCTCCAACAAAGAAGAAATCTAACATCAGTCACCATGCTATACAAAATACAACACCAATTAGTTTCCATCTCAAATTTACACTACCTAGTTCCATCAAGAGATCACAAATTCATACAGCCATTCTCTCCCACAAATTATCATTTATACTCATTTTTCCCTAGAACAATCAGGCTGTGGAATTCACTACCAAACCAGGTAGCTAATAGCCCAGACTTGGATGCTTTCAAGTCTGGTGCCCAATCATTCCTCTATTTTTAATATATTATGTTGTTTTATCCTCTAAAAAAAATCCAAAAAATATGTTTATTCATAAATGTATAGATGTTATTCACATTTTTGTTTCCCTAGCATGCCTTCTAAAAAGTCTTCAACACATTGAAGATTAGAAGTATCCTATAGATGTATAATTCACTACCAAACCAGGTAGCTAATAGCCCAGACTTGGATGCGTTCAAGTCTGGTGCCCAATCATTCCTCTATTGTTAATATATTATGTTGTTTTATCCTATAAAAAAAAAAAGAAAAAAAAAAGTTTAGAAGTATACTGTAGATGTAAATGTGTTTAACGCGACTTTCAACAACATTTCAGTTATATCGTGCAGTGGCGGTCAGTTTTATTGGTGGAAGAAACCGGAATACACGGAGAAAACCACCGGCCTGTCGAAAGTCACTGACAAACTTTATCACATAATGTTGTATCAGTACATGAGCGTGGTTCGAACTCACAACTTTAGTGGTGATACGCCCTGATTGCATAGGTAGTTGTAAATCCAACTGCCATATGATCACGGCGGCCCCTACAATGAATAGGTAATCAATAGTACCAAAGCGTTTGATATTTGCAACACTCTATACTATTATCACGCATTCTAAATTGAAGGACCAATTCAAGGAACTTCAACACATATTTTTTTCTCACTCAAAAAGATGGTACATACAGATATATATATATAGGGAGTGTATGTGGTCGAGTGGTCTAGGGCGCTGGACGTAAGACTAAGCGAATGGTGCTGCAGTGTATCAATGGTGTGGGTTCAAATCCCGTCGAGGGAAGAACAAAAATTTGACAGCTCTAAAATCTAATTCTAACACTGTTTGGTTTAATTTTCAGACGTATATATAACAAATATTTGACAGCTCTAAAACAGTGTTAGAATTAGATTTTAGAGCTGTCAAATTTGTGTTCTTCCCTCGACGGGATTTGAACCCACACCATTGATACACTGCAGCACCATTCGCTTAGCCTTACGTCCAGCGTCCTAGACCACTCGACCACATCCACTCCCTAAAAAAAGGAGCTTCAATAATCCTAGTGTTATCTTTTCTCGTAAGGCAAATCTAGGGATAGACGTAAGACATGTGTATAAGCGTGTGTAGATGGTACATATATACTTAATATTATAATTTGACAGCAATCTAACTCAGCAATTTTTAATATATTGTATAGGATAATGAAGAATTCATTATACAGTCACAGGAAATAAAGTATATTATACAAACGTCTAGAAGCAAGTGACAACCATACAATATATCTGTCCCACTGGATCTCAAAGTTACTAAGTTAATACTAAATATTATATACGTCTGAAAATTAAACCAAACAGTGTTAGAATTAGATTTAAGAGCTGTCAAATTTTTGTTCTTCCCTCGACGGGATTTGATACACTGCAGCACCATTCGCTTAACCTTACGTCCAGCGCCCTAGACCACTCGACTACATCCACTCCCTAAAAAAGGAGCTTCAATAATCGTAGTGTTACCTTTTCTCGTAAGGCAAATCTAGGGATAGACGTAAGACATGTGTACATTTAATTTTATAGTAGAGAGAAAAAACTTATTACGTGATTGAAACCCGCTCCCCCCCTCATTGAATTTATTCCAGAATTATTAAAATACTATCTCAATGATTAGCTTTATAATCCCATAATGTTTTCCAGTAAAGATCCATTAGAAATGGACTGTTTGTGAGTGCTTGGTACTGCCACGTTGTACAGTGCGCAACAATATCTATTGAGCATATTCGAAAACCATTACGGAAGTCTTGTAACAGAAATATAGCAGCCAGTCATTGTGATGACATGTTCTAAAGTGTTTGAAAAGTTATTCGTTATTCTTAAAATGACTAAGTTAATACGATATCTGGTAAATCGTTTTAATTTACCTCCTGCCTTTTCAGATTCCCTTTTTAATATAATCTAATTACAGGCAAGGCCATGATTCGACCATATATATTAGCAGTTCATTTCGATCAGATGATCATCATGATCATGATGTCTGCTTAGCATTAGACCAACACACCGAGCTGGATTGTTTATTGTTAGTTCATTGAAAAAAAAGTCCACAGATAGACGTGTCGCCTTATTTGGAAACATTATCCTGATTCCGATCCAATCAATCTTTGCTCTTACTCATGCTACGTGCTTAGTGAAGAAGCAGCACATACCAGTTGTATAGCCTTTGGCATGACTCGACCGGGCCCGAATCCACGATCTACCGCACTCGCGACAAAGACGCGAAACATGACATGCTCTGCATTGAATATATTGTCCCTTTAGTAAGAAAAGACGATATTAAGTTGAAACCTTGTGTCTGACCCATTTTGTTTTGCCTCAACAATAAAATATATTAAACTTAAAGTTTAACCAATATCTGTTTTGATTAGATAACAGTTGTTGACCTTAACTTGTGAAGACATTGATCACAGATAACAGTTGTTGACCTTAACTTGTGAAGACATTGATCACAGATAACAGTTGTTGACCGTAATTTGTGAAGACATTGATCACAGATAACAGTTGTTGACCTTAACTTGTGAAGACATTGATCACAGATAACAGTTGTTGACCGTAACTTGTGAAGACATTGATCACAGATAACAGTTGTTGACCTTAACTTGTGAAGACATTGATCACAGATAACAGTTGTTGACCGTAATTTGTGAAGACATTGATCACAGATAACAGTTGTTGACCGTAATTTGTGAAGACATTGATAACAGATAACAGTTGTTGACCTTAACTTGTGAAGACATTGATCACAGATAACAGTTGTTGACCTTAACTTGTGAAGACATTGATAACAGATAACAGTTGTTGACCTTAACTTGTGAAGACATTGATAACAGATAACAGTTGTTGACCTTAACTTGTGAAAACATTGATCACAGATAACAGTTGTTGACCGTAATTTGTGAAGACATTGATCACAGATAACAGTTGTTGACCTTAACTTGTGAAGACATTGATCACAGATAACAGTTGTTGACCGTAACTTGTGAAGACATTGATCACAGATAACAGTTGTTGACCTTAACTTGTGAAGACATTGATCACAGATAACAGTTGTTGACCGTAACTTGTGAAGACATTGATCACAGATTATCACTATCATATCCTTTATTATCTGGCTTCTGAACAGACAACTGAATGATTTGGTTTGAATCTTAAAACTATGAGATGTCAAATAGATATAATAAAACTAGTATCAAGATATGTACAGTTATAGTCAGTCTAAGGCATAGGTGATCTTAGACGATGTTTGTTATTCTGTTTAGATCCCTTGTTCCCAAAGACTTTTAAATCATTTGGCTTTCCAATCTTTTGTTAATGAGCGTACCTGATGAAGGTTATTTCATTGTATAACTTTATACTCTAAAACCAAGGTTACAAAGGTTACAGAGTGAGAGATTTCAAATTATTGCAAAGAATATATTTATTATATCAATTATCAAGTTTATAGGTACACATTATACACAATAAAAACGTAGATATCAAATTTAGTGTGCACGACACGTTTCTGGAATAACCTTCATCAGGTACCTCAAAATCGAAAGATTGGAAAGCCAAATAATTCAAAAGTTTTGGGAGCAGGAAATAAGTAGGTTTGTGAGTAATACAACCAAAGGGTATAAACAGGATAGACAAAATCAGCTAAGGTCACCTATGCCTGAGTGAGACAAAATCAGCTAAGATCACCTATGCCTGAGGGAGACAAAATCAGCTAAGATCACCTATGCCTGAGGGAGACAAAATCAGCTAAGGTCACCTATGCCTGAGGGAGACAAAATCAGCTAAGATCACCTATGCCTGAGGGAGACAAAACCAGCTAAGGCCACCTATGCCTGAGGGAGACAAAATCAGCTAACGTCACCTATGCCTGAGGGAGACAAAATCAGCTAAGATCACCTATGCCTGAGGGAGACAAAATCAGCTAAGATCACCTATGCCTGAGGGAGACAAAATCAGCTAAGGTCACCTATGCCTGAGGGAGACAAAATCAGCTAAGATCACCTATGCCTGAGGGAGGAAAACCTTAGTTTTATTAATAATTTTAATGTATTTGAAAACTCATGGAAATAATACTTTTTCTTGGATTAGTTTTGCTAAATCAATACTTGATGAATGTGGTTATTGGAACGTTTCACATACTCAAAATTTTATAAGCCATAAATGGCTAATTAAAAGCACTTGCTAGATTAGTGACGAATTTCATTATGTATTAGTGTCCAAATTTTGCAACTGAAAGAAAAAATCGAATTCTAAAATATTTTTTCAACAGGCCAAACCCATTAAAACTGTCATCATTATTTAACAAAAAGAAACCTGAAACTATTTGTAAAATATGTACACTTATTAATATAATACTAATTAAGAAAATTAGTTCTCCTTGAAAAAAAATCCATCACACACCTCTGTTAGTATTAGTATTATTTGTGCTTAATGTTTAAACATTATTTTCATAATTTGTATTCAATGTACACCCATAATCTTGATAAGTGATGTAATATAATAATATGTATTTACTTTGTATTAATTTGAACTCACTCATTCGGTAACCTTTGTAACATTGGTTTAGAGAATTAAGTTATTATTATTAATAATTACATTAAAAGATCGTCCTGAATATAGCTGAAAAATTGCTTGCTGGACGTTAAACACCAATCAATCATTACATTAAAAGCAAGATTCAACATTAAATACAAAGAATGCTACATGTAATATTGATAGATAAACGGGTCATGCACACTAAATTAAATATCTACGTTTTATTTTATTATCAGTTTGGTCATTGATTATGAAGGCAGTTAAAAAATGTGGCTAATTATTGATTATTTTAATGACATCTTAAAATTTTAATAAGTAAGATAACTTAATATTTATTGTCAGGTTTAGAAAGATATGAATATTTTAATAAACTCTAATGTAAAAAGATGTATATTAACACAAAGTGTTTACATGAGAACGCGTGTAGGTTCCCATGGTTTCATTTGACGGAAAAGGGGGCTCTTTCGATAGGGGTTGCATAGGGGCTGTCGGTATACAGTACGTAAATCCTCACCATCGAACATAGTGGGAATGTATTTAGAAAGAGTCACGCTCCCTACTAGTTTAAAATATCTATTATTGATTTAGAAAAAGAATAGTAGCATTGTGAAAAAGGCAAATGTTTTGGTTCCTCCCTAACCCTCCAGTCAAAAGTTCTTGTAATGGTACATATTTAGTTTATCTATTATTACACTTGTTCTCGTCCTCAAAATTGATAAAACATTTATTTCTTCATGCCAAGGACGTATATAGAGATATGTCCTTGTTCATGCTAAGCACTCAATAATAAAACAAAAAATACATATCTGTCTTTACAACAAAACTAATTTCCATACCTATAAATCCGGATGCTATACATGCTACTCCTCCTATAACCATCAAAGCAAACAAAGGTTTTTTCCGTCCCAGGGGATTCAGTATTATCATACATAGTATATAGGCTGGTATTTCTACAGCACCAGCTATACAGAAGTTGATGTATGGATCTCCTCCAAGGTTATCAGTACCCAATGACAGTCCGTAATACAACATGGCATTAACCAGCCTGGATTAAGAAGTTAATTATTAAGATAATACATTTATCCTGCAGTCATTACATCTGTTGTACAATAAAGGTATACCAATAATTGTTTGCTTTATTCGTATAAAATACAAATAGCAATATCATGATACCTCATTTTCTACCCGTTTCTAAAGGTCCTACAAATAAATTGCATATTTTCCAACAATTGACATATATTCTTTATTATGTTTTAATTTATTAATTATTACTATAAATTTATCAAATACAAGTTTTTTATTCTAGTCTGTAGAGATGTATCATTCACTTAGTTATATTATATATATATCTTTTATTCTCAATAAACCATCATAAGGTATAGAGAAATACATATGTACAATATATACAATATACAATAGCATGTAGGTAAGTAATGAAGAAATGTACAGAGATGAACAATTCAGTAGGTTAAGCCGGAGTACATACAGTTTTATTTATGTGATTAATGAATTTACTTAGTTTTATCAGTTCTGATTTCTTTTTGGAAGATAACAGTAATTCATATTTTAAAACATTTGTCCTACTGTAGTAATACTTTGGTATATATATGTTTCGATCTTGTTCAAAGAATGGGCAATCTAAAATATAGTGAAATTCATCACCGAGTTCATTTTTATTACAGTGCGTACAAATTCTGTTATTTCTATTGGTGTTATTCCATCTTCCAATTTCAATAGGTAATTTATGATTTGCTGTTCTAAATCTGCATAACTCTACAACATTTTTGTTATCTAAAATATCAAAGTATACTTCCATGCCAAAATAATATTTAAACAATCTGTAATTTATAGCTTTTGATGCATTATCTAATAAAGAATGCCAATATTGTTCAAATTGATCTTGTAGGTTTCTAATAGTTGTAAGTCGAAGCCAGTTTGGGTCAACAAAGGTTTGTGTGTTCCAAATATACGCGAATCCACATTCATTTAGAATTTTTTTAACATTATCTAACCACGTAAAATGTTCCACGTTTTTGATTGACATACAATAACATAAATTATTTTTGACAATTTTAACTCTTTTCCAGATAGCAATTTAGCCCAGAATGATATAATTCTCCCTTTTATGTTTATTTCCAAAGGATATCTCCCAAGTTCACCATATATCATATATGATGGTGTAGATGATTTTAAATGAAGTAGTAATTTACAGAATTTTAAATGTACCTTTTCAATTATATCGTTATTACTGAAACCCCATACCTCACATCCATAGAGTAAAATTGGCTTAACCATCTTATCAAATAGATCAAGTTGAATCTTTACTGAAAGACCATGTTTTCTGCCCATTTTTAATACTTCGTAAAACGCAACAGTAGCCTTGCCAGCTATAGATTGCTTTGCTCTTTTAAAGTTACCAGTCCTGGATAATTCTATTCCTAAATAATTAAGACTATTGACTATTTCTAGTTTTTCTCCATTTAATGAAAAATTAAGATTCCTTGGGAGTTTACCTCTGGAAAAAAACATAACTTTACTTTTATCTGTATTCACTTTAAGCTTCCAGATAGAACAATAATCTTGGAATGAATTTAGTTGATTTTGAAGATCAGCTGATGATTCTGCCATGAGTACAGTATCATCAGCATATAAAATTACAAAAAGTTTCAGATATATACCAAGTTGGGTTTCAATTTCATTAGAAATCGTTTGTAATCCATTTAAATTGCAGTTTGTCAAGTATGATTCAAGGTCATTCATGAACACGGCAAAAAGAAAGGGATATACATTTTCCACTTGACGTACTCCATTGTTACATGGAAAAAATTCTGACTTACAATCATTATAAGAAATACAAGATTGTGTACCACTATACATATTTACAATTATATTATACATATTACCATTCATGTTATTTAAGAGTAACTTGTACCAAAGATCATCTCTCCAAACTTTGTCGAATGCTTTCTCAAAATCAATAAAGGCACATAACATTTTGTTCTTCTTGTTTTTGAGAATTTAAAAAATGTTAAAAAGTACAAACAAGTTATCAAGGGTAGAGTAACCCTTCCGAAATCCACATTGGTTTTCATTTAGAATAAAAAAATCATCGGAATATTTTGTAAGACGTTCACTCAGGACTGCGGTAAAAAGTTTTCCGAGACAGCTAAGTATTGTAATTGGCCTATTATTTTTTGGATCCATTTTATCACCTTTGTTTTTGTAAATGGGTTTTATATTACCCATAAGCCAGTTATCAGGAACAATGCCCGTTTCGAAAATAATATTAAATAATTGCTCATAAATGTCTATAAATGTATTTGTTGTTGATTTGATATATTCATTTATTACTAAATCTTCCCCACAGGCTTTATTGTTTTTTAATTTTTATATACATTTAAGTATTTCTTCTTTTGAAATTTTCATGTTTATGTTTTCATTTAGTTCATTTCCATTACCCGGATATAATAAAGGAATATTTATGGGGTCTGCATCTCGTTTTTCGTTTAACGTTTTGAAAAATTCTTATAGTTTATCAATTGGAATGTTTGGTTGTTCTCTAGTTTTACCCTTTTTTAATAGTTTCCAGAATTCCTGTGAATTACTCGATTTCAGATTATTTATTTTCCTTGATAATTTTCTTCTGTGATCAAGAATAGCTTCATCCATCACTTTTTTATATCTCTTTTCTGCTAATTTGAAGTCGTCGAAATTTTCATTAGTTCTACTTTTTTGGAATATTCTCTTACGTTTTCTAAAGTTTCTTCTCTCAAAGTGACAATCGTCGTTAAACCAATCTTTCTTTAATTTCCCCAATTTCTTTTTTCCTATGTGTTTCACTTTAGAATATTCAGAAGTTCCAAATGTGGATTTCGCAGAGTTTAATAATATATTACATAAATTATCTAGTAAGGAATTAATTTTCAATTTGTCGACAGACGAGCTAGCTTCAGTAATATTTAAATTCATACTTGTAACTTCATATAATAACTTTTTCAATTCTTCAATTTTTCTGAGATCGATTTGGTTCTGAAATTCTGAACATTTTTCCTGATCCCATTTATGTATTTTTTCAGAATGTGTGAAAAGATTAATATTTTCATTATTTTCAAAAGAATTTTCAAAAGCTGAGCACGACATCGATATCTCAAGTGGACAATGAACATCTGAATAAAAATGACTAAAGTCAAGTACAGCAAAATTTGAAAAATATTTTTACAAACATACAGAGCTAATACAATAATCCACTATGCTAGCATTTTTACATGTTAATCTACCTTTATTTCTGTCATCCCCTATTCGTTCATTTACAATAAATAAGTTATTTCCCTTACAAAAATCTAAAAGTTTTTTGCCATACCCGTTTTTAATAGGGTCAGAGCTACTCCTTTTGCGCGGAATATGTAGTTCGTCAAGCGTCAGTACATCATTTTCTATATATCGCGCTGCATCATATCCGTGATTTTCTGAAGAAAAGAAGAAATCGTCTTCGTCTGCCGTTCGTCCGTTAAAGTCTCCAATTAGAGATATATACTTGTAATTTATTGAAAAATTATTATATTCATTTTCTATTTCTCTAAACGCATCTTGAGAAGAATAGACAGTATTTTCAGGGGGTATATAGACAATACCAAAAATAATATCTTGATCTAGATTTACTAAGTCTGAAGAAACTTTAAACCAAAAAACGTATTTAGAATTTGTATGTAATGGTTTTATTTTACTTGCAATTTCTTGTCTATAACCGAGTATAATGCCACCAGATCTATTCTTAGCTACAATCTTTCTATTTTTCATATGAATTTCATACCCTTCTAATTTAACTATGTCAATGTCGTCAGTTTTTGTTTCAACTAAGCATATTATGTCATATTTCCTTATCATTTGTTCAAATTCTAGATAGTTCAACCTTTTCTTAATCCCACAACAGTTAAGACCTATAATATTTAATACATTATTAACATTTGTACAATTAACATTTTTATTATCAATACTAATGTCATTATCAGAAATATTAAAAGTGTTACAATTTGCGTCGTTCAGACTTCTAGGACTTCCATGTTCTCCTCGGCATTCCTATGCAGAAGAGTTCTCAGGGCTTGACCCTGCACACTGACGTTTGTATGGTCTTTTCCCACTGTTTTGATTGTTGTTTGGTGGAGTCATTATTGCATCTCGATAGCCAATATTGTCCCTGTTCTCAACACTATGTTTTCTTGCTCGATCTTGAGTTTGAGGAGGGTGGTTTACCATTTCGTTTATTGGCATGTACCGTTCGCCATCAATAAATAGTTTGTCTCTGGTCATGGAAGCCTTTTTCCCATCTCTTTCTGCCTGTTTCATAACTGGGTAGAGCTGTTTTCGTCGATTCTCAATTTCCGCTGGAAACTGTTGTGAATACTGACAGGTTTACCACGTAGCTTGAAGGCATTTCTAAGAACATCTTCGAATTCGCGTCGGTATATAAACCTCGCTACAATAGGTCGGGCTCCATTGCGACCTTTCTTTCCGAATCTATGGACATTTCCGAATCCAACCGGGTATTCTATTTCAAATTCTTCATATAAAAAATTGTTTTTCATAGATCTGCATTGTAGGTCTAAGATAGAATCTTTCAATCTATTTATCTCATCAATGTGCTGATCTTGGTTTTGTGCAGGTTGTTTTTCGAAGGTTTCAAGCTTCTTTATTCTACTATCATGATGTATGATATTTCTTGTGTTTGATTTGGTTTGTTCTTCCACTTCATCAAAAAGGTTGCTAACTCCTTGGCAACTCGTTTCGCACTCTAGGAGCTTTTTGTTTAATTCAGTTGTCTGAGTTTCTAATGATCGTACTCTTGAAGATACTGACAACATAGATTGGTGGAGTTCGTTAATGCGACTGTCCATGTTTTTTCCATTCTATTCACACTTGTGTCGATGTTAGTGACTACTTGTAGTATCAGATTAAGTAAATCCGTAATGTTAGCAGGGCCGTCATGTCCCCCTTCAATAATTTTGCGAGTCTCCGCAATAAGTTTACATGTTTCATTGATTGACATTGTTCACAAAGTTCAGAGGTCAAATTTACTACGCAGTCAGCTGATTTTACTATAGGGTACAAAGTCCAACTCCATTCAAAGCGTCGTGAACTGTTTTGATATTGATTGCCCCAGGGAATAATCAAGGCGGGTCTCAATGAACAAAATACACCAGCAAAATTATGGATTTCAGAAACTCCCGATAATCAAATTACTTATAACACAATATAACGAAAGTAAATATATTCACGTTTGCGAAATATAAGTTTCATATCATATCTATAACTATCCGTTTTCTGACGAAGTTCGCTGATCGAAAAAATACTTCATGTTGTTTTGATCACGTGCCCTATGGATCCCTATTGCTACAGTACGGTCAGAGATTTACCGTGATAAATCACCGTGACAGACATATTGTCGGTGATAGTGAAAAGGATTAATCCTTTTTAATTTTTATCACAGTGATCCTAGTGATCAAATGTTTATTGGGGAAGCCATAAAACTCAGGTAGGTACATGCTCAACTAATTACAGATGTTCGTAGATTACAGATAAATTGAACATGACGTTTTTCGTTTTTTTATTAAAAGCTGTGACTAATATTTAGTATATTAATTCTCTTATCAGGTTTCCGTTAGAAGATTATATGTTTCTTGTTTAATAAAGGAAATAAAAATAGTTGAATAGCAATAAAAAATAGAAAATTTGTATTGAATACATGTATAATGATCGATAATGTAAACGGTTTTATGTTACCTAAAATAGAACCATGAAGTAACTGACCCAGAAACTGTCATCTTTTGATTGATATTGTCTGCGCTTGTTTCTATTTTTAGTAAGATTAGGTGTGTGGGAAAGTTCACCTAAGCAGCATGCTTTTGATTCATTCATGGTTTGTAGTTGGACCGTTTAGGATTAATAAATTGATAGCTTAGAAATCGGGTGTTTTCGATGTGTGTATATCATCGACGTATTTTTTTTATTTATAAAATCCGATATAAAAATAAGTATTAAAACAAAAAGTTTAGTGACTCTACAACATTTATGATTTTCTATTTTTTTGTTTCCGAGTTATTGCCCTTTTACCATTATAGCATGTTACTTAAAAACGAGGAAATCAAGATTTTAGATGGGTATGCAAAAAAATGTATAAGGCGGGATTGGGTGGGGATTCTGGTCAGAAATTTAACTTGCTAAAGTAAAATGAGGATATTTCTTGGATAGGATCGGAAATATTTTGCCTTGCAACAGGCAATCAACGACCATTCCTAGTCATCTATTGTTCATTGTGATGTGTTGCAAGTTGTCTTCTATGTGCACGAAACGTGACATTATCCATGCATGAGACACTAAATTACGCCCTGCCCTAATGGAACCCTTTCAGAAGGATTATATCCCCAGCGAACTGGAACTAGGTGAATAACAACAATATTTTGTGATATGCATACTTGAAATAATCGAATGTGGTCGACATGGGGCATAGTAAACAAATATTTATGTCCGAGCCTGAGGTGTTCAGATAGTTTTTAAACCAACAGATATGAAAATTTTTACTGCAATCAAGTTTTAACTCGAAAACCAAAACTGATAGAGAAAGTTCGCTGCAATACTACATCAGGCCATTGTCACAATCATAGCAAAGAAAAATAAACAGATTATAAATAGAGATAAAATACAAATTTTGTATACCTTCCAAAGATATAATCTATCAACATACTTCCGGAACCTCTCCACACAATCAATTCAAAGAGAAAAATCACACCAAAATTAGATGTGAAAAATAAAATTTCTATATACCTTCCAAATAGGTGACATTTCGGAATGTGACCCCCTTTTAGAAATAAAATTGCTAAATTTGTTTATGGTTCATCAATAATCTACAATGATGAACATTTTGCAAAACAAAAAGAATACATTAAATTGAAGAATTTTTTTTTTTCAATGTTCAAATTTGAAATTCCAATTTTGACCCTTTTATATCGAAAACGGTAATAGTTACATAATGCTATGCATTTTTTCTGAAAGTGATTTTCCTAAGGAATTAGTCATAAAAAACAGAGGTCCAATAAATGTCCCACATACAAAAAACAAAAATATCCCTTTTAGCACTTTGTGGAGCTTGATTGAAATAGAGTTGGGATACAATCCCCCCAAATCATGCAATCTAAAAATTTATTTGGCGCCAAGAATCAGTGCAGTGCGCTAAAACTTTAGAAAGATCGGTCAACTAGAACAAATTATATTGTGCAGAAACTATTGTGTCTGCTGATGTCTCACGACAATGATCAACAACCACCACAACACCATAACAAAAGAAAAACTATTTCTGACATGGAGTGTCACATTATTTATTTTATAAATTATTATACTGTTCTGCAAATTATTTTAATTTAACACTAGAAATAAAACTTACCAGTTAAACCATACATTAAGTGATAGTAACAACATGGCAGGTCGGCACAAGTCAATTATAGTATATTTCTTGCTACTGTTGTCAGTATCTGTCTTTTCTTCAGCTTTGGTTAAATCTTCCAACATCTCTTCTGAGATATCAACCTTATTAGTGTCTGCTACCTTCCTTATTATCTCCCTAGCTTGTTCCACTCTATCTTTAGATAATAACCATCTTACTGATTCTGGTAGGAACCTAGTAAGAGGGGAAAATGTCTGATTAAGACCCCTTCTTTATTGAATCAAATTGTGTAGCACTAGGTAATCTTTTGTGTTCCTTTAACAAGAAATGTGTGTACCCTAAATGTTTCAAAATTATACATATAAAGTACATTTTCATTTGAGACAAATATCAGGACTTTAACACACCTACACTTATCTAACTGACTAATTCTGTCTCATGAAAATAAACAAAGATGGGTTTACAATTTGCTTGGTAGAAACATGAAAAATTCCATCACTTGGATATTATTATGGCCACTGTATCAGTATTTTGATCTGTTAACAAACAGTAAACTATCATAATGTCTGTGTTAATCTGTGCTCAGTTGATAATAGGTTAACAAGAGCAATATAACAACTCTCCATCAAATGTTGATCATTGTTAAATATTTATTATTTCCACTGTTCTAAGCATTTCTGATGGATTTGGTCAAAACATTCTTGTCACCTAAGGTATAAGGTCTATTTTGTAGTATATAATATGTTTTTTGAATATAAAACTTTACTACCATATGATAAGCGATAATAGGGCTCTCCTTCTGTGTCCTGTCATTTATATTTGTAACATTTTAACATGTTTTACTTTATATTGTGTATTCTAACAACATATTTACCAAATGTATGGAACAAACAATACAACAGGAAGTGTGATTGCCAGTTCAATATACCGCCAGTCTCGAAGGGCATAGGCAAGACCTGCCAGTGTCATATAACCAATACTGTAGAAACTCTGAACAAGAAACCCAGCAAATAAACGGTAGGAAGGTCCAACTAACTCAGTACCTAAAATATTAAAACAAATAACAAGAATGTTTTTCTCTCTATCATCTGAACAAGTTCAAGGAGAGATGTCAAACAATGCAGTATAACTTGAATGAAGAGTGAGAGTCATTGTTGTTTAACACCAAATGTGCAATTTGTATAGGGGGCAAGCTACATTCAATGAGATGATGTCTGTTTGTGCTAGACCAATAGCTAACTTGGATTTGTATAGTGTTACTGAACCATCAGTCTGCATGTAGATTTATCGTTCCACTGGGACACTTTATCTTGATTCCGAGCATACAAGTATTTGCTCTTACTCATTAATGGTAGCGATTATGGTAAAAACAGCATATACCATATCACAATGATCGCTTGAACCTACGATATACCACACTCATGACTAACACGCTACCTCATCATTACACCATCGATGTAGTAAAAACGTAAATAACGGAAACAAATGAGCGAAATGTATATACATGTAATTTACTAAATTAAATAAGTAAAATGTTCCATTACCTACTAATATATTTCATATAAAATTATCAAAATACGTTTCATTCGTCAAATACACGTTGTCAATAGTTACACAAAGATTGTGGGCTTTATGTGATAGGAACAGTAGGGCGATAACGGGAGCATACAATTGTCATAAGATAGCTTCCTTTGACTTACCTAAAGTAAAGGTAACCAGAAATAAACCAGTTTGTGCAGCACCTTGTAAGATGTAGAAGGGGATGAACACATAAAAGTTTGGTGCTGCCGAGGCAACGCAACCAGCTACTAATAACAACAACAGGCACATAAATAAGGTGGGTTTCCTTCCAAATCTGAAATAAATGTTTACGTTACATAAATTATATCCATACAATCTTATTGTAACAACAAACTTGCATATGCCGGCCCTATATACTCTTATTATCGATATAAAAATTGAATGATTGGATTGGCCTCTATTTGTCTCAGAAAATATCAACTCCTCTATACTATCACTTATATTTTAAAATGAGCGAAGAATAAGCAGGACTGTAGTTTTATAAAGAACACAGTGTAAGCTACATTATTTGTATATACAGTCAATTTCCAGGTAAATCCATGTAAATTCGGGAAAAAAAAAAACAATTGCCGTAATAAATTATGATGATGCAATGCACCACTTGTTGTGTTGTCAAATCAATATAGTAATCTGCCTTTTTGCATCTTCATTTATAATACTAGATGTGCTTGCATATTTCTAGAAGTTTAATAATATTTTTAATAAAAATAAAAATCATTTTCACATAACCAGCTATCTTATTGGCTAGTACAAGAGTCGAGTCTAATCTATAACAATGATTATTAATTAACTACTGTTATATTTACATAAAGAAGATTAAAACTGCCTTTGTGATACAGATAGTACAACTCGGCCATTACAGGACAAAGTCGGACAATACGGATTTTCTCGCCGACTTTGATCCGGCCAATATTGGTGTTCTCTCTAGATTTTACATATGTTATTTTGTATCAACGACAAAATAGAGAAGCTCTCTCACTGTCATCTGATGAAACAAAATTGAAGGGAAACGAACTAGAAAATAAACAATGCAGAAGAAATGATGTTGAAAAAGATCTAAAAGCGAAAGGATAAAAACACATTAGACAATATTTTATGGTTGGTTAATTAATATATATATCATCACGTAATAATATCATTTGTAAATGGATTTATGCATAAATGTACCCACGTATCAGAAAGCTGTCCAAACACAACAGCTCCAACAAGACGACCGAAAAAATACAGCGTCTTGGAAGTGCTACGTAACCAGTCTTTGGTACATACTAAGTCAAACTGAAACAAAATTCAGGAAAGATTTTAAATTTATAACATGTATCATAACACCAGAAGAAGACGTCGGATTATTGATAAGGTAATCCCAAAATATAAGGTATATAGAATAGAATAGTTTTATTAAATCAATCAAGAAGCCCGTGAGAGCACAGAATTACAGACATTTGCATTTTACACTTACAATGATTTTGATGATTAGTAACATATATGACATATATAAAAAGAATAAAAACAAGTATAGATGATCGACACATAGTAAACACTATGGGTTGTTATTCTCACGTGATAAATGTAGTCAATTCTGTACATTTTTGTGTACACAAATTTTGGCAAACATTATATGTTTAGTCCTACTGTTCGAGTGTATAATTACCAGTAATCATATTTACATCTTTACTGAAATGTCCGATCAATGTTTCTAATATAAGTAAAGTAGAAGCTTTGGTACTACCCTGGAATGGGTAACTTTCATGTAAGCACAACTAAATATACAGTACATGAACAACAGGATGTCTTTTTCTTTTGTACAATTTGGCTAGATTGGTTTTTATTAAAATAATATGATGCTTTCGTATAATTTTGGTTACTTAAGACTGTGTTGTTTTAACATTAATATTTACTATTCGTAAATGTCTACGCCACATTAGGGACTATGACAGCATCCTGTATTTGGATTTGTTCCACAACTTTTTAACACTTGTTCGGGACCACTCGGACAACGACATATCAGTAAAGGGGAGCAAGTGAGAGATGTGATTTTGATTGTAGAAATCTTCAGCCTTTATACAGATGGTTCTAGAATGTGCTACAAGTTCAAAGTGATCGAATTACAGTCTTGAGAACTGCTTCAAACAAGTTCACGGAGCGGTGAAGAAAATAATATTCGCCAAAACGGAGACAAGACAACAAGTCTTCAAACTGTGTTTACGTCTAGGTGCTTGTTTAAATATTATTGGTCAACACAAAATACTAGCATAACAACTTAGATAGTTTTAGAAGAGTTCTAGAATCAAAACATAGGTAACCTCGTTTCCATTTGATTCAAGAAGATATAAACAAGGTATTTGAACATTTATAGGTAAATAGCCTTTAAAAAGTGTTCCATTCTGCTTTGACCTTTATCTCACCTATGAATATGATCATTTCAATTGGGCAGCGTGAAACTGACATCTGGCATATTACGACCACTTGCAGGCTTGTGTTTATATTCAATAATAAGTTTAATGATCGATTTAATTGGCTTTCCAATCTTTCTATTTTGAGCGTACCTGATGAAGGTTATTCCAGAAACGTGTCGTGTGCACTAAATTTGATGTCTACGTTTTTATTGTTGTTGCTTGTCTAACGTCCAGCGGAAAATATTTCAGTCATATTCAAGACGAGAACAAATCATTGGTGTTCATCGCTATTTTCACAATCCCGCCTTTGCCTCATTCATGACTTATCACCTGGTTTTAACAAGAGTTACACGACGGTTGTCACCAATGGAGCAGGAACTGCATACCCTTCCGGCGTAGCTGAGTTCAGCTTTTTTTTTTATAGGAATTCGTGTTGCCCATTTGTTAATTTTCTGTGTAGTGCTTTGTAGATCGTTCTTTGTTCCTTTTTCCTTTTTCTTTTGGCCATTGCATTGTCTGTCCTTCATCTAATGACGGCTTCTGTGTACTCCTTTGGTATCTTATTATATTCATTTAGTAATTATTAAGTTATATCGTAACTTCAAGATCTATTGGCAGGGGAAAGAGGGACAAGCATGGAGAGATATAATGAACTGACCGGTTAAACAGCCGACCTTGTGGTAGGGTTAGGGGTACACAATATTTCAGCTATATCGTGGCCGTCAGTTTTATTGGTGGAGAAAACCGGTAACACCCAGAGAAATCCACCGACCTGTCGCAAGTCACTAACAAACTTTATCACATAATGCTGTATCGAGTACACATCACCTGAACAGGATTCGAACTCACAACGTCCGTGGTGATAGGCGCTGATTGCATAGGTAGTTATAAATCCAACTACCATACGACCACGACCACGATGGCACCCCTTGTGGTAGCTGTTCCAAACCTTAACACCTATTTAGATTTTGTTACTTCGGTTAATCACATATTTCTATGTTTATCTTTTAAATGCATTTCGATATTCGTTATCAATTTATTATTTATTCTACCGGATTTTAGTTTTGTATTTTCTTCATTATTGTGTTTATAAGTTCAAAGAGATCACTAGATTGGCGGATGTTGATAGGACTTTGAAATTTGATAAGTTTACTTGGCCAGTGATCTTATTATTATTATTATTATTATTACTATAGAAATTTATGCATGAAAATTGTACTTTACTTTAAACATGTTTTAATGTTCAAAAATATAAAATGATAAGTCACAGGTTAGACAGCATAGACATTCTTCTCCCATATTAAAAGTGTATTGCCTCTATATAATTTCAATACTTTTGCTAGGTCAACCACGTACTATCTAAGCCACGTTGCGAGACAATTGCGGAATGTAACCGGAGTTTCCGGAAAGTGTTGTGAATACGGTGCTAAGATTGTGGAATGCTTGCATACACTTTGCGCTTGAGGACCTATAGAGTAATCCCAAATACGGAATTTCCGCATGATTTGTGAATTAGATCCCAGACATCGTCAGCCTTAACCACTTGACCTCCAAGTCCCTTCCGGTGTGCATTGTTGTATGTACAGACTGACAGAGTATGCGTTAGGCTTAAATATCATTAACAAAATATTGTGATTTCAATATCTGCATTCTTTGGTAGAAATTTTCAATTTTATAGAAGTGTTGCTATGCAACAAAATAAAATGTTGACTATAATTTAAGATTAGTGTCCCTTATATACACATCATCTTCATATAATATTTCTTAATAATATGAAACAGACAAACAAACCTGTGTCACAATTGTTGGTCCATAGACCTCCTCTGAGTAATCCCACTTTTCACATTTCATAGATGATACAGTGATATTACCCAACGTTAATTTCTCTAAAGTGTAATTTTTGGATAGTAACAGCTTCGTTGTTTCTTTTTCATCATATATATCACAATTTCCCGCTGTTTGAAGGAAGTTATGAATTTCTCTCTCGGTCACATTTCCATACGTTGAGTCTGTCACATTAATGGACGGAGGAGAACATTTAAATTTTGGTTTTGCACCAACAAACACCATATTCATGGCATGAAAAGCACAAACAATACCAACTAGGCATATTAGAAATAATCGAGTCTTTTGATAAAGTCCAAGTTCGCCAAGAGTTTTCAGCAAATCGTCAAAATGCATTGTTTGTGGTGGCGGTACACTATTCGGATCTGCGTCTTGAACAGTTTGTAGTGGCAGTACACCGTTGGGAACCGCGCCTTCAACAGTTTCTGGTGGCGGTACACCGTTCGGATCTGCGTCTTGAACAGTTTGTGGTGGCGGTACACCGTTCGGAACTGCGTATTGATTTCTGTAAGTATAAATAAAAGTAAACGAAATGAGACATAATATGAAAACATGATTAGATAATGATTGACGGTAGTAAATAGCTCAGTCACCAAGGTCTTTTTACATATTACTATTCGGCCTACATGCAATAGATAGATTAAGGAACCATTCATAAATTTATCAGGAAAGTGTGTCGATGTGAACAATAATCAGCAATAAAACATGTTTGCCTAGCTTATTACAAACGGAGGTCAAACAAATCAAGCCCAGCTGCAGCGAAGATAGGCAATATTGTTGTCCTGTCTTACTTAAAATAAAACTTTTAAGCATATTAAACTGCGTTCTTCAATGGTTTTTATACTGTAGCCTAAGGGTACACTTGACGAATCGTTGATCCGAACAGTACATTTGTTTATTAATATATTCTTAATCTATCAATAAATATTTTGTTCATTTGGAAAAAAAAAGAAGAAAAAAACATATTATTTTTTTAACATATTACGATACTAGTAGATCTTTATTTCTAATAAAACTTTGTACATACAATTATATATTCAAGGTTATAGTTTATAGTTAATATGGATGTTTGGATTTCATGTGTTAAATGGTACAAGAAATTTACAAATAAATCATTCATGGTTTTCACCCATAAAAATGTCAGTAGTTTTGTGATACTAAATAAACGAAGGGGAAATCAAAAATGGAAAATCCAGAGAAACTGGCACCAAATGGTACACAAGAGGAAGACAAACAAAACAAAGCTACAACACAACAAGCGTTGGACATTATGAACAGGCCAAGGCTTCTCCTCCAACCGATCATAAAATTGTTGATTCGATCTTTGTACTCGTACTCGAAAAACATCCAAACCAGAATATTCATAACCAATAAACACATCCAAACCAGAACAAACATAACAAATAAACACATCCAAACCAGAACAAACATAACCAATAAACACATCCAAACCAGAACAAACATAACCAATAAACACATCCAAACCAGAACAAACATAACCAATAAACACATCCAAACCAGAACATTCATAACCAATAAACACATCCAAACCAGAACATTCATAACCAATAAACACATCCAAACCAGAACAAACATAACCAATAAACACATCCAAACCAGAACAAACATAACCAATAAACACATCCAAACCAGAACAAACATAACCAATAAACACATCCAAACCAGAACAAACATAACCAATAAACACATCCAAACCAGAACAAACATAACCAATAAACACTTCCAAACCAGAACAAACATAACAAATAAACACATCCAAACCAGAACATTCATAACCAATAAACACATCCAAACCAGAACAAACATAACCAATAAACACATCCAAACCAGAACAAACATAACCAATAAACACATCCAAACCAGAACATTCATAACCAATAAACACATCCAAACCAGAACAAACATAACCAATAAACACATCCAAACCAGAACATTCATAACCAATAAACACATCCAAACCAGAACAAGCGTATCCAATAAACACATCCAAACCAGAACAAACATAGCCAAAAAACACATCCAAACCAGAACAAACATAACAAATAAACACATCCAAACCAGAACAAACATAACCAATAAACACATCCAAACCAGAACATTCATAACCAATAAACACATCCAAACCAGAACAAACACAACTAATAAACACATCCAAACCAGAACATTCATAACCAATAAACACATCCAAACCAGAACAAACATAACCAATAAACACATCCAAACCACAACAAACATAACCAATAAACACTTCCAAACCAGAACAAACATAACAAATAAACACATCCAAACCAGAACATTCATAACCAATAAACACATCCAAACCAGAATATTCATAATCAATAAACACATCCAAACCAGAACAAACACAACCAATAAACACATCCAAACCAGAACAAACATAACCAATAAACACATCCAAACCAGAACATTCATAATCAATAAATACAATATTCTGATTGGATTCGTAATGTTTTATGACGGTGAGATCTGAGTGGATAAACAGGTTTGGTTTATGTTTTATGACCGTGAGATCTGAGTGGTTAAACAGGTTTGGTTTATGTTTTATGACCGTGAGATCTGAGTGGTTAAACAGTTTTGGTTTATGTTTTATGACGGTGAGATCTGAGTTGTTAAACAGTTTTGGTTTATGTTTTATGACAGTGAGATCTGAGTGGTTAAACAGTTTTGGTTTATGTTTTATGACCGTGAGATCTGAGTGGTTATAAACAGTTTTGGTTTATGTTTTATGACCGTGAGATCTGAGTGGTTAAACAGTTTTGGTTTATGTTTTATGACCGTGAGATCTGAGTGGTTAAACAGTTTTGGTTTATGTTTTATGACGGTGAGATCTGAGTGGTTAAACAGTTTTGGTTTATGTTTTATGACGGTGAGATCTGAGTGGTTAAACAGTTTTGGTTTATGTTTTATGACCGTGAGATCTGAGTGGTTATAAACAGTTTTGGTCTATGTTTTATGACCGTGAGATCTGAGTGGTTAAACAGGTTTGGTTTATGTTTTATGACCGTGAGATCTGAGTGGTTAAACAGGTTTGGTTTATGTTTTATGACCGTGAGATCTGAGTGGTTAAACAGTTTTGGTTTATGTTTTATGACCGTGAGATCTGAGTGGTTAAACAGTTTTGGTTTATGTTTTATGACCGTGAGATCTGAGTGGTTAAACAGTTTTGGTTTATGTTTTATGACCGTGAGATCTGAGTGGTTAAACAGTTTTGGTTTATGTTTTATGACCGTGAGATCTGAGTGGTTATAAACAGTTTTGGTTTATGTTTTATGACCGTGAGATCTGAGTGGTTAAACAGTTTTGGTTTATGTTTTATGACCGTGAGATCTGAGTGGTTATAAACAGTTTTGGTTTATGTTTTATGACCGTGAGATCTGAGTGGTTAAACAGTTTTGGTTTATGTTTTATGACCGTGAGATCTGAGTGGTTAAACAGTTTTGGTTTATGTTTTATGACCGTGAGATCTGAGTGGTTAAACAGGTTTGGTTTATGTTTTATGACCGTGAGATCTGAGTGGTTATAAACAGTTTTGGTTTATGTTTTATGACCGTGAGATCTGAGTGGTTAAACAGGTTTGGTTTATGTTTTATGACCGTGAGATCTGAGTGGTTAAACAGGTTTGGTTTATGTTTTATGACCGTGAGATCTGAGTGGTTAAACAGTTTTGGTTTATGTTTTATGACCGTGAGATCTGAGTGGTTAAACAGTTTTGGTTTATGTTTTATGACCGTGAGATCTGAGTGGTTAAACAGTTCTGGTTTATGTTTTATGACCGTGAGATCTGAGTGGTTAAACAGTTTTGGTTTATGTTTTATGACCGTGAGATCTGAGTGGTTATAAACAGTTTTGGTTTATGTTTTATGACCGTGAGATCTGAGTGGTTAAACAGTTTTTGTTTATGTTTTATGACCGTGAGATCTGAGTGGTTATAAACAGTTTTGGTTTATGTTTTATGACCGTGAGATCTGAGTGGTTAAACAGTTTTGGTTTATGTTTTATGACCGTGAGATCTGAGTGGTTATAAACAGTTTTGGTTTATGTTTTATGACCGTGAGATCTGAGTGGTTATAAACAGTTTTGGTTTATGTTTTATGACCGTGAGATCTGAGTGGTTAAACAGTTTTGGTTTATGTTTTATGACCGTGAGATCTGAGTGGTTATAAACAGTTTTGGTTTATGTTTTATGACCGTGAGATCTGAGTGGTTAAACAGTTTTGGTTTATGTTTTATGACGGTGAGATCTGAGTGGTTAAACAGTTTTGGTTTATGTTTTATGACGGTGAGATCTGAGTGGTTAAACAGTTTTGGTTTATGTTTTATGACCGTGAGATCTGAGTGGTTATAAACAGTTTTGGTTTATGTTTTATGACCGTGAGATCTGAGTGGTTAAACATTTTTGGTTTATGTTTTATGACCGTGAGATCTGAGTGGTTAAACAGTTTTGGTTTATGTTTTATGACCGTGAGATCTGAGTGGTTAAACAGTTTTGGTTTATGTTTTATGACCGTGAGATCTGAGTGGTTAAACAGTTTTGGTTTATGTTTTATGACGGTGAGATCTGAGTGGTTAAACAGTTTTGGTTTATGTTTTATGACGGTGAGATCTGAGTGGTTAAACAGTTTTGGTTTATGTTTTATGACGGTGAGATCTGAGTGGTTATAAACAGTTTTGGTTTATGTTTTATGACCGTGAGATCTGAGTGGTTAAACAGTTTTGGTTTATGTTTTATGACGGTGAGATCTGAGTGGTTAAACAGTTTTGGTTTATGTTTTATGACGGTGAGATCTGAGTGGTTAAACAGTTTTGGTTTATGTTTTATGACGGTGAGATCTGAGTGGTTAAACAGTTTTGGTTTATGTTTTATGACGGTGAGATCTGAGTGGTTAAACAGTTTTGGTTTATGTTTTATGACGGTGAGATCTGAGTGGTTAAACAGTTTTGGTTTATGTTTTATGACGGTGAGATCTGAGTGGTTAAACAGTTTTGGTTTATGTTTTATGACCGTGAGATCTGAGTGGTTATAAACAGTTTTGGTTTATGTTTTATGACCGTGAGATCTGAGTGGTTAAACAGGTTTGGTTTATGTTTTATGACCGTGAGATCTGAGTGGTTAAACAGGTTTGGTTTATGTTTTATGACCGTGAGATCTGAGTGGTTAAACAGTTTTGGTTTATGTTTTATGACCGTGAGATCTGAGTGGTTAAACAGTTTTGGTTTATGTTTTATGACCGTGAGATCTGAGTGGTTAAACAGTTTTGGTTTATGTTTTATGACCGTGAGATCTGAGTGGTTAAACAGTTTTGGTTTATGTTTTATGACCGTGAGATCTGAGTGGTTATAAACAGTTTTGGTTTATGTTTTATGACCGTGAGATCTGAGTGGTTAAACAGTTTTGGTTTATGTTTTATGACCGTGAGATCTGAGTGGTTATAAACAGTTTTGGTTTATGTTTTATGACCGTGAGATCTGAGTGGTTAAACAGTTTTGGTTTATGTTTTATGACCGTGAGATCTGAGTGGTTATAAACAGTTTTGGTTTATGTTTTATGACCGTGAGATCTGAGTGGTTATAAACAGTTTTGGTTTATGTTTTATGACCGTGAGATCTGAGTGGTTAAACAGTTTTGGTTTATGTTTTATGACCGTGAGATCTGAGTGGTTATAAACAGTTTTGGTTTATGTTTTATGACCGTGAGATCTGAGTGGTTAAACAGTTTTGGTTTATGTTTTATGACGGTGAGATCTGAGTGGTTAAACAGTTTTGGCTTATGTTTTATGACCGTGAGATCTGAGTGGTTAAACAGTTTTGGTTTATGTTTTATGACCGTGAGATCTGAGTAGTTAAACAGTTTTGGTTTATGTTTTATGACCGTGAGATCTGAGTGGTTAAACAGTTTTGGTTTATGTTTTATGACCGTGAGATCTGAGTGGTTATAAACAGTTTTGGTTTATGTTTTATGACGGTGAGATCTGAGTGGTTAAACAGTTTTGGTTTATGTTTTATGACGGTGAGATCTGAGTGGTTAAACAGTTTTGGTTTATGTTTTATGACCGTGAGATCTGAGTGGTTATAAACAGTTTTGGTTTATGTTTTATGACCGTGAGATCTGAGTGGTTAAACAGTTTTGGTTTATGTTTTATGACGGTGAGATCTGAGTGGTTAAACAGTTTTGGTTTATGTTTTATGACCGTGAGATCTGAGTGGTTAAACAGTTTTGGTTTATGTTTTATGACCGTGAGATCTGAGTGGTTAAACAGTTTTGGTTTATGTTTTATGACGGTGAGATCTGAGTGGTTAAACAGTTTTGGTTTATGTTTTATGACAGTGAGATCTGAGTGGTTATAAACAGTTTTGGTTTATGTTTTATGACCGTGAGATCTGAGTGGTTAAACAGTTTTGGTTTATGTTTTATGACGGTGAGATCTGAGTGGTTAAACAGTTTTGGTTTATGTTTTATGACGGTGAGATCTGAGTGGTTAAACAGTTTTGGTTTATGTTTTATGACGGTGAGATCTGAGTGGTTAAACAGTTTTGGTTTATGTTTTATGACGGTGAGATCTGAGTGGTTAAACAGTTTTGGTTTATGTTTTATGACGGTGAGATCTGAGTGGTTAAACAGTTTTGGTTTATGTTTTATGACGGTGAGATCTGAGTGGTTAAACAGTTTTGGTTTATGTTTTATGACGGTGAGATCTGAGTGGTTAAACAGTTTTGGTTTATGTTTTATGACGGTGAGATCTGAGTGGTTAAACAGTTTTGGTTTATGTTTTATGACCGTGAGATCTGAGTGGTTAAACAGTTTTGGTTTATGTTTTATGACGGTGAGATCTGAGTGGTTAAACAGTTTTGGTTTATGTTTTATGACCGTGAGATCTGAGTGGTTATAAACAGTTTTGGTTTATGTTTTATGACCGTGAGATCTGAGTGGTTATAAACAGTTTTGGTTTATGTTTTATGACGGTGAGATCTGAGTGGTTATAAACAGTTTTGGTTTATGTTTTATGACCGTGAGATCTGAGTGGTTATAAACAGTTTTGGTTTATGTTTTATGACCGTGAGATCTGAGTGGTTATAAACAGTTTTGGTTTATGTTTTATGACCGTGAGATCTGAGTGGTTAAACAGTTTTGGTTTATGTTTTATGACCGTGAGATCTGAGTGGTTAAACAGTTTTGGTTTATGTTTTATGACCGTGAGATCTG
The DNA here is from genome assembly GCA_963383655.1 of Bathymodiolus septemdierum. Classification (NCBI taxonomy): domain Eukaryota; kingdom Metazoa; phylum Mollusca; class Bivalvia; order Mytilida; family Modiolidae; genus Bathymodiolus; species Bathymodiolus septemdierum. The sequence goes on along the minus strand of OY726517.1, from coordinate 113,813,428 downwards.
AGTGGTTAAACAGTTTTGGTTTATGTTTTATGACGGTGAGATCTGAGTGGTTATAAACAGTTTTGGTTTAAGGTGCTAACGCCACTTTCAACAACATTTCAGTTATATCGTGGCGGTCAGTTTTATTTGGGGAGGAAACCGGAGTACCAGGAGAAAACCTGTCGCAGGTCACTGACTAAATCGAACTACCATACGTTCACGCCATTGGTCACTAATTAAAGTCAAACCTGCATGAAAGAGTACCTTTATATAACAAATCACTGTCTATAAAGGACAGTCTCATTGTTCCCGTTGATGAATAGTTCACATGATTTCAACCTGCATATAAAGGACAACTAGTGGCCGCACGAGCAGATTTGACTGTACAATTAAATTCCTCTTGCAGCTTGTGCTAATCGTTAATCTCATTTAAAACAAGCTTGAATCTGCATCTTACACTGATTTGTCGTACAAAATCTATCATGTTTGCATAACTAAATTAGTTCGTTATAACATTGTTTTATATATCGTCTTGTTTCATAATCAAATTGTTTTGCAATGAATACAACAGAATTATGACAAACAAGTAAGTTATATTTATACCCCAGTTTATCGGTTACACCACAATTGAAGCGTGATATTGTTTTACCGCTTCACCCAGAGAACCGTTGTATAGATGATGTGTACCATAAAGCCATCATAGCCCTGCAATATCACATCTAGGTCGTTGATTATTGCATGGCTCTCTGAGAGTAATACATTTACAGTCCAGATTTAAAGTGTGCAATATATCGTATCTGCATGTATTATTTCATAGTTCTTAGCTGTTGCTTACATTCTGGTATATAAAACAATAAAAAAAACATCAAAGGAAATGAATGCATTCATGTTACAACCAAATGAAGACCAGATTAATGTTTTTTCTATTGCAGCCTATGTTAATTTCTAGACCACAGGCAGACTCGAGCTTCATAGACGACGCGGCCCTTATTCATATAATCTGAATTACATATCCCAATAATATTGTACAATAATTCTCTTGTTTTTTTCTCTTTTACAGGATGAGATTAAAATATGAGAAAAACAAACGACAAGGTATGTCAACAAATAAATTACAGCACAGGTGACCGAAAAATAAATTATGTAATGCATGACGAGTTTTTCTCTATACATTTATTTAATATGTATAAAACACAGTGTAAACGGGGTCCTGTATGAAGTGTGCCTTCGTGTTTTAAGTGTACTGTGACTAAAACAAACAGTGACTTTATTGACGACGGCACATGTAGTGTGGAAAGAATATTGCTTTATTTTGCATTAAATTTACAATTTGAACTATCATAGCTTATAATAAATAAATTTAGCATACAAATATTCCATTTTCCCTTTAAAAAGATATGGCATTTAATAATAATTACGTCTGTTCTTTGTATGTTCGTCGACATGGACTACATATTTGACAATTAATTCTCAAAATAATGTTTCAAATGTAAACTCATGAATTAACCTCCGTATTAAAATCATTTGTCTTTCATATATCCAACAACCGATGACCCCAAATATTGTTGTATACTATTACATAAAATAGTAAAACCTCAGTGTACTGTGATTTCCCGTTCATTATCAGCACACGTACTCTGTGGTTTTTTTGTGTGGTTTTTTTTTTTTGTACTGTGCTTTTGTGTGACAGAAACGAATTAATCGGATCACCCGTGGAGTGGCAATTGCGTGCGAATTAAATTAGGTTCGAATACAGTTTTATTCATCTACAAAACGATTTTAATTCTTGAAAGTAGCCGAAATCGAGTAAAGTCTAGCTATCAATACGTTCTATCACGTGATTGTTTTTAGATACTTCGACTACAAGCTGTCTATTTCCGCACCATGTACAGTGCAAGTGGCACACAAGTGTATTTCATATCTTGGATATTTAATATTTAATACAGCAAGAAGGTAGGAAGGTACCAAAACGTGAACAAATGCTATAAAGCAATAGAAAACAACACAGCCATGATAGAAAAAAAAAGATATTGACAAACATAATTCACAAATACTTAAGACGGAAAAAAGAAACACTAACCCCAACCAAACACCAATAGTGATTTCATGCGGTCCAGAAAGATGGAGCGGTCCCTGTTCCACTAATGACACCTATAGTGATTTCAGGCGGTCCAGAAAGATGGAGCGGTCCCTGTTCCACTAATGACACCTATAGTGATTTCAGGCGGTCCAGAAAGATGAAGCGGTCCCTGTTCCACTAATGACACCAATAGTGATTTCAGGCGGTCCAGAAAGATGAAGCGGTCCCTGTTCCACTAATGACACCTATAGTGATTTCAGGCGGTCCAGAAAGATGAAGCGGTCCCTGTTCCACTAATGACACCTATATTGATTTCAGGCGGTCCAGAAAGATGAAGCGGTCTCTGTTCCACTAATAACAACCGTGGTGATATCCATATTCAAAATCTAGTGAATAATTTCCAAATCGAATAAGAGGGCTGAGGTAATGCTATGACAAAGAAACAGATCTTCGATCATCTTTGAGTCTAGATACTTAATTCAAGAAAGCGACCATAACATTTCCGTTGAGCACATAATCAGAAAATCGATTTAAATAATCTGGATAGCAAACACAGGCTCTAGAGTATCTACTGGTCAGCTTTGATATATTGTTTATTTGTTTGTTTGTTTGTGCTTAACGCCACTTTCAACAATATTTCAGTTATATCGTGGCGGTCAGATTTATTGGCGGAGGAAGTCACTGACAAACTTTATCACATAATGACCTCGCCCTGATCGAGATTCGAACTCACAACATCAGTGGCGATAGGCACTGAATGCATAGGTAGTTGTAAATCCAACTACCATACGATCACGGCCACGACGGCTTTGATACACTCCATGTGCTATTGTTGCAACATGCAGTAGGGATACTCGAATTTGGAAAATTGAAATAATTTCGCTCGTTTTATAATTTGGATCTCAAGATATGGAGTTGAGTTCTGATGTCAATAGTATAAGTTATTTACGTTCCTATCCGTAGATATGGAGATTATAACACCCTGAAGTAGCTAAGTACATCCTGAGGCGCAGCCGAAGGGTGTACATGTTGCTGAGAGGTGTTAAAATCTCCATATCTACGGATAGGAACGTAAATAACGAATTTATCTCCGGTTATAGTAAAAAATAATACATTTTGGACCTCGGCGGGCCACGTGAAAGTGACGTTTTCTTTGTTGTTGGAAAAAATAAGCAATAAATATGAAATTTTCGAATGTTTTTACCTGGTGTAACAGCTTTATACTCAATATATGTCCAAAATCAACAAACTTTGGCGTCATATAATTTTTACTTATTCTTTTCATCCGTAAATATCCCCTGGGAGGAATGGCTAGTTACACCCGGTAATATGGCCTAGCAACACCCGGGAATATGGGTTTTTTATTTTTTATGCCCGGGGTTTTAACCAATCAAAAGTTGCTATAATTTTCAAGTCGGGGATAATGTTCTTTGTCATATACTTACTCGAGATATGTTTAATTTTGCATATGTGATAAATTCGAAATGCAACAAGTCATACCTCCCAGGGTGTAATAACCTGATCCGTATTACATGGGGGTGTAATAATGTGTGCTGTATTACATGGGGTGTAATATGGATTTCTCAAAATGGCGTCCGAAAATTTTGCATGAAGTCGAGTATTTAGTTTTTCACAATTATTTTGTCTTTTTTGGAAAAAAAATATATTTTTCCGAATTCACGTTATTAATGTATCGTTGTTTATTTCCGTCGTCTGCTACTGTCAAAATGGATAACGAAGAAAACATGGAAAATGCTCGTTATGCAACAAATGATGACACTCCTTTATGAACCAAGGAATCATTCATCTTGTGTTGTTGTATAAGTGTAACTGTGTAAGGATTATGTCTCTAAATACATGTAATAAAAACGTAGATATGATATGACATTATTGCATCATATTCCATATCAAGCCATGGTTTCTGAAAACGATCAGCTCTCACAAATATTAGGAAAGATGCATTGAAGTATATGATAAATAGGCTATGATATGGCATTTTTCATATCACATGCCATTAATTTAGTTTAAACATATTTTATTTGCCAATTAAACAGACAAAATGGATTAGACACAAGTTAAACAAACTTATGAAGTCTTCTCCAAATTACAATATTTTACAATAAAGAAGTACATAAAAGGCATGCATTACTATATGTAGCACTAATAACGAATCAATGATAAATATTCACAAACAGAAAGAAAAAGAAAATTAAGATGGATTCATATGATGTGCATGTTCACCCAATTCAATTCCAGTTATACAATAAGGAATCTTTTTGAACATTTAATATAATCAAAAACATATTTAAATATAATACAATCATAATACAATCACATGCCATATCAACCCTCGACCCATATTAGCCCTCGGGCCTTCGGCCCTTGGGCTAATATGGGAGTCTAGGGTTGATATGACATGTAATATGAAAAATGTCATATAATAATCTATAATTATGACATATTTATAAGTAATAACGTCAATTTGGTCCATACGTAAAAACACCGGAAGGGCCACAGCAGTATCAGTCCATGGGCAGATATCGGGGCAAAACTCTGATTACATGATATTAAGCCTCTCGTGAGCCCCATGACGTCACTTCCGCCCACCTGTCAATTGTCGTTTGGAAAATGTCGGCGTCCAGCGAGGAAAGATTTGTTGGTGTTTCGGAAGCAGAAATTCACTCTTTCGTAGAAAATATGAAAAATCAAATAAGTTTGATGTCTGTGTGGGAAGTTAATTTTGTTCTTTTTAATTCAATGTTGAAATATGTGATAAATAGACCAATACATGCCTTTTTCCATATCAGGACTGTTATCATCCCTCAAGTGCTCAACCGATATCGATCACTCATATCCACAAGTGTGGTGTTTGGTGCAACGATAGTGCTCTCGGAAACTTCTCTCGGTGTCATGATCCTTGCACACCATTACACACTATCTATGTACCTTTACCAGACATCGTGAGAACCGGATTTCATTCATGCACTCTCTTGCGTATCTTTATAGTAAATGATTTGACTCTTCGCCCAAGAAATAGTATTTTGTATTCTACCAAATCTACGAATTCATTGACTAGATATATAAGAAATTATGAACGATCTACTTGTTTGTGACATCTGTGTGGAAAGGAATTTTTTTTCTTTTTAATTCAATGTTGAAATATGTGATACCGGTAAATAGATTAATGCATGCCTTTTTTCCATATCAGGACTGTTATGGAAAAGGGCATACATTAATCTATAATTATCTCAAAATATTGACTGGGATAGATCATATATGTATAAAAGTTATTAAAGAGCTGAATTGTTCAATGAGAGAAAACCATCTATGCAGCGGAGGGTGAAATCAAAGGATAGAACTAGCTTCTTTCCCTAAAAAAAACCGACCACATGCAGTACCGAGGGTATGTTGAATCTTAAAGCAACTGCCGTGTTTGTTGCCTTAGTATATAAAATGTGTGAGAATATGATTTTCAACTGCTATTAAAAGTACAAAATGGGGGAAATTGATGACTTGTGAATTGTCTTTCTGAAAAACGGGGTTTGTTTTGCTTAACGCCACTTTCAACAATATTTCAGTTATATCGTAGCAGTTTCTGAAAATATGCGTATATAGTATGTGTCATGCTTACTATGGAACAATGGAGTCTGTCAAGATATATGTCATTGCCATATATTTGTTTACTTGTAATGAGATTTACTGTCTGTCACAGTACACCCTGACGTTTGACAAGTCAAAAATATTCGTTTTTTATGTAGCAGTATACAACAATTATATACTTTAACATCACAAAGAGACATCAGAACAGAAATCAAAGAACGACGATAGAAATGGATAGGACATGTACTAAGAAAAGAGACAAATCACATTACAATGACCAAATTATACCTTACGGTATACTATTTTTAACATTCATTAACACAAAGGTCTTTTATTTAATGTCATTTAAATTTTTACGCTAACTTGCTAAGACCATGGCGTTTTCCTTTAATGTCAAATATGTGTTCCATACGGATGAACATGCATTGAACAGACGCAATTACTATTAAATGCCATATCTTTTTTTAAGGGAAAATGTAATATTTGTATGCTAAATTTATTCTATTATAAGTTATGTGATACTTCAAATTGTAAATGTAATGCAAAATTAAGCAATATTTTTTTCTATGCTGAATGTCCTGTCGTCAAGAGGAAGTCATAGTACATTTACATAGTGTGATTAAGATACAACGATCTTAACTCCAGAAATAAATTACGGACTAACACAGTTCCGGGTTTAATTCTTATCTCACCTTTTCTTCACACTTTGCAAGATCTAGAAATTTTCCACAAAATGAGCAATAAACTAAACCTTTAGACATAGAGCTAAAATAACATTTCGGGTTTCCAAATTTCTACAATACATCCTCCATTACCAAAGTCGACATGAACTGGGACACGGTCATTTTATCTGCATGGAAGTCCAATGGATGTAAAACAAAATAATGAATTTCAATCACCCCCCACCCCATTTTTCATACCTATAAATTATGCAAAATTATCCTACCTGCAGAGCAAATATAATAACTGATAATCGATCCTTTGTTTTAAATTTTAAGTTTTACGTGTTATAAGCTTCACAAATTAATGAACGAGATGTAACTGTAGATCTGATTGGTCCAATGTTAAAGGTTTTATCAATAAGATTACGGGTTGATGTAATTCTATGAGGGGGGGCATGTCTCTATCATAATTTTATAGTAAATGAGAATATGATGTAGACAATGATTTCTCGAATTATTTTACTACATATTATAACGAATTGATTATATCATAGGCTGAAAAAGTGCATTGGCTTTGCGGATTGGCCATACGAGCATTTTGGCAATGAGCAGTAGGCTACTCAGATAAGCATCATATTAATGGGCGGACCTGACAAGTGATGGATGTACGAGTAACTTCTGGAGCCTCAGCCGGTAGGAAAATGTTGCGTAATTTATAGGTAAGAAGCGGGTGGTGACTTGAAATTCAGTATTTTTTACATCCGTTATGCTTCTAGACAGATAGTGATCGTGTCACAGTACATTTACAGGTATAAAAAATAAGAAGCGGATGGTGACTTGAAATTCAGTATTTTTATATCCGTTATGATTCTATACAGATTAATTGGCCGTGTCACTCTATAAGCAGGATGACATCATGTATATTAAAATTTCGAAATCGGAAACTTTTTTTTAATTTCTGGACCTAAAGGTTTGATTTATGACTCCATTATATAGAAGAAGAATTATCGAATCTATCTAATTGCATGTGATAAGTTAAGATTTAAACCCGGGACTCTGGGTCAGTCGGTTATTTTTTCTGGAAAAAAAATAGTTTTAGAACATTGTTGAACGGGGGTTACTTACTGCTAAAGTTTTGAACACATTCCCCTTTTTTCATATATTTTCACTCATCATGAAAATCATACCCCCATTTATATATTCGAAGTATGACAACTACACCACTTCATACATTATTCAGTTATTAGTGACACTGGCATATCATACTAAAATCCAAAATTAACATATATTCAGAAATTATAACATCCACCAAAGACTATGTCCTTTATCGAGGTAGTAGCGCTACCGGTAATGAATTTCACTATCTTTTCGAATGTGAAAATTCAGAGAAAAAAAAACCGAGATATGAATTGATCCATATCTGTTACACTGAAAACACGTCAATAAACAAAATGAATGATCGTTCAGTCTCACTTTGCAATATAGGAGTTTTTAATAACATGTATTATCAGAAATTAATACCATTCGATAGCAGAAATACTGCTAAAGTTGGCGTTAAACACTAACCAATCAATTAATCGATCAATCAGAAATTAATAATTAACCTACCTCGTGTATGCTTAATAACTAAATCCACAAGCATGAGTAACCTACTTATTGACACTATAGCATTATAAGTATCTTGACATCCAAAGTGTAAAGTGTATTTTTCATTTATAACTTATGTCACTCTTTGTGTGTATGTATTTTACCCTTAACATGTGTGTTGTTTATGAATGTAATTAATTATTGTACAAAATTATATTTAATTGTCTCTTGTGATAAATTATACGTGCGTGGTGGCTGGATAAAATATTTAATTGAATTTATGTATGTTCATATTGTCTCTTGTCCACATTATTTGTGTGTGTATTGATATTGAACAATGTATTATTGATGTAATATGATTCAATACACAGTTAAATTGCTATGGAAACATACTATTGTCAAGATTTATTCTCAATTATATTATGTGGTTTGTTCGAAATCTTGATATTATTATATGTAATGTAAGGAGACAGATCAGATTGCTGGCTTATTTACTCGGATCATCTGTCTTAATAATAATAGGTCTTTTTATTGCGTAACTAAGGGGCACATGATGCCATGGGCATACAAATCATCAACATACATGTATACATTAATTTCATCGTGTACTTGTTCTATTTGAGCAGTCAAATTGCCTTGACTGAATAATTTTTAATATACGATCACTGACCAAGATAGCTTTGCTGGTACCTGATTCATGTTGAGCGACGATAATAATGTTTATCACTTAGGATAAACAGGTTTAATGAAAGCGACATAACCCGGAAAAAAGTCTGAGCAGTTCGGTCGCACTGTAACCTTTTTATGTGTGTACGTCACAACTTCCGTTGTATCAGTTTTATGCTAGCCGTCAGACATCACACGTTTTTGAAAATCCATTGCCACCTGGTCATCTATAGTCATGAGACCACAAAAATGACGTCGAAATCCTTCAAGCAAAGCTTCAATATCTACAGCAAGCACACCAAAGAAGGCGAAATCGTCAAAAAGGCCAGAAAAACCAAGTGAGACAGGCCATGCCGTGCCGCAGCATGATGTCGTCCCAAGGAATACCTTCCAGCGGGTAGAGGATGAACCATCAACCCATAGAACTTTACAAACGGGTAATCCCCACCAGAGTAATGGTTCCAGTGGAGGGAACGATCAACAATCGGGCCCGATTATGGAGGTACAGATAGGACCACGTGGCCCAGTGACCCACCCGGTTATCCCGGCAACAGATAAGAGACCACCACCTATAAATCATGGATCCAATTATCAACAGAATGTGAACCCGGGTATGTTTTACAGTTCAGATAGATCAAGCGATAATTTTATGGGAAATCTAGGGTCAATAGGTGGGGTTCAGGTGTGTGAAAGTCCTGCTAGTCAGCCCAGTATGTTTGATTCCGTAAGCGCTCACATACCTTTAAAGATCAAAGAAAAGGTGTGGGCCGGGGAGTACATAGACATGAGTCTTATGCTAAAATCTGGTAAAGATTTGGTGTATGATTCGCAGTTGAATGGTGAGCTAGTAGTTAAGGGGGGTCAACTAACTGTTCTTCAACAGAAGCATAACCAAATAAAAAATATTCACACCTGGACCTCAGCTTTTATCAATTTCATGAGTATTATGCTCGAGAAATGGCCAGGCAAGGCACAAGTATATCTTAAATATATGCATGTTATTAGATTGGCGGCTTCGAGGGTGTCGAACTTGGGATGGGTTTCGTATGACGAACAATTTCGTCTACGGAAGGCCAGGGTTCCACAGTCATCGTGGGCCGATGTTGATGTAGAACTGTGGCTACTATATGTATCTGCCCCAGACGGCCCTTTCTTAACGGAGTGGGACAAAAACGAGCACAGGGATTTCAGCTCGGACATGTCCAAAAAGGGCATCCGTACTTGCTGGGGCTATAACAAAGGGAGTTGTACTTGTGGGAATAATTGCAGGTTCATTCACAAATGCTCCGACTGCTACGGAAACCACCCACTCTCGGCTTGTAGTAAATCATAATTCACTTTCTTGCAATTTTCAGTTATATACGTTGGGTCTTTCGCCCATTTGTGTTAATGAGGTGGAAAAATCGCTGGAAAATTATCCATATAAAGACATTGCTTATGAATTGAGAAAAGGTTTAAAATTTGGCTTTCCGTTAAATTATTCAGGACCGAGATCGCCGATAACCTCAAAGAATTTGAAGTGTTGCTGACATGCCAGAGCTTACCAAACAAAAAATTCAAAAGAATTAACAATGGGAAGAATTGCCGGGCCATTTTCAGTCCCCCCTTTTCCAACTTTACGGGTTTCTCGGTCTATTTATTTTTGCATGTAAAGTTGTTGCCCTGGCTAGGGCATTTAGTCGGCGCCTTATAAATGCTACATGTAAGGTAACTAAACCTCACCACAGAATTAGGGTATCGCAAGAGATGCGAGAAGATCTGAAAGTTTGGTTACCCTTTTTATCGGATTACAATGGAATGACAGTTATGCTAGATAATGTGTGGACTTCTAATGAGACAATTTGTTTGTTTACGGATAGCGCCGGCGGGAGAGATAAAGGGTTCGGCATTTATTGTCATGGTAAATGGGCTCAAGGTTGTTGGCCAAAAGAATGGGCGGACAATGGGATCCTTGCTGATATTACGTTTTAGAATTATTTCCAGTTGTCATTTCGGTGCACATTTGGGGAATACATTTAAAAAAAACAAATTATTTTTAATGTTAATAATCAAGCAGTGGTAGCTATTATTAACAAAAAGTCTTCAAAATCCAACAGAGTTACGACCCTTGTCAAATCTTGTTTTACTGTCCCTACAATATAATATCATGTTAAAATAAAGCAATGGAAAAAGCTCGAAAACGAGTAAATCTTGCAGTCAAAAATATCGTCTTGGGCGTTGGAGGATACGTCATAAAGCATAATATGAGAGCCAGGGATATTAATCTTTTTAGAAATGATGAGACACACCTATCTGATATTGGAATCAATGTGTACTTGAACACAATACAAGGGGCTCTAGAAAGTTTCTTATCCTCCAGCGGTCCAAGAGTTTTCCCACTTCAGTATCAGAACTTAGACGGTTTTTTTGGGGTTTTTTTTGTTTCCTTGTCCGTTTCAGAAGTATTTGTGGGGGGGGGGGGGTCTTTTGGCGGTGAGCGGGTTTAGACCCACTCATCTGGCGGGATCTGACAAGACGACTGTTGGTCAAAATCCTACAATTGTACGTGAGCTCATATTTTGGTATACTTTCTTGTGGTACCACAAGTAGGTAAGGTGTATATATAATTTAGTCAATTGGCATTCTCACGTTTACCGGAGAGGCCAGTTCCTGAACTGGTACCAGTTTGGAACTCAGGTTGGACTCCTTTGAAAAAACCAGGGAGTAGGTTGTAAATGTGTGCTTCGTATCGGGGTTTATGACCTTCTTTAACTCTCTACTAAGGTGACGTGGAGGTTTTTAGCATTCATTGGTACCAGTGAGGCACAGGCTTGCCCAAACGATTACTGGCGGTCTGTTCGTCTTGTCAGATCCAGTCTTTGTTATTTTAACTGTGGCCGTATTATCTACTTAAATGTTTGTTTCATCTATATCTCTGCGTAAATTATACTAATAATTAATTAGACATGAAGTGATTTCGTAATCCCGTCCGTCCGTCTGTCCGTCTCTTGTTACAAGTCTTTCATTAAGAAACGATAACAGTACAAGCGCGGACTTCACAGAGGACACAATTGAAAACGATCAGAACGACGCTTGCATATTTCAGTCAATTTGGCAGTTCTTTTGGACATTTTAATATTGCAGAATAAACACAATATATATGTACATTGTGAGTAAATATAAAATTTATTTGCACTCCCCAGAGGTTCGTTTTTCTTTCTCTTTCTAAGCTCGCACAAATAAATTCTATATTTGCCGACAATGTAAATTGTCTATCAACAAAAGTAAAGGGATCGGACTATGCTATTCTAAGATAGATAACTCTAATATTACCTATAAACCAATGTAATAATATAGAAATAAATATAGATTCTGTTTAGTTTTGCTACCAGCGGATTAGGACATTTTTCTACTTGAGATAGTTATGTTTATCAAATTCTATAAAGCCCGAGCTTTAGTGAGAGCTTTAATATTTGAAAATTTAACTGTCGACAACCCCCTCATCTATCGCCATTCCCGCGCACAAAAATCAGACACCACCCTTTTTCAATTGGGTCTCTTGTTTGGACACGGGTACAGCAATATTTTCCAAAACAAAACCAACGGACGACAACGACCACAAACCGATAACATAATACGACAACAAAACACTGGGTACTAGTGACGATTCACAGGGCTCAACCAAATGACCCGCACATTGGTCTCCAGGTGGGGAATAGATGGTGGGCTGTCGGTCAGGTCTATTAGGAGGGTGCTCTGTCGGTTAGGTCTGTTAGGAGGGTGCTATATTATAATACGAAAATCCTGACCATGTCACGGCATGTGTATCATAGTGGGTTAACAAACCAACAAAAACATATATAATAAACGACGTATACTAGTCCCGGCCTAGTGCATGTGCATTATTACACGTCGTGAGATTCAGTGTCCAAAGTCCATGCGTGTAGATCAATAAATCTCCACTTGTCTTTAATAGGATCATGTGATCATACACATAAGTGATTAGACCTAATTGTTCCCTATGCCCAATATTTCCCTATATGATTTCATATTAAACCACCATTTTTGAAACAAGTGTCGAGAGGGTGTTTCTTGACCAATTTTGCTAAAATTTTCACCCACAAACGCAAATTGGTTTACAGTTTTCTTTTTAATTTGCAAACATAGTATTTTTTTGTGATTTATAAGATCACTAAAATAAAGGTAATACATTTTTCTTTCAATTTAACATAAACGTATCTCGAATTTTTACTGGGTTCAAAGGTGAATCACGACAAGAATACCAGTTCAATCGGAAGTGAGGAAAATGTGCTTGACGTTTGGCGCTAGTTTAGCAGCAAAAGGCAGGGCCGTAACTAGGGGTTTAATATAGGGGAGGCAGTAGTATGAGGACCGCCGATTGAGGCCCTTATGTAAGGGGGGTCCGTACGGGCGAGGCACCCCCTCCCCCTTGGCCGAAAATTGTGACTTGACGACCCAAAATAGCGCATTTTGTTGTTATCGATTTCTATATTATTGAGACGCTTTATATACCAGTTACTACATGTATATACAATTATAGTCTTTTGTTGAGGTCAATACGAGTTTTTATGGACCTTAAAAACGATCAAGAGATGGACGCCATCTTATTAATTATCGACATTGTTTACGGAGTTTGTCGAATCGTCATTAAATCAGTACAACAATGCACTTATTTCTTATTTTTTGTGAATCTGCTTTTAGCTGGTGTTAATTATGGACAAAGAACCATGCAAGTTTGCAGTTAATAAGCGACAAAATACAAATTATTCGTTTTTACCTGTCACTATTAAGGTCAGTTGCATACGGAAAAAGAGAGGTCAAATTATTTGCTTGCAAGGAAATAACTATTCAATGGTAATTTTCGTTCTCAAAAGGCGAAAAGTGGTTCGATAAGCTGTTTAATGTGAAATATTTACCTTTATTTCATCATTTTAAAGCTATTTACCAATTTCCAAAACATATATTTTTTTTGGTCAAAATCGTAGCTAATGCCCCTTTAATGAACAATTTCAAATGACAGTCGGTGATTGCAAGATGGATTTTCCTATTGCCACTCGAATCCCATCTTTTGAGAACAGCTTCTGGATTAAACTGCCCGACAGTATCATTACGGTGGATGTGAAGCAATTCCAAAATAGAGAAAGCAAGGACGGATCCAGCGGGGTTTAAGTTAACGAAACCGAACTCCCCCCCCCCCCCCCCCCCCCAAAAAAAAAGGAGAAACGACTTGAAAAAAATGCCAGTTTGAACACCTGCCGTTTACTTTTCTGAAAATTAAAACTGTCATGGTCTCTCTTTTCTTTTTTTCCCCAAGAAATCAGACGATGCGCCTCGTATGCTTCAATGATAGCTACGGCCCTGAAAGGCATTCCCGTCATTTAAATATCGTTGAAAAGGCATGAAACATGTGAAGAAGTTTATTTGAAAATTTTCATGACAAATTGTGTATGTTTATTGCATCTTTCGTGCATGCAGAACATTTTATTAGAATTGACCAATAAACTTTAGGAGATATGATTTTGTTGCTTAAACATGGATTTACATAATTATAATGTATACGACATATAATGTATACGATAGGAGAGTATTCGAGGAATTATTCGATGAATACATTATTGTGTACTATAGCATAGTAAATCTACTTGTACTTGTAGGTCAAGTTAACCTGTAGTGAAATACACGTGTTCGTCTGCTCCATGCATTTCAGCATACATTAGCCTAACTGAAGATGTTTTCTATAATTAATAAAGAAATTTATATCATCTGAATGTGAAATATACTGTACTAAAATAATATAATTTCTGACACTATATAAGCTATCTACATGTAAAGCAGAATTGTGTATATTTTACATGATAATATTTTCAATGATAAAATGTATATTAGGCATTGTGTCACTATCAGATGTGTGTGTGTTTATCTTTCTAGGCGATTTTAAAGATTGATGCATCAATAATCACTGGTCATTTTAGATGCAAAGAAACTCAAGCAAATGAAATTATGCATATAATTTTATACTTACCGTTTTCTTACAATTTCGCATGTAATCAATATTATTCCCGGTACCATATAATTGTAAAATTAAAACGGAAACGGTACAGCAACGGTTTGGATTATGATCAGCTCACACATGTATTACACACCGCGTAATTTTCGCAGCATGATGTCGATTCAGAACAAAATATACTTGGGCGTATCTGTTTAGGGTTGTTACCCAAAATCGAGAATTCCAGAAATCTAACTAAACCCATACATATCATTATATATATAAATGTATTATTTTGATTTTCTTTAAAGATAACGGACACAGTTAATTAAAAATCGTAATTTTGATCATAACATAATTCCTCTATTATCCATGTGTGATCAGAATGGATTACAACGTTTTGAAGATACATAAAAATGGATAAAAAAAAACTATTCACCGTTCTAATGAACACTTGATTAAGCAACATATTTTCCCAATTGTTTGTGTGTTTATGGCTTTAAAATATTTTTATTTTCATTTTCGTTTATATTAGTTAGTTAGTTTATCATTCACGGCTGGTAATCGGCACAAGCAGAACAGTTGGTTCTGCAAAGAAATTCGTGAGGATAACTTCCGGTTTTGGTGGAGGAGAGTTCACGAAGACGCTTCGCAAGGTATGTACATGTCAAAAATTGAAATTTTCTTTTGTACTGCTCGAATATTGCAAAATCAGAGAATGCTATGCTGTGGCGAATGCTTTCACGATTAGAAACATGTATAATTTATTCTTGTATATGAAGTGTAACTCTCGCAAAATCAATCGTCCCACGAAAAACATGACGAAAATTGTGACACTCGTGCATTTCTAAGTTGTTCTTGACAAAGATGCAAGTTAAATTTTCAATATTTTTTCATCATGGGAGTCTAAATGTAATCGGGGATAAATTCCGATTCGTCAGAAGTAAATTGAAGTCTAGATAAATCTACAAACTGTCAATTTTCTCGTTTTCCTGCTTGAGGAGATCGGTTCTGATAGAGCACATTGCGAATGCATGAGGAGATTTGCTAGTTTTGGTACGACACTTGTAATCCACTGTATAATCACAAATTTTGCATGTCTGTCTGGTAAATAAATTCACGAACTGACGCCCTTCTTCTCGTCTGGTTTTTAAAAGTATAAAAGTAATATTTCATTGTGCATGGGCTGTCCACCTAGAAAGAAACATTTCATTTAAGGAATCAATTCATAATTGTAACTCTGGTTTCCCATGATTTAACTTGTCATTATTGATCATTTGTTGTTTGTGACAACTTCCATTGTGTATTGGATACACAAGATTAACTTCCCTTACATTGGACAAAATTGAAAATGCACTGTAAGATAATTTTATAATCAAGAATAATTAAACTTAATGTGAATCATATCTTTATAATTTCTAATACAAATGATACTCTCTAAATTAAATATCATAGAGTTGAGAATAATATTAATTTGTGGTTTGTTTTTCTATTATGTAGTGTTATGTGTACACACTTGTAAATATAAAAGATCTCTGTTAGTAGTGGTTACAAGATGTAAAGCGCTTTACCGATGTTAAGGATATGTTCACAGTTTAATTGACATCTTGTGTTTAATTTATTCGTGGATCTCGTGACTAGCTAGCACTAAGTGAATGTTTATTTACGTTAGACCTATATATGTGCTGAAATCATGTAATATTATAACTTGTGTAGATCTGCGGTGAAGTTTCCGTCATCTTTAGTAAAAAGATTGCGCCGAATAGATGTGGAAACCCGTTTGAAAGGATATAAATATTTTGAAATTGAAAGATATTTTTTTTAATAAACTTTTCCTTGGCGGTGATACAGGCAATCTATATCGAAATGGTTTTTTGTAAAGAGTCAATGTCAGTCCCCTTTTCCTCTTTCCCTTGAATCCTGGCATCTCCTGAAAGTGGACAGAATAATTTATTTTGATTAGAGTATTTATCAGTTTTGTGTTTAAAAGTGTCAATTTATCAATTTTGCAGAAAACAATTACCAAAACTTGAAAATCTCCTCATGCATTCGCAATGTGTTCTATCAGAACCGATCTCCTCAAGCAGGAAAACGAGAAAATTGACAGTTTGTAGATTTATCTAGACTTCAATTTACTTCTGACGAATCGGAATTTATCACCGATTACATTTAAACTCCCATGATGAAAAAATATTGAAAATTTAACTTGCATCTTTGTCAAGAACAACTTAGAAATGTAAGAGTGTCACAATTTTCGTCATGTTTTTCGTGGGACGATTGATTTTGCGAGAGTTACACTTCATATACAAGAATAAACTATGCATGTTTCTAATCGTGAAAGCATTCGCCACAGCATAGCATTCTCTGATTTTGCAATATTCGAGCAGTAAAAAAGAAAATTTCAATTTTTGACGTGTACATACCTTGCGAAGCGTCTTCGTGAACTCTCCTCCACCAAAACCGGAAGTTATCCTCACGAATTTCTTTGCAGAACCAACTGTTCTGCTTGTGCCGATTACCAGCCGTGTCATTTTACTTTTATTTGATATAAAAACTGCAATAAAACATCTGACTGAAAACATTCAAGTACAACAAATATTGAACTCTTTGTTGTAATAATATACCGTTATTATTGGCAAAAGGGAGATAACTCTTGTGAAATTGTTAATAATTGCAACTTAAGCTAGCCTTCTTTTATTGTCAAATTTTATCATTTGTGGATTTTCTTTTCATTCAGTTCTTATTTGCAGCAGGTAGAAGTCATTTTACAACGTCAGGAATGTAGGTAAGACAGTAGTATTGATTTGTTCCAAAGCCGAGAATAGTGACATTATATGGATTATATAAAAACAATGAAGATACCAAGCAGGGTAAACCGAAGACTGACATAATTGATTAAAACTAAGGTCAGTTGTCCCCAGGTACAGGTAACCTGAGCCGAATTTGACTATCCTGTTTGGGCCCTTTTGATTACTTATTCCCAACGACTTATAAATTATTTGGCGTTCCAATCTTTTGTCTATGTGCATACCAGTTGAAGGTTATTTCAGAAAAGAATCCTGGATACTAAGTTAAATATTTAGTGGGAATCTGAAGTTTGAGACAGGCATAGTGGTTCTGTCCAAAGTAATGACAAATGTATGAACTGACGTAAGTGTTATCAACAGTATATACATCTTTGTTGTTACTTTTTCCCACTAATTTAGAAAATAGATTTAACAAATCCAATAGGAAATGAAACTTAAGTTTCTTCATCTCCTAGTAGAATTGTCGATAACGGACAGAGGGGTAAAGACTAGGTTCGAGATACAGACCTCTGTCGACCTTTAGAGCTACGAGCGATCGTAATAGTCTTTGATGTTAAAGAAGCCGAAAAATAATTTCTTACAAACATTCCTTTTCTAAAATGAAACGGGTTGTGAAGTAATAATTAGGTTAGGGGTTGGGGTTGTGATGCTTAGCGGTACTTTCAACAATTTGGCGGTCAGTTTTATTGGTGGAGGAAACCTGAGTACCAATGGAAAACAATCGATCTGCCGCAAGTCATTGATAAACTTTATCACATAATGTTGTATCCAGTACACCTCGGCTCAACGAAATTCGAACCCACAACGTTAGTGGCGATAGACAATGATTGAAGTAAAAATTAGAAACAGGCCTTTTGTCACTGTTAACATTAACATCAACTTTGACAGACTGTGGCTTCTTACTGACATCAACCTGCATTTGTTGCAAAGGTTTACGAAAAGTAATGCTGTCATGGGAGATTTCAATAAGGAATATATCAGATTCTCACCTACATGGATTACATAGTAAAATCTTTTTTTGACAGAGTGAAATTAGCAATAAAACCTATTAGCAACAACTGAGATGTAATTAATACCTTGTTCGGTAGACGTAGAAGTGATTGTACTTCAGTTAGTACCTCACAGTCTTTACTACTGAGAAGGGACCCAAAAGCAACTAAAATGTTCAGCTGTGTCGAGTACTTGTGAAGCACTCCACATTATATTTTCACCTTAGACCAAATGGATTCCGAAATACTGAGATCACCAACTCACTTGCCGCACAACGAAGACATAGACTTATCACGGATATGTTCCACTTGTCGTAAAACTCCCCGGTCCGTTCCTCATTCATGACTTATCACCAGGTTTGTAACTACAGCAACACGACGGTTGCCACCAGTGGAGCAGGAACTGCTTACCATTCCGGAGTACCTGCGTTCACCCTCCGTTTTCAATGGAGTTCGTGTTACTATATCTTTAGTTTTATGTGTATGTTTTGTAGATCATTGTTTGTCCTTTTTCTTTTGGCCATTGTGTTGTCTGTTTTTCTTGGATATACGGATTCTGATTACCCTTTTGGTATCTTCAAACTCTTCTTATCACATGTTGGGGAACAACCTCCCCAGATTGGTATTAAATATATTGAAATCTTTACATCTAAAATGATTTGAGAAGGAATTTAGCCCAAACTTAGAAAATTTACTATTTTAATGTTGTTCCACTGTACTATTTATGAGCAACTTTTATTAATTTTGCCCGAATAAGATATTTGCATTGTTTTGTTGACCTTGGTGGAATCGCTCACCATCACTGTTTAAGCTTTCTTTTCGTAATGCTTTATACACAATGATTTAATATTATTATTAAGGAATACTTTTTCAAAATCCGTGATTGGTAACACAAAAGTAGGAAATCGATCTTAAGGAATAAAAACCAAAATGTACCACCGAAATGAAAATACAGCATTAAGATACAGATAAGGGAAACAAAAGACCAACCAAAATTTCAATGTTTGTTTCAATTCATGTCTGTACAAATTCATGTCTGTATTTACTATGTTTGATGTACTGTATTTTCTGATTATTTTCTAAATAAATATTGTTTAAATTAATTCATAGAGTAACAAATTTCAGAACTGATAACACCGTCATCTTTTCTGACATGCAATTATAATATTGCGTTGCCATGACTGATTGTTTTTATTTCAGTACGGCATCAGGAAATGTTTGACAGAGGACTGAAGAAGTTTGAACATAGCTTTATTGAAACTTCTCCACATATACTAGATAGACATTTAAGATGTAGTTATTGGTTGTATAAGACAAATTGGAGTCAGTGATGTTCAACAATTCCTGACTGAACACCAATTTTCTAAAATATAAGCATAGCAATACCTGATTTGAATAAATACAAAGATAATTATCAAATGAGTACAATTCATGAACATCTTAGATGCTCTATATTTATCTTAAATATTTACGTCAATAATAAAAACAAAGGAACCAGTATTGACTGTGATCACTTATAGTTTTGTTATTACCCTTATATAGTAAATTCATCATCTTCAGCACGTTTTCTGATATTTTTTATTCACTCTACAACTAATTGATATTTTGAAAAGGTGTTCATCTAATTTCCTTGGAAAAAAATTGAATCTCTTAAGGATAAAATAATTTATTCATATAGAAATTACTATAGCAGGAAAGTTTTCCTGAAGGAAAATGGTAGAATAAGCATTACCCATTGAGGAAAATTACTAGCAATTTTTCCTCTAAATAATTTGTGGCATACATAGGACATTTCTGTATTTTAATTTTTCCTCGAGTAAAGTTAACATCTGTCATGTTTTTCTTAAGGAAGTATTAGGATATGTATACTTATTGCAACAATGATGTCAATGATGTCAATGATGTCGCACAACTTGAACAATCGGAATGACTGACACTAGTGTGTATTAACAAGAAAAAGACTGTCAGAAGACAGAAGAGCTAGGTTACAATGAAACCGGTATAATGATTGTATTGTACTTTCCAGCTTGTCTCTGCGTTGATAGTTACTGAATTATTGGACGCAAAGTTTTCTACTATTTTCGTCTAAATAATCTGGGCGTTTCTGAAGATATGCTTACACCAGAAATGCGCCATTGAACCTTGCATTGTGGGTAGTTTTTAAACGGATGTAGATGTTGTAATGCCTGGCTCATTGCGTAAAAGTACAATTCAATGTAGATACTATTTAGCTGTATTAATTATTTTGGCATCTATTGCAAAGTTCTTTTACATATTTTAAAGACAGGTTCTTAACTACCTCGGACATCTTTAGGGGTTATTAGTAGATGTTAGTAATGTATTATAATTGCTCTGTGACATGTTAACACAAGACCACTATTATATTTCATATTTTAATATTTTAAATAATAAAATCGATATTATTGAGTTTTCCACTTGAGATGACAAAATGTACAGACGAAACATTTAGTCTCGCGAATTCGAAGTATCGCGAAAATATGTTTTTGTCTGTCAGAGGAGTTTGTTAAGGTAATCAAGTAGTTGATTATCCAACACTATGTTGTGATTTTGCATAAACAAAATAAATATATGCCAACAACTCTTGTTAGCTTGTAGTATACAGTTTCAGCTCCGATAGAGATATTTTAGAATTAAAAAAAGAAAATTAAATGTCATTTTCAATATATATGTTACATTACATAAGGCAATGTGAACATAGCAACCTTTTGTGCTACAGCATAATTCCATAACAATTTTCATCATATGCCACACAGTGTATTATTTATAGATACTTACATACTCAAATTCACAATGTGCCAAGATGTAATCATATTCATGAGATTTTAATACTTACTTTTTGTCAGACATTTTTTATCCGTTATTTCAGACGAGCAATACTTTTGTAAGTGTTATACATGTATTATCTCTACCATTAAAACTTTGGTTTATTAATGACCTAACATTTTGGTGTACGTGACTAACATTAAGTAACATTTACATGCAAACAAATGCAGTCACATTGTTTGTAAGGGATCATCAGTTCATGACATATTAAATGTAATTTAACCCCGTCACATTTTTAGCCTGTACCAATTGACTAAAGCGAGGACATAAATTTTCATCGGCTTTAAACTTTGTCATTTTTGTGTTTAGAGATTTGAGCTTTGATCAGAATACTGGTTTTGTAGTGTTAGTGTTAGTTACATTGTCGACGATTGTTTTTCTGTTTATATCAATTTGTATGCTAACGTGTAGGTTTCTGTCTTGGTTATCTGTCAGCAATTTGTAGAAATCGTTTGGTAATAAAAAAAATAATAATAATATGCGAGTAAATAAGTAAACAATATCGTTTTCTGTGATCAGGTTTTATGAAACGAAACTGTCAATTCCACAGAGAGTCCAATGGTGCTTTCGTATTCTTTTGTTCTTTGATTTCAGTCCATTATTGCACCTTTCGTGCACACCAATTGTCCATTTTGATGGCTCCATCTCATGCTATCGTCCACATTATTGAATGCGTATATATATTATATTGCAACACTTTTGCTTACTCTATAGAGGATAATCCAAGGAATATTCCAGCCAATTTTGTTTCAAATGATTTATAAGATTCAGGATATATCATAAAACATTTTACCACAAGGTCGTATATTAAACTTTGTATTGCGGTAGCGCAATGGTGAATTTACTATTTAGAGTAAAGCATTAATTGATTAAAAACAATCTTATGTTCATTCATCAACAGTTTTGTTTCACACAAAGTAGTTTCTGACATTTATTTCTATATTTTCCTATGTGTCTTATGCTAAACCTTTCCTGTTACTGCATGCGATCGTGACAAAAATCTTCAACTTTGTAGATCACCATCCAGTTCATAGAAATCCAGACACTGGCATGGGACAGAGGCAGAGTTAAATCTGAGGCTACAGCTATGCCAAATGAATTTCTTCTCCTACTGTTTCTTTAGTGATTGATATATTTTAATCACACAGTGTTTAATGTTTATTAAGCGAAGTGCCAGGATAAACCGCATATTGTGTGTGTTTATTTTGTTATTTGTTTTTTTTTATTTTTTAAAATTTTTGCTTCAAGAAGATATCAGAGATGGCCGTTACCATAGGACTTAGATTAACATACGACTATTAAGGGGGAAATGTTTTAAATCATCTTTGTCACCACAAAAGCATTTAAAAGAAAAATATGTAGGAATGCTCAATATATTGTTCTTTACAAATGCATGTTTTATGTGTTTGTATCGAGCGAAAATCCAAGAAGGCCATCACTGTCTAATGAAGGATTTAATATTTTCATGTCCATTACATTGCCTTTCTAAATCAGTTTATATATACAGGCTATTGAGAACCCCAGGACTAGTTTTCTGCTTATCAATGTTATAAAATATATGCCGATTGTAGCAATACAATGATGCAATCTTTAGGTCGGTTATACACGGCCGTCCATGACTTTTGATTTTGAGGTCATTCTGAAAGTAACATTTAGTTATCATGAATATAGACAGGATAGGTCTATGAGTTTGGCTTTAAAATCAGGCCCACTTGCTGGTTTTGTCAAACCTTACATTTAGGGTTGTATTTCTAAATGGGTGTCACAGGTCGCCATTAAAATCTTTCTGAATTTGGAGTTTGCTGTCATAACCATTGTCCGCTATTTGATTCTTTTGTAGTTAGTATGGTGCTTGAGTTAAAGGTTTCAGATGAAAAACAAGGGCCATCTCTCACCTCGAGTTCATTTTGAAGTTCACATGTATTGTTTACATTAGTTTGCGTCCTATTGTAGCGTTGGATAGTCTATCGTGTTCCTTTAAAACCACAGCCTTTCTTACCAAATAATCATTGCGTTGAAGATCTTACGTGTATACAACTAGTTAACAGTTCTGAGAATATTGCGACATAGCGAAAAATTTTACGAAATAGGGAAATAACACTATCGTTTGATCATATTGAGCTATCTCTTGCTGGACATTTATGTATTTTCTTTAAATTGAGCACATTGTGTTTTCTTTTTTTCTTGGTTTATGGATCTTATTATATTTGTTGGCGATGTCAAGTGTTTTATTTTTTTTATTTTATTTTTTATTAGAAATTTAAGCATTAAATATTTTTTTTAGATATCAGCTATCTTTCTTTTTCTAAAGTTAGTATTAACCTTCATAACATTTTAATAAAACGGACACAATTTTAAAAAGTACATACAGTAATCAATGCCGGAGGTCTTCGACCGTCTACTGTCAAAATATTTATCTAACTTTCATGGTGTGTGGTTCTACTATCGGAGCCTATTTCACTGTTTTATTGAACAAATATGATATTGAACTCCTTTGTATTTTAACGATTGAAAAAATGAAATAATGTTGACAATTATAAGCGATCCGAATTCTGATTGTAATTCTATATCATTTACCGAGTTTTAACTACCATAAATGTTCTTAAAAGCTTAACGTCTAATCTAGTGGTGTAATAATTAACATGTTCGCCTCGAATGAAGTAGATCGTGGGATCGATCCCTGGTCGGGTTTAATTAATGACCATGACATTGGTATTTGGTACTTTTCCGCTAAGCATGCAGTTTAAGGGGCAGGAGCAAAGACCTGTTGGCTTGAAATCAGGATAATGGATAATGTCATAATGGAGCGCCATGTCTACCCGAGGGCTGTTGTTTCAATGAGCTAGCACTATAAACATCCAACTGAGCATGTTGGTCTAGTACAAAACAAACATCATAAATGTAATTAATATTGCTTACTTGGCGTTAAAAAACAATAACTCGTCAACTCACTATCAAATCATTATCATATAATCGTTTTACGAAGAAGCGAACATTTGAGGGGTTACGTGTCAAATCACGTTATGACCTCAAAGCACATCTGGGATCAGACTAGCCAGTGAATATGGAAAAATAGCATGACGTCACACCACTGGTCCTTGAAAGCTGTAAGCTGAATATTCGAGAAGACTGATGCCAATTAGTGTTCAGCTCCAATTAAAACGACTTGATATACACTACTAAATACAAAGTCTGATCACAATTATACGCCAGTAATCTTATCAACACGTGTTAACCAATTTAAGGTTGAGTTCATGTTACTCGTTATGTAGACCGTGTCATTGAATCTATCACATTTAGATTTCCGAGTTATACCCCTTTCTCTGAAAACATTTGGTAAACAATACAAGATTTCACATTAAAAATGACATGTATATCGGTGGCCTACTTTCGCATATTCAACAAAATTAAAATATTAGAGGTCAAGCTTCCTGCTATTTATTGAACTTTGACTGTTATGTGTATTAAGAAGTTTGATTGCGTGTGGATTGATGTTTCCAAGAGTATTTGTAACCTCTCTGTCATATTTTGTTTTGCTCTCATGTTACACGTGCTTCCTTCTATTTTAAACCTGGTCTGAAAAAAATGTGTTATGGTCAAATAAATACAGTGATGACTATTTTCCCACCATCCAAAACTCGTGTTTCAATCCAATTCTAATTTTCTCGCAATAAGCGGCCTCACATATATGGAGAAAGTATCGATATAAAAGAGGATTGTAATATAGAACACACAACTTTCATACTGATAAGGGTAATAACAAAATTACCGAACTCCGAACAATCTTACAAAGGGAAAGTCAAAACTCATAATTATATAAACAGACAAAATCAGTCAACAGATGTGGTACAAGGGAAAGGAATTTCTCCACTCTGTTACATGTACCATAGGTCAGTAGACATTTTTAGATCTTGGACGTGACACTAGCATGATAATAATTGCACTTAATGATATACATGTATTAATCTCATTAGACCAGACCAACCGTACTCATAATTTCTTGCGCCGTCACTAGGTCAGTTCGGATTGGCTTTGGTAAATTTGTGATTAACGCCACTTTCAATGATATTTCAGTGTATTTGCACCGGTCGATTAAATTGTCGTTGTAGACATGAGTACGCAAAGAAAACTACAGACCTGTCGCAAGGGGCTAGCAAACTTTTCTAATAAATTCAAAGAGATCTATATGTTTATTACTATCACTGGATCGATACCTCTGCTGGTGGATTATTAGTCCTGGGGGTAGTATCCGCCCAGTGGACAGTGATTCGGAACTGATATGGTTTTATAAGATATATTTATGTTGAACTTGATAGTTCCTAAATAACTAACCAATTAAAACTAAGGTCTATCTCCCTCAGATATTGATAACATTAAACTATCGATTATACAAAGAAATTTTAAACAGTGATGGTCAACAATTCCACCAATATCAATAAATGGGACAATCACCTCTCACCCTCACTCACCGAACACCAAAACAGACAATGAAATATAACGTTGGAAATTCGGGCATCGACTTCGGACATATACACTCATGTGGCAGGGTTACCGGCTACTGCGATCCCAGCTCTCCCCTCTTGTAACTACCCCTGGTTATGTCCTTTGGTATAATTGCTTCTAAATACTTTTGAGAATGTTTGTCTTTCTAAGTTTTGACTATGAGCCTACCTGATGAAGATTATTCCAGAACCGCGCTGTGCGCACTAAATTATTTTCACCTCATTTTTTTCGGTCCTATAGTGTATCGAAATGTCATTTTAAGAAACTAACGTTTTACAAATATCTTGCGTATTCTTTAGAGATTAGCATATGTTACCAAAAAGTAAACAAATCAAACACCACGCTGTTGCAAATACTGGGCCGATATCAAGGTCTTGAGCTGACAACAAAGACAATATGGAAAAGGCCATGTATTAATCTATAAGTATTGCACGATATTATGGATTTCAGAAATATATCTAAAATATATTTTTATAAAATATGTGATAAAAGGCGATTGATAATCTGTAAATCTAAAATGACAAAAAATTGTTTTCGAGTAAATGCGGTAATATTGACAGCTAATTCATTTCAATAACACCAAAATTCAAATATTTATCTTTAATAAAAGTAAACGGCTAGTGTATAATCGCATTACTTAATTCCTTTCAAACCATTCCTATGGGAAAATCAATAATGATTGCGCAATGTTTTTTTACATTATGATACAGCGAAAACATTTATTTCATCCATTCACTGGCCTGTGTAGTATGACACAACCTACATAGTCATCTCACGGTTCTGTGGGGTGGCTAAACAGACATCCAGTATCTTTCTAGACGAACTATTAGTTGGTAAGAAGAGTTTGAAGATACCAATTGAAGAAGGACAGACAACACAATGGCCAAAAGAAACAGGACGAAAGGACAAACAACGATCTACAAAACATACTCATAAACTAAAAGTCGAGTAACACGAACCCCACTAAAAACCAGGGGTAAATTATTCTGGGAGAATGTCACGTTCATGACACATTAACCTTTGTCGCAAGTCTGAACAGGCAACAGCCTGCTACAATGCAATTTTGCCTGAGACTATTCTTTATCAACTTCCGGTCATGCTCATGTGATGCCTATTTCATTGTCACCTGTGTACCACGATGCTGATTTCTGTTTTATTAACTTGTTCTAGAAATTGATATTGAGGGCCGGTTTTATAGCGAAATCTTAAGACAAGAGAGATTATTTCAATTTTTCCAATGTAAACTTTCCATTCATATGCAACAACATTCCAGCAATACTTGCATATGTAATTTAAATATCTCTGCTGATAAGATATTCCAGAGTTTTCAATCAGAAATTCTTTCATAGGGTGCTGTTGCTATTAACGATGCTTAACAACCAAGATTTCTTAGTTTTAACGTTGAAGTCATCACTCCGAAAGTTTTATGGTCGCCGTGATGACTTGGCTCACCTTTACGGAATGTCTGTGTTGACCACAGATGATGTCCACGAAAATGTTCCGTTTGTCGTAGTCAAACATGTCATTTCCTCGTTCATGACTTTTTGTCGGATTTTTAACATGAACATTTACTGTTGTCGAACACGATATTCAAATCAAATTATGTTTGCATACTGGTGGAACAAGAACGGATGACCCTTCCTCAGCATGCCATGCTTAATGGGGTTTGTGTTTGCTATAGCTATTTTTAAGCATGCTTTTAAATATATTAAAGACTCCAAAAGATTTACAGTTGTCTAAATGATCTAAAGAACCAACACACATCTCCAAAAGTATTATTTTCTTTTCTTTTTTCTTTTTTCTTTTTTTTTCGTATATTGTCTAAACCTATGTTTTTGTATATAATCATTCTTTGTATATTTAACTCTATGCTATTATATACATATTATATCATTTCATTGCGTATGCTAATCCATATTGTAAATTATTGTACCGGTATTCGAGAGAAGACTTCATAAGTTCGAAAAACTTGTGTCCGATCCCTATTTGTTATATTTAGCAAATAAAGATATGTTTAAACTTGTGTTTGCTTAGTTTTCTATATAGTAGACAATTGTTGGTCTTCCCATCTGTTTCGTTTGGATATTGAATGATCTGTACTTCTTCGAGTTACACGGCTTCTCATTACCCCTTTGGTTTCTTCAAAATTTTCTCGGCATATTATAGCGCTATTGCACGAATATTACCAAAGTAGAATATTATAATGCACCAGCTTGCAATCGATACTCATCAAAATTTAACCATTTATTGTATAGCAGAACCACTCCCGGTTTGAGTGATTTTTGGGTTTTTGTATTGAATGCTCTTCGTTATAATACGGATTCTGATTACCCCTTAAAAACTTTTCTTAAAAATAATGACAGCACTATTTTGATTTGTCGATGATAGCATGATTTGAAGCCATGTTGTACTTCGTGCAAATATCGGGATTATTGTACTCCTAGCTTTAATTAATCTCTACATGAGATATTATACTAGTAAGCTTCGAAACTTTTTCAAAGTAAAATTGCCATTGATGAGAGCTATATTTTGCCATTCATAGGCTGTTAGTAATCCCCGTTAAATACACAAAGAATTAAAAGTAAAATTGCCATACTTGTCTATTGTAGTACGTAATTACAATTCAGCACCTAAGTGTACGATTAGCGTTCGATATCTACCAAGAGTAGTCTACAAAGTTGTTTTTATTGCATTCCTATAAAGGTCTACATCATAATATGCGGTCAAGTTTTCTACAAGTCAATTTGTTTAGACGATAAAAGCATGTAATATATGAGCGACTACCCGCTTCCGGGTTTCGAATATTTTTTATTGATGCATGATTTACGATTTATCAATGAATATCATACTGTTGTGATTGATAAGACATAATATAGTTAACGAATAAAAACAAACATTGTGTTGAATTTACAATATTAGCAATACTATACTGATCGACAAACTGACAAGTTTCGAACAATAAATAACTACATTTAAAAATAGGAGGTATTCCTGAATAAATGTAGTGTTTGTGTGGAATTTGTTCATCTATAAACAAACGTGGAATATAAACAAAAATGTTAAAACTACCACTGACGGTTGTACATGGAGATATTTAATGACACGGTTGTTTTTTCAAGACGCAAATATAATGAACATGTTATTCTAAGTAAAATCTGCTTGCATTAAGTATTTAAACACTGAAAATACTAGTGGAATTTCTAAACAATCTTTTTTAAAAGTAAAACAAATATTTTATCTCTGAAATAGTTTGATACTGGAAACTACATCGTATCATATTTTGTGATTACTCTTATGATAAGTGAATGCATATTATAACAATGTAGATATCTAATTTAGTGCGCACAACCCGTTTCTGGAATAACCTTTGTCAGGTATAGGGTGATATTAAAAACATTAGAAAATTAGAAGCAAAAAACACAAAGGGTCTCAACTGGATAGTCAAAATCGGCTAAGGTTACACATGCTTGCGGAAGAACGATTTAAGTTTTAGTAATAATTACATTATTTAGGAATTGTGAATTTCAAATATAAATATATTTAACAAACCATGCCAGTGCCGAAGTATAATATTTTGTTAACAAGTCTAGTTACAAAATAAAATACTTCATATGGCTAATAAAATAAATAAACAATTTACCATATTAATAAAGAAAGAAGTCCTTATAATAAAGGACGAAGTCCTTATAACGGTAGGCTGTCCGATTTTTCCTTCTATATTGATAGCCAAATATCTGTTCACCGGAAGTTTAAAATTGATAATTTAGAAACGCAAAAGAAATATATTTCAATGAAAAATTCTCAATTCTTTAATTATTTACTCCATGCAAAATCGAAATAAACTTGAAATAAAATTATAATAAAAAAATCTCTTTCTACGAAACTCCCGACGGAAGAGCGGCGTACAGTAGGTAAAATGAACGGAACAGCCATAGCAAATCGGCTACAAAATTCATTCAAAATAACTTGTACAGATCATCGTATTATTGAAATTTTAGGACTTCGTTGCCCGTCTCATATTAATAAAGAACGAAGTCCTTATAACTGTAGGCTGTCCGATTTTCCCTCCTTTCTATATTGATAGCCAAATATCTGTTCACTGGAAGTTTAAAAAATAGATCAATTGATATTTAGAAACGCAAAAGAAATATATTTTAATTATTTACTGTATGCAAAATCGAAATAAACTTGAAATAAAATTCTAATAAAAAAATCTCTTTCTACGAAACTCTCGACGGAAGAGCGGCGTAGGTAAAATGAACGGAACATCCATAGGTCAAAGAGAGATAACTCCAGCCAAATAACTAAAAAAAAAAAACTTTAAAAAGTACTTGAAAAAAAAATACATTCCCTTCTCACGCCTCTCTCTTAAAATTATAGTACTTCGTCCTTCAAACAGGTTGTGCCTGTCTCATATTATACATATTTTCTATTAAAAAAAAATTATAGTACTTCGTCCTTCAAACAGGTTGTGCCTGTCTCATATTATACATATTTTCTATAAAAAAAAATTATAGTACTTCGTCCTTCAAACAGGTTGTGCCTGTCTCATATTATACATATTTTCTATAAAAAAAAAATGTTAAAGAGGTAGCTTTAGTGATAACAAAATTTTATTTCATTTACAGTGAACTTTAACAAACGAAAGTCCCGGGGAGTAGCGTGTTATAACCATATTTTCTTTTGGCCATTGTAGTGTCTATCCTTCTTCGATTTACGTATACGAAGTACCCGTTTAGCATCTTTAAGCTTTTTTACAATCTGACCAAGTAAGAATAAAAGTCAAACAAAAGCACATAGCATACTCATATGTTGGAGATGTAGATATCAAGAGCGGAGGGTTGGGATCCCATTAACCGGTTTAATCCCGGCACATCTTTGTGTCTGTCCCAAATCAGGGCCTAGAATTCCAACGTCGTATGTCGTGGTCTTTATTGTGTTCAGTGATATCAGTTAAGATGATAGGTAAGTGTTCATTTTGTTAATATTGATGGAATTGATGACCATCACTGAAGCTTTCTTTTCATAATCTTAGCTAATATAGCTGCCTATTATGCTCACGTGACATTAAGCAACAACCAATCAATCACTCCTAACAATGCAGAGGTTAATAGTATGGCCGGTCTTACTTCTTGTCACCGCCTTTGACACTGCGGACTATAAATCTCTAGCAATGTTAATTATATTGAAATAAATGGTAAATAATTTATATTTGTACGTGACCAGCATGATAAATAATTGAATTAATGATTAATAAATTATGTATTCAACTTAAATTTGTTTCAGATATGTCGATGTCGTCTGTGAAAATGTCATATCAAATTTGTTATATACCTTGGTAATATATGCACCGCGCGTGCTTTCAATAATTTAAAGAAAAAAATAATTACGATTTTGATAACTTTTTTGGGGGGAACAACTTTTCGTTTCTTTTCGTCCTGTTTGTTGTATTATGTTCATAGCCCCGCATCCAGGAGTGGCCAGACATAATTTATAAAGACCAACTGATATAAATATGACAATGGTGCACAGATGTAACGGAGTGTATCTACTAAAAGCAGATTGTTCAACATGTCAATAATTTTATCTTGTGTTGTACATTTAAAAAAGTACCTTAACATTTGATGTATGAGTAATTTTAACGCATAGTTAAATACATCATTGATTACATGTAGCAAATGTACGTTTACACCATCACAATTTACCTTCAAACTTTACCAATTGCTTCAAACACAAATTTAACCGTGTGAATGTACCTTATGATTTTTTCTATTAATAATTTGGGGTTAGTTAAGAATGGTTTGAAGATAAAGAGATAGTCAGAAGTAGTCAATAGAAGAATAAAAGACTAATAGTCTAACAATGATCCACAAAGCACTACACAGAAAACGATACTTTGAGTAAAACGAAAAGCACTAAATCCCGGGATGAATTCCTGTTCTACCAAAGGATAAGTAGTTACATGTATAGACTAACTTATTAAATTATTGAAAATGACCACAAGACAAGTGCTTCTAATGGTAACATCAGAGCAAAGCAATATATAACGATATTCTAGACAGCATATAGTAAAACCCATGAGTTTGGGGTGCGGTTCAGATTTGGAAGAATGTCCTTTATATTGTTATTGATTTTCTTTGTCAAAACTTTAGATTTTTCTTCAAAATAGTTTTGAATGATTTCCATTTTTTTTCATCTGTAGACAGTCATTTTAGTGACAAGATGTGTATAGTAGGGTGCATTATGGGAAATGGAATAAACTCTAACCCAAAGTTATTTTTTAATGACCCTCTTTCCAGTAATAAAAAATATAAAACAGTACGTCACTTTGATATTAATATCGTTATTGATTAATGTTATCATTACATGCAGTTGAACACCATCTTGTAGAAAGTAAAATAATGACATGCTAATTGATTGGTCTTTTAGGATATAATGCTAATTGATTGGTCTTTTAGGATATAATGCTAATTGATTGGTCTTTTAGAATATAATGCTAATTGATTGGTCTTTTAGGATATAATGCTAATTGATTGGTCTTTTAGGATATAATGCTAATTGATTGGTCTTTTAGGATATAATGCTAATTGATTGGTCTTTTAGGATATAATGCTAATTGATTGGTCTTTTAGGATATAATGCTAATTGATTGGTCTTTTAGGATATAATGCTAATTGATTGGTCTGTTAGGATATAATGCTAATTGATTGGTCTGTTAGGATATAATGCTAATTGATTGGTCTGTTAGGACATAATGCTAATTGATTGGTCTTTTAGGATATAATGCTAATTGATTGGTCTGTTAGGATATAATGCTAATTGATTGGTCTTTTAGGATATAAGGCTAATTGATTGGTCTTTTAGGATATTTGTTGACAATGACGTAGTGTATCCTCTATCATTCAACTACAAACTAGGTTAAAGGTCAAACTCACGTTAAATATGAATAGTGGATCATTTGTGTAATACATATACTTGTAATTGCTAAAGGAGATTTTCTCTCATCTTCATTTACAGTTGTAGATCCAGATTTTTAAGATAGAGAGGGCATAAAAAAAGGCGAGAGGTTTAGGGACCGCATATGTCCCAAACGAATCTTTGGATTTGACGATTACTAGTATCTATTTCAAGCTCGAAATGGATTAGACTTACAGGACGGTACAAATGCAATTAACCAAATAAGAAAGCCAATACACTGTACATCACAAATAAATGCTTTATTTCCTCCAATACCACGATACGTACTCCTGATTTATATTTTTCGTGGTAGCAATGGCATGGTAATTTAATTTACATTTATATATACATATGCTATCAATTTCTATATATTACAACTAAGGTTAGAGGGATTGTATTTCTAGACCATGACTAGATGTGCTCGCCATTCAATCATGTGAGACCATGTTTTCAGCAACATGCGAAAGGACTGTGGTTTTCTTTGGTATTCCGCGTCCTTCTACCAATATTGCTGAAACATTGCTAGACGTGTATAGCCAATCACAATCTTAATCCAGTTTGTGTTATTGTAAATAAGAAATAAACCTTCATCGATTTATAGCAGAATCCATGTTGATTTTGTTTTATCACCAATGCTGTATTTCATTTTAATGATTTTTTTTTAATATCATTGGATAAATTTTAAAACCTCCTTGAAATTATAATGAATATATGCAGTGCAATACACTTCATGTACTAAATATTTATTTTTCTTTGTAAACTAACAAACTAGGCTAAACTAACAATCGAGACTGAATTGTTAATTACGCTACTCTTATTAAAAAAATGTCAGCAAACATTGGAAGCTTTTTTATTTAAGTTTAATTTACTGAACACTGTATAACAAGAACCCTTTTTTTAATGTGATATATTGATTTAACTTTGACAATAGGGTCTGTATAATAGTGTCTTCAATTTGTGTATAAAGTGGGTTTTTTTTACATTCAATGTAAATAAAATTCCTCTTTGAAATGCCGTAAGACCGACAGAAAACGTCTGAAAATAAAATATTTCTGTAATAAAGATAAAAACTTTAAAATATTGTTTTTTTTTCAATATTACGATACCAGTATCAAAATTACATCTTTGATAAACGTTAAAAACATGTGTGTCAAATAATAACCGCGAAAATTTGAATTTGAGAAAGAAAAGAAAGAAAGACAAAATTGGACAACTTAATTAATTAAGGAACGTGGAACTTTTACTATATAACTGTATATTAGCTACAATCGCCAGATATTTCAGATTTATGTAAGCAGAACTTTTCTTTTTTAGCGTACAACGTACCTTAAGAAGGTAATTCCAGAAAGCGTTGTGTGCACTGAATTGCATATCTATGTTTTTATTAGCCATTATATGTTTTGTTGATAACAATCACATCCATATCACTGTATCTAGTAATGAAATACCAACAACAGACGAATATTGATGGTGTACATTCTTTTGTTAATGCGGTACAAGTTTATCCTTAGGTGGGGAAATTCGCATGTTACACCATTGTCGGTACCCTACAGCTGATCACGCCCCGATTGCTCTCTACTCATCGCATGTGTGTCACCCGACAAAGATTAAAATTATGTATTTTGATTCAAGAAGAGTTTGAAGGGGTAATCATATATTCAGGTATGTATTTTGGGGAAAACCGCTCGTAGCCATTGGATGTCGGTAATCCTCGTTATAAATAAAGAATTAAATTAACTGGCAGAGAAACCCTCGTTTCTTTGAAAACGGGCATTGTAGTTACCAATCAAAGTCTGCGCTTAATACTGTTAATCTCTTCATCATGATAGTACAAGTTATATAAAACAAGGTTTTAGAATTTTTTTTTTTTTTTTTTAGGCCTTCGAAAAGATATTACGGGGGTTAAGGTTTTTCCTGTGATGTTGGAATGTATTTTCTAATTAATTTTGACATACCTACGTGTAACAAATGTGGATATAATATGATTAAAAAACAGAACTCGTGTGTTTATCATCTTATTAATGTATTATATGAATTACCTTGTCACAACAAATATGTCATAGGAGTGTGGCAAGGCTGTTTGGTATTTATCTTTTCATCAATATGAAAAACCAATTGAAGAACAAGTGGGCTCTTCAAGTGAAGTTGACAATCAACATTTTTCAATGTATTGAACTTAAGAATCCTACACAATTGCTCATTTCTAGATCAGAATTGTGAGGTTTTAGATTTCAATTAAGAATATATACATTGTTTATTTTTTTTTTTTAATTAGAACAATTGATTGTTGTAGGTGATACATATAGTATTTTGGAAACGGAGCGGAGTCCCTGGTATACATAATTCGGGAATATTTGGGTTTCTATCCCTATGATATGCGTCTGTGTTAAATAAATGGAATGCAATTTGTCATAGTACACACATGTAACGATAGAGAAGGTATTTAATAATGAAAATAATTTCCATATGAGGTCTAGGACGTGAACATTGCACTTTTTAGACAGAACAATAATTGTAAAAATAAAATAAATAACTGAGAACATGCATACTGTCGGATAATGTTGTACCCCTCTATAAAACTGGAGACATGCTCATGGTTATAACCAACATTGTTACAATAACTGTGTTTATTGCATATTCAAAATATTGCAAGATTGAAAACAAATCATCGAGTTACGCAAGACCAACAGATAATATTGCAATAAATGTTTTGCTTTAGACCATTTCTCACCAAAATCATCGGTTAACTGTAGTCGTATTATCCAACGAAACACAAATATTGAAGGACAATAATTGTATTAATATACGTCGTATAATTGGACAGGTTTGAACGTATTTACCCAACAGAAAGGGTGCACATTTCTTTTTAGCGACGTTTATGTACATATTTATACTTTTAGGGAGAAGTCTTCGCTTGTCTTGACTGGTATTTTTGCAAATATATTGTCAACATTGATAAAGGACGCTGGTCATGAAGTGGAAGTAACGCTTTATCAACAATCTTTACGCTTAGAGATTAATATACTCCAGCTTTTTATATATATGTTTTATCACGTAAGTTCTCTTTCATTAGATATCTGCTCATGGAAACCAGTGTTTTTATTGTGATTGTCCTTTTGCACTAATATCATAATATGTAACAGACAAAACAAAAATGGAGATACATTCCGTTTTATGCAAAATGTTTGATAATAAAAATACAAAAATATAATCATAATATGGCTAATAATGGCCAACAATCCATACATATTGGTATACCAACAGTCTATTGAAACCCTCAAAAACCGAACACAAACATGTATTCTATCAAGATGTCCAGCATTTTACCCATGTCATATCTGGGGCGGGGTTATTGATGTGCATTGTCACTATCAGCAACTTTTTCCTACATGTATATCACGACTACCATAATTAAATGGGGAAATACTGGACAGCTATTCCGAACAGACGGTGAATCCCGGCCATAGGTATATACATGTAGGTGTCTGGAAACTTTATAACCGAAGTGGGTATCTGGGCGCGGAACCACGTCAGTGATGCTAGGCTTGAGGCCAGGCCTCACGATCATAAAACTTTCGATAAATAGTTTTGTTCTCATAACCCAAAAGCATCCAATTAGCACGATGCATTTATTGGATATGACGTTCTGATTGAATATTTTCCTTTCGAGCATGAGTACAAGAAAAGTTTGAAAATACCACAAGGGACAATCAGAAGCTGCAAATAAAAGAAACACTGTCAACACAATGGCCAATAGAAAAAGGACAATTACACAGAAAACTAAAGTCCCATTGAAAACTAGTACTTAAAAGTCTTATGACCGCAATGCCTGTAGTCAACTACATTAACCAGTTGGTCATCCAAACCCTCTTTGGTCGTGTCTATTGAAATAATGTTTATCATTGCATATAATAAAACTAGATTAGATACATACCTGCTTTGCTTATACTATTTTCTCTTGACAAAAAAATGCTTGATGTGTATCGTCAGACGAACATTCAATTGTCAACCGAGTACAGCAGTTTAATATGTATTTAAGTTAAAATAAAAATTATTGATATTGCTAAATCGAAAAGAAGTTGTAAATCAAAACTCAAATTACTTGTTGATAATAAAAAAAATCGATTCATGGAGATTCAATCGTACATATGAGAGAAAATTCATTAATCGATGTTGAATCATATTTCGTAAAACAACACTCGAATCTATAAATCTAGCTTACTCTATTCTTTACTTATTGAAAGAGGATTGCATTACACCCGATGGTTAAGAGTGGTGCAACTCACAATCAATGGTGTTTCACACAAACTAGATCAATGATAGTTCAATTATCCCGTGACGGTCGTATTTCGGTGTGGTCGAATATATAAAAAAGCATCATGCAAAATGTGTTTTAGGTATATTGTCATTCATAAGTGAAAATGAGTAAACAGTGGCAACTGAATCACCCTGGAACTGGTTCTGATTGCCTACATTTCAACAGTGTTAATGATAACATTGCTGTTGATTGCTATACA
This sequence comes from Bathymodiolus septemdierum, assembly GCA_963383655.1. Classification (NCBI taxonomy): domain Eukaryota; kingdom Metazoa; phylum Mollusca; class Bivalvia; order Mytilida; family Modiolidae; genus Bathymodiolus; species Bathymodiolus septemdierum. The sequence continues at coordinate 113,776,251 of OY726517.1, read as the reverse complement.
ACAATCGGAGATGCTGTGTATTTTGCTGAATAAAACTTCAAAATATTATCTCATTAAAACAACACAAGAGTCATTAATGTGCAAAGCAAACTATCATTGAGTTGGGTATTGGATGGTGGTTATCAATGCTTTCAGCTTTATTCGTCATGGTAACTGGAATATCGGGAGACAACAACCGACCTGCCATAAAAAATTGACACATGTTATCACCTACAGTATAAGTCAGATCATACTGTTACCATTAAAGCCACAAAAAACGGCAAGCATAATTTCCATATATGGTTTTACCACATCATCTAATGAAATATTATTTCTAGTTTTATGCTACTGCAAGGGAAGTTAAATCCGATACGCTGGCTCGGAATCAGGATAATGTGTCCGAGTGGGGCTACATGTCTATCAGCGAACTGTTGTTTCAGTGAGCTAACATTTTCAAAAATTTCACTAAGCGTGTTAGTCTAGTACACAGCGGACTTCATCATCATTTCATTGAAAACATTTACGCTAGAGCATATGCCTATAATGTTGAAAAATTGCTCTGAGTTGGCGTTAAACAACAATCACTCATTCACCAAATATATTGGGAGAAAAAGTTTTAAAATTAGTCATAGCAAACACTATAACCATATTCATATTTTAGTTATTTAACATTACGTACACCACGTGGTGTCTAAACATTAATCAATTATTACTTTATCTATAAATGTTAAGTTTTTCATTTGACTTTCCTCCACATGTGTGTTAAATTCTTCCTTATACTGACAACAAGACAATATCAATAAAATTCACATTTATCTCAATCAATAGAGAGATTTATTAGATATGTCTCCGTTCATTCTTCATTCAACAATATTTGTTGTAACACAATGATATTAAACGACGTGTTTTGGTAGCGTACAGTCACAGATGTTGTACATACCGAAATATATGATAGTGTTCCGGGAATGTATACAGTAAAATAAAATTTTCCCTCCCTTGAAGATTAACAGAGTTTAAAAGGTGTTAGTCCTACTCTAGATTGATACACAAAAGCACAGGTGTCATCTTATACAAAATATTTCAATTATTACTGTCATTCAACCTTCATTATTTACTTTTATAACATATTTAATGTTTGACTAATACCCTAAATCTGTTATGGAGTAACACAACTATTTCATAATATTAATAAGTGGTTCAGACCTTAGTATATGTGATACCATTGGCGGTGTAATGGTTAGCGTACTCATTCTATGGCGTGAAGCACATGGAATTAACAAGTACAGCAAACATTGTTTGTCCTGGTGTCAGGATAGTGTCTGCTCACTGACTGTTGTTTCAGCAGGATCTACAGAATATATATTAACATTTATACTATCGCTAAAAATTATATTAGCGATAAACTACAATTACTTATTATATTCTGTATATGTTATTGGCCATGTATTGTACTTGTAGTTTACGAAAGGAGCAATCAGAAGCCGTAAATCGAAGCAGGGCAGGCACTACAATGGCCAAAAATAGGACAAAAGAACTACGATCTACAAAACACTGCACAGAAGATCGAGCAACACGTAAAATTCGGCAATGAACTCGAGTATTCCCGAAAGATTAACAGTTCCTGCTCCACATGAGACACCCGTTGTGCTACTATTAAATGACATGAACATCATCTGACATGGACATCGTGTTGGACAGTAATACATATATGTAAATAAATGCAAACTATATTAATAAAACATGAACATGTAAGATTGTTCAATTTTGAGATATTAATATATGTTAATAAAAACATAGATATCAAATTTAATGCGCATGAATCATTTCTGGAATAACCTTCATTAAATATGCCCAAATTCATCGTCATTTTCTTCGAACAATATAGAGTTCTTAGCAAGTATGAACGTTTGTACATTTTTAACGAATATAATTAACTCAATTGTTTCTGAATAATACCGGTATATTGATTGTTATATTATGCCAATTTCAGCAATATTTCAGCTGTATCGTAGCAATTAGAAATTACATAGTTTAATTACCATAACTAGAAGACCATATGTATGTAAAACAATCTAGATGTATATACAAATATTAGAATGATTTAATGAACAGGATCATTCCTTCAGAAAGAATGTTATCTATTATATTGTGTCTGATAATTAATTTCTTTTAAAATTTCAAAATTGTGTCGTCTGCGATATTTACTGATGAAATAAGTAGAGAGATGATGATAAAATCCAATCTTTATGTCGAAATGAGAGTCATCTAGCTGTCGCGTATTAGTTATAAATACATTTTTATGTCTGAATGAGGATCATCGTGTATTGTTTAGAAGTAAAATAACTGTAGATATCAAATTTAGTGCGCACGAAGTGTTTCTGGAATACTCTGTATCAACTCCAAATGGTTGGTGAGCCACATAATTAAAAGTTTTAAAGTTTTAGGAGAAAGTAAACCAAAGGGCCTAAAATGGTCACCTATGCCTGGGGGAGGAGAACCTTAGTTCTAATAATAATTACATTATTTAGGAACTGTAAATTAACAAAAGGCCATAATATATTACAGATGTGATAATTTGCAAATGGCTAATTGTGGTGATCAGTTAGTACTTAGTTGAATTTATTTGTGTATGTCTGGCTGTTGTGATCTTTTGGGATAATCATAGATGTTTATAAGATAGACACAAAGGTGTATGAAACATCTATAAGGAAATGGTTACCTCTATAGAAAGAAATGGAAAAATACAATGCATACGGATTTTCTCAGCATGTTAGTAAATCACGATAATCTATTCATATTTAAGATTGTATTATTGTTTAGAGTTGTCTTCCTTTGTAATCGGTGCCGATGGATTCTTAAGTTTGTTTGGTTTTTTCAACAATCATATACATTTACTCTTCATTTTCTGTTAACAATGCACCTTGGTCGTCCATGTCCCTGTTTTACAATAAAAGATCAAATGCACAGGGTCAGACATGTATTTTACACAATAAAAATCGTCATATTTATAAATCATCACACACAGAGAAACGGGAAAAATATACTTATATTAGATATATATTCCGTGTTGTAATGTCCGCTTAAAAAACGATGTTCGGCTCGTCTTTACCGCTAGTTGTTGTAGGAGAAATAATGTCTTACTTACGTTTTTGTGTTTGCTTGCTTATATTGGTGTCCAACACATATTGTGTTATGTCTTTATTTTTATTTTTTTTCATCTTGTCTGCCCAGTGTTGTCATTTTCTTTGGATTGTCCATTCTTCATTGCTCCTTCGGTATTCTCTAATGTGTATTAATTAATCAATTTTCTAATTAAATAGTAATATCATCCATTAACGGAAAATATTCAGGGACTAATTGTATAAGGATTTACCACTAATTAAAAATGTCATACCTCAGATTCAGTACCTGGAATTGTTCTACACTAGAACTGCCTAAAAGATAATGTTTATGTTGTAATGTCCTCATATCATTAAATAATAGGATAATATACCACACAGCATAATTAGATCAATCAATATAGAAGATTTAACAACAACGTAGTCTGGTGATGGATGCTGGGGGGGGGGGGGGGGGGGGTAACATCTAGAGGTTTCTGTTGGCTTACACCGTGTGTATGTAGCATAGTCTAAGACACATAACACACATCATGTCACACATTTACACAGAAAACCTTTTCACTGTCCAACATAACACACATTTACACAGAAAACCTTTTCACTGTCCAACATAACACACATCATGTCACACATTTACACAGAAAACCTTTTCACTGTCCAACATAACACAAATCATGTCACACATTTACACAGAAAACCTTTTCACTGTCCAACATAACACACATCATGTCACACATTTACACAGAAAACCTTTTCACTGTCCAACATAGCACACATCATGTCACACATTTACACAGAAAACCTTTTCACTGTCCAACATAGCACACATCATGTCACACATTTACACAGAAAACCTTTTCACTGTCCAACATAGCACACATCATGTCACACATTTACACAGAAAACCTTTTCACTGTTCAACATAACACACATCATGTCACACATTTACACAGAAAACCTTTTCACTGTTCACTGGTATCTGTTGTTCTACCTCGAACTCTCTTTTCTTCCAGGTTTCAACACAGTAAGAATGTGATTATGTTAACCTGTAATACATCTGATGGTTTTTGCAGTTTGTGGGAACCTTCGTTCATGTTAACAAACAGTACCACATGCTTTTTTATCAGTTCCCCATTGATTTTCAGCTTTTCAAGATATGGCCACTCTTACTAAATGTAAGCAATACTTTAACTGGAGACAGTTTCCAAATCTACCCTAAAATCAACAATGCTGTGTAAGGATGTTGTATTATTACAAATTTGTAAGATATGCTGATTGTCGAGAAACATAACATTGCATCTATTTTACATTAAAATGTTCGTTATCTAGCCACTGTATTATGAAAAGAAAGTATAATCAGTGATGGTCATCAATCCACCAATATCAACAAAGGTAACAAACACATCTCACCTGAAATCATTGAACACAAACGAGTACTACAAAATCTACGTTCTGCTTTGGGAAAGGCACACAAATGTTCATTTGACCTTACATAGCAATCAATCAATCAATCAATCAATACCCTGCACTGTAATATGTACAAATATTTCACTGTTTTAGTCCCTTGTGTAAGCACAGAATGAAAGAATCTTTGCTAAATAGAAAGGGCAAAGGAAAGAACGACAATACATAAAAGGTGAAAAAAACAAAAACACAACACGGAAAGCTAAAAAGATAGATGAACAGTACGATTCTATGTACTCCCAAAGAATATACAGGTCCTGGTTCTTATATCCTTGTATAACCCATTGTTATTGAGTAAAGTTTATAGAATTACACAGGTTTACTAAATACGGAACCAACAAGGTGTAGATTGTGTCATGTGGTAGGCACAGCAATTAGAATAATCCTAGAACTCATTATACATATGTGTTGGAAATAATACTGTATATATAGCAACCTTGAATGTCCAACTCGGGATATGAATGACTGTGGCCTATGATGGTAAAAACAAGTCACCGATTGTGCAGGGTGAAAATAATTCAAATTTTTGTTGCGTCTTCGAATGCAAAATTGAAAATATCATGGGAAAATCTGTCATGAGTGTCTGATGGATGATTTAAGACTGTCTGATTTCGGACAACAACTGTCAGTGAATACGTTATACACCATAATAAATAAACGTTAGAGAATACCGTAGGGGCAATCAAAAATGGACAATCCAGGGAAACTGGCAACATAGGGTACACAAGACGAACAAAAACAAAGCAAAAGCACAACATAATATGTGTCTGACACCACTATGCGCAAGCAAACACAAATAATGTAAATAAGACACAAGCCCTCATACATCCAACTGGGGGTAAAAACGAACCGAACATTGTTTTATGCAGAAATCGTAACGGACATCACAACACGGAACTCAGAACGTAACGACACATATCAGGACAACACAAAAAATATATAAGGACACGGGCCCCAACACAAAAAAATGGGGATGAACTCATGTGCTCGCGAAGAGTAAACAGTTCTTGCTTTTTATAAGACACCCGCCGTGTTACTCACATATAAAGTCAAGTCGGGTAAATGTTTTGCCAGTGATAGAGGAAAGAAAACATCTACATAAAAAGTAAGATATCCATTATCATTTGAGATATAAGTCACGGACCATTGCATATGTCTGCAAAGCTACGACAGTTTACCATTTCAGATTTTTTTTCTGCAAATTATATTCATACTGTCGGAGTAAATTATATTCATACTGTCGGAGTATCTTTGTGATAAACTGTAACACAGCAAATACCACACTGTCAGAATACAATCCGCCTCCGATTAGAGGAAGACATCATATCGATTTCAATATATTGATATTGATTTTTAAGCTATGTGGATGTTCCGTTACTATTACATTGATTGAACACCTATGTACACAGACAAATATCACCTGTAACACCTGCACATGATGAAAATATCTCGTGCAGCTCCTAGCAACCAGTAGGAAAGTTAATCTAAATTTGGAAATGGATAGAACCACTCAGGGTATCCCTCTACCTGTACAGGTTTATATTGAGTAGACACAGCGTCGCCCCAAAAACGCACGTGTTCACATTCCTTTCAAATGAGAATATTTGTTTTTATAACTTTTACTTTTGAAGATGACATGGGGTTTAACATTTTAAAAGCAAAACTGTGAAAACGGTAAACTGAGCAAACATCACGTAATGTTTTGTTTACCGTTTTAAAATCCGAATGTGACATTATATTTTGATTTACATGAATGCCTAATTAATACGTGTACATTTGTACGTGTGCATGAATAATACGTCGTTTTCTATTAGATCGTTTACCTCTCTGACTTTTTGCATAATTATCATGATGATAATAATAATTTTTATTTTCTCCATGGAGTTATCTGGTATGCATAAATGCTTACATATACATATTGAATTGAAAATCTATTATACCCGCCATGATATAACTGACATATTGTTGAAAGTGGCGTTAAAGGCATACAGGCTGTCAGAAATGATTTTTTTTTTAATATTAAAAGTTGCCAATATTCGATGTTTTATACTAATTGCAGTTGAAATTTTTCATAATATCATACGTAAATAGCCTAGAACGAAGGAAATACGCGCTGTTTGATTTTCTTCCATCCAGTCAAGACTTCAATGTATACCCGCTCAATATTCAAAAATTCATACGACCTACACAGTGAACTCATTCAGTAAAGCGTTTGCGCATGTGCGAAATTGCTTGTTGATGAAAAAGCACATGGCACACACCAAAACATTGACGGATTCTACACGAAAACGACACAAAAAGGAGGATTCAGCAAGCTTTGCGTAAAAATTAAAAAAAGATGTTATACCGACCTACTCCATTTTTCTACACGTAAGCATAATTTAGTATCTTTTTTCGGCCGAATCGTATTTTGACAGTAGAATTGCATCGTAGTTTATTGCATATTCTTTTCTTCAGAAGAAAACGCAAGGTGATATCTCTTTTAAATTAGTGTTGTCAATAATATGCAATACAATTTTCCCTTTATCGGGACCCTTTGCAGAGTTTGGGTTTGTTTTTATTGATTTCATCATGTATTTCCGATTTTAAGTGTCATTCTTACTAAATACCATTATATAATATTAACTGATTACTCCGGGATCCAATTTCATAGATATATTTCTTAAATTATATTAATTCTAACGAATTTACATGCAAAATGCTTCCTGGTTATTTATAGCAGTTATCAGTATTCGGTAAAATTCGGAAATAAGAAGCCGACTTATAATTAGGTGTGTTAATGGCGATTCCATCGACAGACATTCGAATTCTTTTCACTAATTACGACATAATAGCATATTTTTTAAACCTGGCTTCTTGTTCAGAACATTTTATTAGTATAAAACATCGAATATTGGCCACTTTTAATATAAACAAAAAAAATTAATTCTGACAGCCTGTATGTCTTTAAGATTCTGACAGCCTGTATGGCTTTAAGATTCTGACAGCCTGTATGGCTTTAAGATTCTGACAGCCTGTATGGCTTTAAGATTCTGACAGCCTGTATGGCTTTAAGATTCTGACAGTCTGTATGGCTTTAAGATTCTGACAGCCTGTATGCCTTTAAGATTCTGACAGCCTGTATGCCTTTAAGATTCTGACAGCCTGTATGCCTTTAAGATTCTGACAGCCTCTATGCCTTTAAGATTCTGACAGCCTGTATGCCTTTAAGCATCATAAAACAAACCATAAACCAAACAATTATATGCCATAGACATATAGGAAAATGATTAAAAGTTCCCTTTATATACATCTCAAACAGTTTACCGTATGCTGTTTTTCGGATAGTCGAAAGTGACAATGTTAGTAGTGAAGATATAATTCAGCTGAATGTTTACTTATTGAGCTACTTTTTCGACTTACTTTAAACATATGTTATTGTTATACAAAACAAGACAAATGGATAAGACACAAGTTGTAAACTTATGAAGTCTTCTCCGGTACATATATAAACATTAGCAATGCCAATATATTACAAATACAGATAATATGAATAACTACTACAGCAAAAATTGAAGATAACAACAGGACAAAAACAGTTTTATTGGTTGGAATATAAGAGTCAGTTTTTTATAATATTTATCTTTAAACACAAATACGGAAACGTATATACAAGGTCGTTGTCGTCTGATATATATTCAATATATAAATTTAGTGGACAAATCTTTTAGCAATGTATTTTTGAACGAGCAAGAACAGTTTAGAGTTTTTGTCGTTTTCAAAAGAGGCATTTCCAAATAATATATTTTCAATGTTTATATCAAAACCCAAGTTACTCATGCCACGGAATAGTTGTATTCTGTGTTCAGTATATATATTACATTTTAAAAAGAAATGGTCCACAGACTCGATGTAATTTCCACAATCACAATTACAAGAGGCAATTAAGTTACATCTAAATAGATCACATTTGAGGCTACTACATTTTTGACGTAAGCGAGCATGTAATATATTAGCAATTCTAATACCCGTAGAAGAATATAATGGTGGTTTATCAGGTATGTCATAAGCTTTTCGTATTTCGTTTTTAAACATTTGTTGGCAAAGAGAATTTCTCAAGTCTGGTGGCAGATTGTTCCAGAGTCTAATAGTACTTGGGAAAAAATAATTTTGATATAAACTAAGCCTTCCTGGGGGAATTGTGAAGTTTTTAGAGTTTCGTAAGTTATAGTTATTGGTTTGACCCACCGTAATAGGTAATAAATCTTGAAGATAATCAGGTGATTCGTCACTGACTATGTCATAGAATAATGAGTTTTCTTTTTTCACGCCTAACTGAAAGTTTTTCCCATCCCGTTTCCTTATAGATAGACAGTATACTCGCATAAGACGTTAAACCGGTTACTATACGTGCGGCTTCACGTTGAATTTGTTCAAGCCGTTCTGAGTCGGCGAGAGTACAATTATCCCAAACCTCTCCTGCATATTCTAAAAGTGGACGAATAAAAATTAAATACATAGTTTCAATGAAATTTCGAAATACCTTAAATTTAAGTTTTCCCAGAACTGCCACTTGTTTGAATGTTTTTGCAATAATAGTATTTATGTGGTTTGACCACTTACAATCTTTGTTTTATTTTAATCCTCAGATATTATTAAACACGTCCGTCCTTTCGAAATATAAACATGATAATTATGTTCAACCAAACTATGCTATGAATGTTGATTTCTGACTTTTACCTCAATTTTGTTCTTTTTGTGACTACCAAATATAAAAACACTCTTTGGTAGAATAAAAATAGGATAGAGTAAATGTATTACAGGTTTTATGTTGTAATGTTATACTTTCTGTCTTTTTTTCCTAATTCCTGTTCAAAAACGATTGCTTACCACTTCACAACATAAAGGATATTACATGTAAGGTGTGATATTACAACACTTGAATTGGTCCAGTCTTGAAGACAAACGTAAATATGCTCGACTTGTCATAATTAATTAAACATAAAACGAAAACGTAACTATTGGAACAAACGACTGGTTTCATGAACCCTTGAGACAATCTCGAAACATTCATTCCTCGTCTTTCATTGTCTAATAGATCACTTGATTATTTAATGCTGCTTTATTCTCTATCGAATGCTAATTTATGAAATACGTCAATAGTTTTTACATCTTACGGTTGTCATGTGCAACCTCTCAACTTGTTGAAAGTGGTGATGTGGACGTTTAAGAAGTTGAAGGTTTAGCTGAGTTTGATAATAGGTTTTCTAATTGTTTTAGATCGAGAGCCATTGCAGAAGTTAAATAAAGAACTTCCCATTTATTGCTATGAATAGATTTTGGTGTATATTTAATGGTCATTGTACAGATTCAATAAATAAGCCTCTATATAGTATTTTGCAATTTACAATAAGTTTCATTTTGGCATTGGGAAGCTCAACTTCTCACTATTGCCCTCCTACCGTTCTAGACCGACGTCAAATGAATCTGTTCTTTTGATTGATTATATACAATTATAGTCTTTTGTTGAGGTCAATGCGAGTTTCTATGGACTTTAAAAACGATATTCACCGAAGCCTTTAGTCTGAGGTGAATTTCGTTTTTAAGACCCATAAAAACTCTTATTGACCGATACAAAAGACTGTAATTGTTTTATTACATTAAAATGAAAAGTGAAAGTGAAACCAAGTCAATATGAAATTAATCACTTCATTATGACGTCATACATAATGCAATGGAAAGTGAAAGTGAAAGCGAGTCAATACGAGTTTTAATCAAACAATATCAAATTTTACGGAATGTCAGGTGACAGCATGATAGCCAATAAAATTGCTTAAATAAAACCATTATGTAATAATTATAATTATTAACTGCGTGTTGTCCTATCTTCATTGTTTGTATTACTATTACATGCAGAGAAGGTATGATAGCATATATCCCTACTATCAAAAGATACTGCGTTCTCGTTGCTCAACTGTTAGCTTTCTCGGTAATATTATGTCTACCAATCAGTGCGTCTTTTTCTCCTTTTGCCTTCTTTTATTGTATTATCTGTCCTTCGAATGACGATTCCTGATTACCCGTTGGCTATAGTTTCGATTGAAGATACTATAGGATCCCTTTCTTGTGCAATAGTACAAAGACAGTGTTGACTGTTATATTAAGTCCATTGCTTGCTTACCGTTCACGTGTAAATATCTTATGTCATTAGAAAAACCATGGTGCCAGTGCGAAATTTCATTTCGTTGCAATTCGACATTATGATATTCTGCTTATGGTGCACTATAATTTAGAACATTGATGACAGAACAACCCAAAAAACTCACGAATAAATTATATGCATTGATCACAAAATGTATCATTCGATTTGAGATCTTATGTATGCCCTTCAAGAAAAATAATAGGTTCAGATAGGTGGAATGTTAAGATCATCGCACAGGAAACCACCAAAACTTTGTGTTATCGAAGGTCCTCAAGTTGTTATGTTTTATCTCATGCTATCGTGCTTAAGAAAACATTTCCAAGCTTGAAGACATACACGGATATTAATTCGTAATTTTGCTATTTCATTTTCACGCCAATTGCGATGTGATGACATTTGTCAGTTTCTTGCAACAAGGTGTGTGGTTTTCTATGGGTACTCTGGTCCATCAATAAAACTGACGGCCATGATATTACTGAAATATTGTTTAATATAGGATGAAAACACCATTAGCCCTCATATAAGATATATGCTGTTTGCTATCTACGCAAAAAGTGTATATGGTACTGTAATAATTTTGCATATTGCAACACATGTACTTGTTCAGCGATATTCGTTTTTTAATATTGGTAGCATTGTTGAACATCACATGATTAATCTTTCTTTTCGTGATTTGCATTTTCTTATGTATATAATTTGACAATATTACAAATATATGTTGTGTTAAGTGGAAAACATGTGTCAATTATTGTGTGAAAAAAAAGAAGTTTAAAAGGGGCAGACAGGGTTAGACAGATATATAAGATTGATATGTTCCCACGTGATTGGCTTAGTGTTGTTAAGCATTTCCACTTCTCCACTTTGTAAAATAATTATGTGAGGTTGACTTTTTGCGGTGTCTCAAGTGACAATGGTCCTTTCCTTTTAATATAGATTTTGTGATTTTTCTTACTCTTGACTTATAAACAGGAACTGCTAATCCTTCGCGAGCATCTGCGTTCAATTCCTCTTTGTTCTTGTAAGGTTCATCTTTTAATTGTCTGTATTTTGTTTTTGTTTTGTTTGTCTTCGTTCTGTGTCTTGCGCCCATTATTTTCCGTGGATCTAAATGGTCTCTTCTTCATTACATTTGGTTTTCTCTCACGTATATTTAAGTCCAAAAAATTGATATAGTTCATGTTATTGACTGTCAATTAAAGTGTCAATTATTATTGTATAACTTTATTATTTTCAACAAAAGTATTATTTTGCATTAAACATCAATTGTTTTATATTTGATCTAAATAACAATAATTATAGTATCTGTAATTATGGTTCATTTTTCAAATTTCAAAATACGACCGAGCCATATATTTTAATGTTAGTTTTATGATTGATATGCAAACAAACGCGCACCTGTTTAAATGGAAACCAAACTGAATGTATCGACCCCCTCTTTCAAATTAATGTCATTTTGACTATAACTGTGCAAAAAAGAAATTTTGCCTATTTAAAAACAATATTGGCAGTTTTATATATGTGAAAAGGAAAGGTTTACTTCATTGAAATGATCTTGCTTGGGAATTGACTTGAAATTGTAAATTATCTAAGAAAGTGCATGCCAATTGATCAACCATCTCATTTGTGGAAAGGGACTATTATAGCCAACAATTGTGAACTCCTTATGAAGCAAATAAACCAAAGTGCCTAAACAGGATAACCTGAATTGGTTACGGTCAACTGTGTCTGAGGGAGGGTTGCTGCTAACAAGGAAGCTACTTAACCAAAGGTTCCTAAAGAGTTAATTTGAATTCATCACTTCTAAAGTTTTATTGTTCCAAAAACTTTAAATTATTTGGCTTTCCAATCTTTCGATTTTGAGCGTACTTGATGAAGGTTATGCCAGAAACGCGTCGTGCACAATAAATTAGATATCTACGTGTTCATTACAGTCGCCTCCATGATCTGTTCAACTGTTCTGGAATATCGGTGTCGCCAATGACCACGGGCATGTTCCGTTTGTTATAATCACAATCCGGTCCTTTCCTCATTCTTGAGATATAACTGGGTTTGTAACAAGAGTAGCACGACTGCTGCCACTAGGGCTCCACCGGTTTTTAGTACGGTTCACGTTGCTCGATCTTTTGTTTTCTGTGTAGTGTTTCTCAGATTATTGTTTGTATTTTTGTCCGTTTTCTTTTGGCAATTACATTGTATGTCCTTCATCGGTGTACGGCTTTTGATTACCCCTTTGGTAACATAAAACTCTTCTATCTTTAGTTTTATCAAATTGCATTATTTAGGAACTGTAGATAATTTCAATCATAAATTTGGGGGCTAATAGTCCACCAGTAGAGATTATCGACCCAGTGGTAGTAATATACAAACCATCAGAGTCTAAAGAGTGGAAAGCCAACTATTGTAATTGCATGGTTGGCAATGTCTATAGATGTCTTGTCACTTAGTAACTACGGTTTTACTGAAAGCTTACCTGTAATATATCCTGGTGATCATCCAGTTAAACTATCCTATAAATAATGATAAATCCGATTTTATATAGACGTACCCGTAAAAACAGATTATTAGGGATAATTGAGTTCCATGATGAATAATAAACGTCGATTTCAAAAACAGTAAACTTCAATCCTTGAGTAACAACATTTGAGTTCTTCTGACTACGGGGTGTTTGTATCCAGGTTAATATGCCATTTTAATGATTGTTGTTCATACCAGGGATTATCATACACGGGGTACTTCTCTTGTCTGTTAAATAGTTTAACCAAAGTTGGTTCATAAGAAAGGTGATATCAAAATTTGTGCGAATGACGCGTTTCTGGAATGACCTTCATCAGGAACGCTCAAAGTCAAGATATTTGAAAGCCAAATAATTTAAAGGTCTTTGTGAGCAAGAAATCCAAAGGACCTAAACAGTGTAGCCAAAATGGACTAAGATCAAAGGGCCTAAACAGGGTAGCCAAGATCGGCTATGGTTACCTATGCCTCACACTCTTAAAATATAGTTGCCACATGTGCTTAAACTTGCAGCACCAGCTCCTTTTCATAAGGACACTTTATGCAATATACCATTACATGTCCATTGTTTGCTCCTGAGACGTCTATTTGTTTTATTTTAATGTAAACATTTCAGCAAGAATATTGGAAGATACCAAAGGGGTAATCAGAAACCGTAAATAGAAAAAGGATAGACAACACGATGGCCAAAAGAAAAAGGGCAAAAGGACTAACAATGATCTACAAAACACTACACATAAAACTAAAGATCGAGAAAAAGGAACCCCACTAAAAACTGGGAATGAACTCCACATGTGGAGCCCGTCGTGTTATACATTTGACAAACCCGATGATAAAAACAAAATGAGGAAAGGACCGGATTATGATTACGACAATTGGAACATATCCGTATTAATTTGTAGCTCAGATATACAGGTTCGTACCACATACATCCTGGATGTTTCATTAGTGCAAACCTGAATCTGCATATCACAAGGATGAGCCATGCCATTAACAACTTCGTTTCATGTTAATTACTGGTGCCTAAGAACCTTTTTTTTATCTTTGACCCCAGAGTTGGGACCATGTTGATCCAATTCCATTGCTTGTACATAAGAAAGACGTTTATAAATGTATAACAGTTATACAGCGAGGAATATTAAAGCATGAATACAAAAATTGTGCTAATCAAGAATTGCAAACTTTCTGTTTTGGAAATCGAATATATAATAAATCTTGGAAAACAATTGTCCTATTTTCTGCATTTAGGTATAAGTCAATAGACGACTCAGATTTGTCATTATTAATAGGATTTTTTACTGTGCAATCACTAAGATATATTACATAAAATTAGGGTTACCAAGTGACAAGACATGCATATATTTCTAACCGTTAGATTAAATTTCTGGTTAAAGATTTCCAATCCTCCTTTTTAAGACAAACCTCTGACCACAGAGTACCGCAACACTTGTTGTGTAATGGGACATCGACACTGCTCGCTAAGAATTGCTATCTTTTGCTTTTCCCTATGGAGGATCAGATGTATATGGGCAAGTCTGAATCTTGTATTCGCTGTCAATATTCCAGTCTTGTTTTATTTCTTTTGGTTCGCCATTAAGATGTGCACATGGTCAAGCCTATTATTATTTAAATATCATGTTGTTCCATTAATGTAGAGACGCTGGTATTGTGAGGTCATTTGCTAAGAACGTAACTCTACGACAAAACAGTTGATTTCAATTTTCAAATTGTGAACTTTCCATCTATATGTAGCAACATTCCAGCAGCACCTGCATATTGAGTAAATATCTCTGTTGATACGATATTCCAGAGTCTGTGATTCCTATAATGATTTCCTTAATAGAGAGTTGCTGGTTAAATGGAAGCTACTGAATCAAGGGTTCCTAGTAGCTCAGTTGAAGTAGTAATCACTTCGAAAATTTTACAGTCGTCACAATGATTTGGTTAACAGCTATGGAATATCTGTGTCACAAATGATCACGGTATGTTCCGTTTGTCGTAATCATAATCCGATCTATTCCTCATTCATGACTTATCATCATGTTCGTGACAAGAATAACACGATTTGTGCAACTAGTGCAACAGTGTTTCCCTTCGGAAGCATCTGAGTTCACCCCCGAGATTTAGAGTGGTTCGTGTTGCTCGATAGTTTTCTGTCTAGTGTATTGTAGGGCATTGATTGTATTGTTGTTCTTTTCATTCTGACCATTGTATTGTCTATCCTTCTTCGATTTACTACTTATCATTACAATTTTGGTATTTTCAAACTTTTCTTGTCTTAGAGTCATTCCGTTCATTGCAAATCCTGCTTTCGATTTTGATATCGTGAAATCTTCGCATGTTAGGATGCTATGATATGGAATTGTCGTGTCATTTTAGCAGTATCATGTGAAGATTTTGAGGAGGTTCTGAATTTGATATTTAATCAAAATGTTTTGGCGCTTCACATGATAGATGTATTGCTTTCTTTAGCATTTCCGTGGATGAGTTAGGGGGCCAGAGTACATATCACAAAGGGATACTGATCCTCAACTGCGGATAAAGCCTATAATATTTTCTTGCTCATGCTCGCAAACCGACCAATCAGAACATTGTAGGCAGTATATACAGTGCTTTGGTTGAATGATTTTGGAAGTGTGAAACGTGTAGTCGACAGTATTTATGGCGATACGTCATGGCAACTACAGTTTCCTTATTTGGTAGTAAAGGTAGAATCACAGTCTTCACAGGATAAAGAACTACATCCAAGCACAACCATTCGATTCTAAAGTGTTGTTTTGATGATATCAATTGGAGTGGTTCAGCCTTTCAACAACAAAAACAATTCAAAGTTATATTGACTATGAAAACATAATTCAAATAATTTTATTTGTTTGTCTCTTATTTCTCTTTACAACAAAAGTGTGTTGAATAGGGTCCTCTGACCAATAACTATACATGAACACATGTAACTTTTGGTCAAAATCGTGTTAATAAAAACGTAGCTATCGAATTTAGTGAGCGCTGTGAGTTTCTGGAATATCCTTCGTCAGGTATGCTCAAAGTCAAAATATTTGAAAGCCAAATCATTTAAAATCATTGCACAGTTTTAATAGTTGTTATATATACCATTTCTAATATTGGAATTAGAATGCAAAGAGTGTCCAGTTCTGTGTAGAAATGATATCTTCATAACAAAGCAAGTATTATTATTATGGGTTTTTTTGCATTTAAGAGAACCTTGTAGAAATGATAATATATTAATTTTAAAATGCAATTTTTGCTTGCTGTGTTTGTGTACTGAAATGCATATATATAATAGCCTTAGTTTTGCATACATGTATCTAAAATTACAATACAAAACATTCTTTGAATTTCCGACGTCATATGTCATGCTCTTTTTTATGTTCAATAATTTGAGGTAATAGGCGATTGTTCGCTTTGATGATATTGGTTGAATTGTTGACTGTCACTGTTTGAACTCTATCTCTCTATAATATGACATATTAGCTAGTTATCTTTGCACAAATGTGTACAAATTAGATAAGTGAATAGTAAAAAGGGTACATGTATCAGAAAATTAACCCATGATTTTAAATTTCGTCATTTCGTCAAATGTAATAAACAGTGAATGCACACAACAGGGGCAAAGTCTCATTGGCTGAAAGAAATTGGACTATTAGTCCACGATATAATAATCCGTCACTGGCATGATTTACTAGCTATATCTATGTTTGAAATTTACAGTTACTAAATAATATACTTCATTAAAACTTATATCAATCCCCATCAGACCATAGCTGATTTTGAATTTCATGTGTATGCCCTTTGGCTTTCTTGTCATAAAAGACTTATATTTGTTGGCTTTCCAATCTTTTGACTGAGTGTACCTGACGAAGGTTATTATTTGTACTGAATAATGTATCTATGTTTTTATTCAATTAAAGCTGGAATTCCATTAAAAAATCTGTCAATACAATGAAGACAAAAATAACACACTAATAACTTCCTTTCCTCCAGGAAGTCTGCGAACAAAAACTCCTCAATCTGAAGGTCGGTAAAACAAGGAAGAAAAGTAGATATAAATAAAACTCTGGGGATTATTTTACCGGAGTGTGTCATATTTTATATTTTCAATAAAAATGTCACGGTAACAATACAGAAAGGTGCACATATTTACAAGGTATTGTTATATGTCTTTTATCCAAGTGCTCTTGGGTGTTTATAGTCCTCTCAATGAGTCGGCTCAAGTACCTACTTCACAACTCAAAATAAAATAATTTCAATATTCATTCACAAAGTTTATTAAAACGAAAATATAAACATCATATTTCCCTTTGAAAATGACAAACGGCTTACTTTTGGGCAATTTTAATAGGATTATATTTATCACCCTCTAAATTATTTTATTTGATTTTTGTTTGTAAGTGCACAATCTATCATGAGAATATTGAATCAAGATAAAGAAATATTTTAACACCTGTTTGACTTTGATTTTAACATTTCATGTTAGAAAAGTTTGAAGATATACCAATGAACTAATCAAAGGACAGGCAATACAATGGCCAAACAAGATGGAAAATATATACCAATGAACTAATCAATGGACAGACAATACAATGGCCAAGCAAGATGGCAAAGATATACCAATGAACTAATCAAAGGACAGACAATACAATGGCCAAACAAGATGGAAAAGATATACCATTGAACTAATCAAAGGACAGACAATACAATGGCCAAACAAGATGGAAAAGATATACCATTGAACGAATCAAAGGACAGACAATACAATGGCCAAGCAAAATGGAAATGATATACTATTGAACTAATCAAAGGACAGACAATACAATGGCCAAACAAGATGGCAAAGATATACCAATGAACTAATCAAAGGACAGACAATACAATGGCCAAACAAGATGGAAAAGATATACCATTGAACTAATCAAAGGACAGACAATACAATGGCCAAACAAGATGGCAAAGATATACCAATGAACTAATCAAAGGACAGACAATACAATGGCCAAACAAGATGGCAAAGATATACCAATGAACTAATCAAAGGACAGACAATACAATGGCCAAGCAAGATGGAAAAGATATACCATTGAACTAATCAAAGGACAGACAATACAATGGCCAAACAAGATGGCAAAGATATACCAATGAACTAATCAAAGGCCAGACAATACAATGGCCAAACAAGATGGCAAAGATATACCAATGAACTAATCAAAGGACAGACAATACAATGGCCAAACAAGATGGCAAAGATATACCAATGAACTAATCAAAGGACAGACAATACAATGGCCAAACAAGATGGAAAAGATATACCAATGAACTAATCAAATGACAGACAATGCAATGGCCAAGCAAGATGGAAAAGATATACCAATGAACTAATCAAAGGACAGACAATGCAATGGCCAAACAAGATGGAAAAGATATACCAATGAACTAATCAAAGGACAGACAATACAATGGCCAAACAAGATGGAAAAGATATACCATTGAACTAATCAAAGGACAGACAATACAATGGCCAAACAAGATGGCAAAGATATACCAATGAACTAATCAAAGGACAGACAATACAATGGCCAAACAAGATGGCAAAGATATACCAATGAACTAATCAAAGGACAGACAATACAATGGCCAAGCAAGATGGAAAAGATATACCATTGAACTAATCAAAGGACAGACAATACAATGGCCAAACAAGATGGCAAAGATATACCAATGAACTAATCAAAGGCCAGACAATACAATGGCCAAACAAGATGGCAAAGATATACCAATGAACTAATCAAAGGACAGACAATACAATGGCCAAACAAGATGGCAAAGATATACCAATGAACTAATCAAAGGACAGACAATACAATGGCCAAACAAGATGGAAAAGATATACCAATGAACTAATCAAATGACAGACAATGCAATGGCCAAGCAAGATGGAAAAGATATACCAATGAACTAATCAAAGGACAGACAATGCAATGGCCAAACAAGATGGAAAAGATATACCAATGAACTAATCAAAGGACAGACAATACAATGGCCAAACAAGATGGAAAAGTAGACAAGCAATGATTTACAAAATACTCTGTACACCAAAAATTAAATATTTAGCAACACGAACTTTACAAATATAGGTATTCCATCAGCAAAGGCTGATGAAAGCATTTTTTAAGATGAGTAATGGATTGGAAACACAAGACGCAATTTATTACCGGTAGTTTCCAAAGGAAACATGCTATACCGGGCTCAAAATGCAAATGATTCACCCCATCCCCTACTATAGATTAAAATATATTATGATATATGTAATGTTTTATTTATTACAGCTGCTATAGAAAACAAAAGTGCTGCCACAAAAAAAGACCAGTTAGAGAGCTATTTTTATATGACCCTATTGCACTGAATCATGGTGATTGAGACAAGATGGCAATTAATTGAAATAATATCAGTTAAACGTCACTGATCATTACCGTTCTACTGTGTCTAAAATATCAGACCTTCTCCGTGACAAATCAGCAAAAAATGTGTAAATTGCTAAAAAGGGATATTTTTCTATTTTAAATACACCTGTGTTGTATGTTAATGAGGCAAACAAGCAATATTAAGATAAAACCCGTTTAGTCATATATAAGGACTGTCAAAACCAAACATTGGATGGTATTTTATATACTATTAGGTTTTAAGAATTCACATTCCTCCAACACGTTGAACGGGACATATGATTCAATGGTTGAACTATGCAAAGTCAATGAGGTAGACTATTCTGTGCATTGTCAGCATGTTTTGGTGTGTGGTATTTTGAAGAATATGGAGACTTTAAAGCATACTAACTACGCCTTGAATATCTAGACATGAATTTGGGCTTCTAGGAAAAAAAGACTTTTTTTTTAAGTGGAAGATGTGATTACGAAGAAAGTATACAAAACGACGTAAAACTGCTTACAGAGTAATTGATTGAAAAAGGCTGTCGGAAAAATGATATGTTGTTGTGTGACGATTTTCTGACTATTAATAGCTCTAACTGGAGACATTGTGTGAACACTATTTTGAGATTCTGTGCAAGTTTTGATTGTCTTTTTGCGAGTTTTAAAGATGTGTTACTGTGTAATTGTATATAGTATTTTAATACAATAATAAATATTATGTCAATTTATTGATGTTCATTTTGTATTTTGTTTCCATGAAGCTATAAATCAGAAAAGCTTTTGCTTTTGTTTTACTTTTTGTTTTTGTTTTGAGTTTTTGTTGTTGTTTCTTTACAGTTTTTGTTATTCCTGTTGTGTTTATTGGTTTTTTTCTTTGCTGTGTTTTGTTTTTGTTGTCTTTTGTTTGTTTTGTTTTTTGGGGTTTTTTCCTTTTTTTTCCCTTTTTTGTATTAAGAAAAACAATAATGATATCCACTTGCTGAAAAAAAAAATGCATGTCTAGGCAATGTACTTATTTTACACAGCAGTGATAAAAGAAATAAGGAAACTGGTATTTATAGATATATTATATCTTTTAATAGTGCAATTTATGGGTCCTTCCGTCGGAATCATATGTAGTCAGGCGAAGTGGGTACAGTAATATTTGTTCTTTCGGTTCTATTTAGTGGGGTTCGTGCTATTCGATCTTTAGCTTTACGTGTATTTTGTCCTTTTTCTTTTTGCCATTATGTTGTCTGTTCTTCGATTTACGGATTCTGATTGCCCCTTTGGTATCTTCAAACTCTTTATATATCGTTTCTGAATATTGTGTAAAATTACAACATATGATATTTTATTATGGAAGAGAGCAACTCTATATGTCTATGGGTTGTTTTAATTGTAGTGGTTGAGTGAGTGAGTGAGTGAGTGAGTTTTTACGCCAAGTGAGTAATTTTTCAGCTATATTCTGGCGAGAACAAGCTACATTTTGATGAGATCGATGGTGATGGTCGGTTTGTACTTGACCGACAGTCTTAATTAAATATTGTGTTATATTGCTAGCTCATTAGACCAACAGTCTGCTGGTAAACTTATATCTCCACTCTGGCGCATTATCCCGATTTCGAGCCAGTCTTTCTTCTTAATGATATGTGCTTTGTGGAAAAGCAACCGTTTTGAAGAAATAGACATTCAACTGCACTGATCGGTAATTCAATGGTATAAATAAACAATAACAGAAATTACTACATTTCTAGAATTAAAGTTCCCATTCGACCGAATTGTTTAACAAAAGCTCAGAATGTCAATTTATTCAGTGTTGATCATATTTTGTTTTTTAAAAAAATAACCCAAAGCTCTGCACTATAATAACAGTCTTTAAAAAAAAATTGAACTGGAAACTGGTAGTGTACTCATGATTGCAATTTGATGTATATCTTTTTCAGGATTCAGCACCATACGCCACAATATAGCTGAAATACCACTAAAATGGGCGCTGAACACCAATCAATCAACAAATTGTTCAGAACCCTTGATAACGCAGAAATAACCAGAGGAATAATTGTCCAATCTAAGAATTGAGTGATAAATTGATTAAAACTAGAGATGAATTTAAATTATATTTCGAGAGTAGGATGGTCTAGTGGTTAAGACGTTGACTACATAAAACATCACTGACGGATGTTTGAGTACAGTTTGCATTGGTATTTTATTTGCTGTATATTGATTTATCATTAAAACTAAGGTTCTACTGCCTCAAGTGACCGTAGCTTATGTTGACTATCCTGTTTAGAAATTTTACTTTTATTGCTCCCAAACACTTTTATATTATTTTGCTTTCTAATATTTCAATATTGAGCGTACCCGAAGAAGATAGTCCAGAAAGCGTCGTGCGCACTAAATTTGATATCTACGTTTTTATTCTTGCATCAGCTAATATTGTTCTTTTTTCTTTCTCTCTTTTATTAACTTATTTTATTTCTGTGTATTTGTATACTTGTGTCTGTAAAACAAAAATGCACTAAAATATAAGACAACACATTTTATTATGTAATTCCAATCAAGAATTGTGATATTCAGATTAATTTAAAGGCAGTTGATTTATTTTTAATTCAACTCATTTTATTCTATAATTTATATACACCCGTCTTTGGACGAGACGTATTATAGTAAACCGTTGTCCGGCCGTTCGTCCGGTGTCACACTCTAGTTCTACTTGTCCGGTTTTCTATTTTTCTTCAAACTTTACGGGATTATTAAGAATGATGGTGTGACACTGTGTATTTTTTGACGATTTTCGCTTTCGTATTTCCATTCAGAGGTACTGGAATTTTTCGCATTAAAATATTCACAGTTTTGTAAGCGTGTCGAGCACTGATCTGTTCTTTGCCATGACTAGTATTGTTCAAACTTCGCCAGATTATTGTGGTGTCTGTAAACCTTTTGACGATTTTTACTGTTATCTTTCCATGGTTTCAAACTTTTTCCCGATGAAAAATAGACTCTCATTAGCGTGTTAGGTCCTTATTCACGTTTGCCTGGACTGATTTTCCAGATTATTATTTGTTTATTTTGATGTTTTTCACTTTGATGTTCGGGAGTTTTGGGAAATTTTTTACGAATGTATCATGTCCATATGGCCCGACCGTTTATTACATATCACTTTATGGAATTAAATTAAAAAATCAATAGAAGACCCTACTAATTTAACATCTTTTTTATTTTGGATAGATTTGGAAAACTTTAGTTAATCAATATAGTATGCATATCAGTCCTTAGATCTTAACTTAAGATGATAAGGTACAATTGTCTCTGAATCATGGTATTTATGATATGGTGTCCCAGAAAAGGGTTCAAATTATTATGAGTATTTCCTATTATTTTGCAAAATTAATGAAATTCTAAGAAATATTCTTTTCATAAATTTAAGGAAAGATTTATTTAATAGATTACTCTAATCTTGAAAATCTTATTAGCATGTTAAACCAACTAAGCTTTTTCCAAGTTAAGAGAACCAGTGGTTTCTTTATGAAACAGTATATAAAATTGAGGACAAAAGACTCTTTTATTTGCAATTCATTATAACTATGACTATGATATGGTAGTTTTGTAAAATTCTAAAAAATAAAAAAATATTTTATTTATTTATTTATTATTATTTTTCTCTCTTCATCTGTGTACTGTTGTAATTGTTCTAGTCACAAAATCAAGTTTATCATATATATATATATGTGAGGGTTGGTATTTTACTTATATATATATATATATATGTGAGCGTTGGTATGAGTGGATGTGATCGAGTGGTCTAGGGCGCTGGACGTAAGGCTAAAGCGAATGGTGCTGCAGTGTATCAATGGTGTTGGTTCAAATCCCGTCGAGGGAAGAACAAAAATTTGACAGCTCTAAAATCTAATTCTAACACTGTTTGGTTTAATTTTCAGACGTATATATATATATATATATATATATATATATATATATAAACGTCTAAAATGGTTTGTAAAACAACACCAAGTACACAAAACAAAGTGATAAAGAATTAAACACTTCGTTGAATGACAAAATTTTCGTCCCACCGAGGGACTTTATCAATGTCTAATTAAATAAAATCTCGAAACAATATGGCGACTTTTCAAATTTCAAAAAAAGTTTTTGACGGTCCATGTACGGCACAAAAGAACAGTGCTATTTGATACATTTACCAATAATGTCTCATTTTTATATTTATTTTTATTTCTAATTTAACATTTATTTAAATGTGTAGCCCTATTGTATATTTATATTATTGTTATTGTACTTTTATTAATTTATATGTAGGATTTCCATTCTTTTATGCATGTAGTTTCATATGTGCATCTTCTGGTTCTTTTGTGCCATACATGGACCGTCAAAATGTTTTTTTTGAAATTTGAAAAGTCGCTATATTGTTTCGAGATTTTATTTAATTAGACATTGATAAAGTCCCTCGGTGGGACGAACATTTTGTCATTCAACGAAGTGTTTAATTCTTTATCACTTTGTTTTGTGTACTTGGTGTTGTTTTACAAACCATTTTAGACGTTTATAATTGTTTTACTTGTATAATATCGTTATATTGTAACGATCCAACACCCCGTAAGATTGATCGTTGACTGGTTTTTCAGACGTTGTATATATATATATATATATGTATGTGAGGTTTGGTATTTTACTTATATATATGTGTGTGAGGGTTGGTATTTTACTTATATATATATATATATGTGAGGATTGGTATTTTACTTATATATATATATATATGTGAGGGTTGGTATTTTACTTATATATATATATATATATGTGAAGGTTGGTATTTTGCTTATATATATATATATATGTGAGGGTTAGTATTTTACTTATATATATATATGTGTGTGAGGGTTGGTATTTTACTTATATATATATATGTGTGAGGGTTGGTATTTTACTCACATGTGGAAAACAGTCCCATAAGAGAGAAGGTCTGAGTTCATTAAACTAGTTTAACCCTGCCACTGTCTGTACCGAGTCAGGTAAATGAACTGTCGTATTTGTGTGTTAGGGGTATCGCTTTTGCCTCTTTCTACGATTTTTCTATTGAATTTTAGAATTGTTCCCACAGAGTGGTATTTTCTGGGTTTTTTTTTATTTTATCCTTAATATCATTTTTAGTATTGTTGTATTATTGCTTCAAGTAATATTATTTGTTTCCGTTTCAGTTTTTTTTTTTAATTAGATAGTGTAAAGAAAAAAAAGATATATCAGTTTTGTGTGTAATACTTATATATATTTTTCTGGCGAGTATTTAATATATCTTTAGATTAGAAACATGTATATACTTGGACGAAAGTTTAATTTTCATTTAATGATAAGAATAATTGAATGGTTTTCATGGCCAATAAATATAATCCCTTAAGTAAACCTGCATAAGTAATCAGTTGTTAGATGTCTTTATCGGTTTAATGTTCCTCATATATTACATCTTTTGAAGAAATACACTCGTTGTACAGAGTTAAGATCAAATATAATTGCTTTCTAGACATTTTTTTTTTTTAAGTAAATCAATATGAAAATATTAACTGTTTTGTCATTTATTTTATTAAGAAAAGGGAATATTTGCATCTTGCTCGAGATTTTTTTTAAAAGTAAATCATTAAGAAAATATTAACTGTTTTCTCATTCTTTTTTTTTTTTTTTTTTTGCTAAGAAAAGGGAATATTTGCACATCACAACGGAAAATATTTATTTAACAAAAAAAAGACCATCTTATTTGAAAATAGCAACAAACTTTGCTAATTGGTTGTCAACAACACTGAATTTCAAATTTGTTTGGTATTGAATTTTAATTTGATGGTTTTCATATATTTAATTAAATTTTTGTCTTTATCAGACTGAATTTCATCACAGGTCATATTAAGAAATAAGGCTTAATAACATGATATAAAACTATATAAACATTATTATTACTATTAAGACCAAAAATTTGGGACATTTACAAAACTGAAGCAAAATGCATACTACCCACATCTGTGCAGTGCAAAGCATGGGAAAAAACAAAGATATAAAATCAAGGGCGGTTTCCTCATTAAATGAGCCACCCGTTGTCATTTCGTTTTCCTCCCATTCGCTTGACAATCAATTGGGTCCAGTTTACTGTCTTACTGGCTGCTGTCAACTGTTTAATAAACGAGTCGAAGAATTCCACTTGCTCATTTATTTTATCGCCTGTGGTTGAGATGTTTCAATTGTTTGTTAATCAAGGTCATTTCAAAGTTACTTTAGGTTTATGAAGAAATCATTGCAATATCATTTAATAAGATTTTTAATTGGTCTGTTACTAGATTTTTGTTTGTTTCTTGTACTTCATTCAATGTGTACATTGGGCTCGTTGAATATGGTTGGGGTATACAGTGGCGTAGCTAGCATTTTTTGCAGTGCAAGCAACCAAACCTGGAAAGGGGGAGGTTCTGGTGGGGTTTGCCCCTCCTCCCCCCCCCCCCCAGAATTTTTTTTGCTGACTTGATGCAAAATGGTGCGTTCTGAGGTGTTTTCATGGGTAAATTGAATACATATGCAACACATTGATTTCATGATTTTGTTAGACAGAATTTACTTAATAGAATTGCCCAAAATCTGTTCTTCGTGTCTTAGCAAACACGAACTTCTCCATAACTTTGTCTAAATCCACACTGAAATCGCGATGGATATGCATTAATGCTAGCGATGACAACCTATCGTTATTCATTGTTGATCGTACATATGTCTTCAACCGACGTAGTACACTGAACGATCGCTCTGCGGTAGCACTTGTTACCGGCATTGTCAACATGATACACAAGATGGTATCTATAGAAGAATATAGCACCGGGTTTACCGCATCAAGTGTCTCACAAAGTGAAGTTGGCATCTGATCGCGAGGTGTTATACTCCAGCGTGTTCGCCATCGAGCGATCCCCCTCTTGAATTCGTCTAAATTACATGTCAGGTCAGTGTGGTATGTCTCATACAATGTCGCGATTTGTTCGTTCGTAATATTTCCTATAACACGAGGAAGCAGATACTGTGCATAGAAGCGATTTTCTGATTTTATCAGTCGCGACTCCAATTCCATTATCATGTGATCTATAAACGCATAGTACAAAGAAACTTTCCAATACTGTTTTGGCGTGTCTGCAGGGTGATTGGCTCTGGTAGTCTGTCTTCCATATTTTTGTTGCTCTTTATTTTTTTTTCAGCACGCCGATGTGCACGCAACTGCGTGTTGGCGTATAGGGAGCTACGCGCCTGGGTATATATAGGAAATGATGACTTCTAAAAATAAATATGATCTTAAAACATTATGTAGAATTGTTTTCATCATAAATAAAGGCGTGTGTCCTCCCAGTTAAGAGAACGCATAAGGTACCAAACTGTACATATATAATGTAAATGTTGTAGATAGTTTATTGTGTATATCTATATACCATGATGGTTTATCAGATCAAAGATATATACAGCACACGAAACAAACAAGTAAACAACAACATCTTATTAACATACAATTTGAAGTTTACTTCAAGCAGCTGAGTTCACTTTTGTCAGTTATCAACATTATAAAACAGGCACAAGTTAATTGTATAATATATTCAAATAACAGAATAGACAAAAACACGGGAATTCCTCATCTCACAAGTGTATTCGTTTTATGTTTTAACACAAACCCTTATGTGGTGTTTTCGTTGTCTTTCGGCAATTTATCACAATGGAGATTGTATTATCATTTTCCAAAAAAGAGTAAAATCTTGTATAATGAAATGTTTGTTATATTATTATGAGACCCAAATCAAAAGGTGTTTAGGGAAAGATTGACAGTAATAAGACTGTGCATTCTTTATGAACGAGGTTAGGGTTATTGTGTTTAACGCCACTCTCAACAATATGTCAGTTATATCGTGGTGGTCCTTATCAACGTAAAAGGAGTCGAAACGGTCATGGCTGAAAATGGGGAAAATAGGTCACATAATAAGATTGAGTAGTGTCTTGGAAACCAAATTAACTAGTACAAATTTGAATAGAAATTGAAAGCAAGCCATGCCATTTATTTTAGAAGTATCTGGTGGTGTAAACATATTGTCCATGCGACATCTTGAAAATCTGTTTTTAAGTTCAGAGTAAACACATTCAAACGTAAACATTGTTTGAAACATTCGTCATTTCGCAATAAATTTGTTTACAAATGCAAATTTTGTTT
Organism: Bathymodiolus septemdierum; assembly: GCA_963383655.1. Lineage (NCBI taxonomy): Eukaryota > Metazoa > Mollusca > Bivalvia > Mytilida > Modiolidae > Bathymodiolus > Bathymodiolus septemdierum. The sequence goes on along the minus strand of OY726517.1, from coordinate 113,748,354 downwards.
CCTATTTACCGGGCAAGAGAACATTTTGTTTCACAATAGATGTATCTGTTATGTCACATGTTAAAGAACTCTTTTGTATTGAAGGAGAACATCTGCTGAGAAATGATACATTGATATTTGTAAATAATTGCCGTTAGATTTACTTTTAAAATTGTTAGTACCACATAATGAAATAAAAAAAGAAAAAAATCGCCCAGGGTTGGTAAAATCACGCCGCGAAGACATTAGGGCTATTCTTCATTTTGAGTATTATAACAACCAGCAATGATTTGAAAGCAACAACCTCATAAGTGAAATGAACATGATTTGGCATTATACTGACTTAATGAAGCAAACCATGCTCGTTCTAGTTGTAACTGGGAATCCTTCAAACTACAATAGCTCACTGCAGGTCCATATGATAGTGGGCTGTTGTGTCTTAATGATGGGTGAAATCAACCAATCATTGGAAGAATTCTTCGTATTTATTCAATAATTATAAAAGAATGTAGCGAAGTTAGAGTTTATTTAATGAATACCAAATGATCATTATTTAAGGAGATCTCCGTGGTATATTTCGCGCCATAAATTTGTTCTACAGTTTATAGAAATAATTGTCATTTTTCTGTATTATTTGCATTTTTCTTTTATTGATTGGGTGGTTTTGCCATTTTTCAGACTTGTTACGGAAACAATACTAATATTATCTTTTAAGAAGCGGGATGCTATATTTATTTTCATTATAGTTTATAAGAACACTTAACTATATTTCTGGTGTTATTTTTATCATTTTGTAGTTACAATTTTATTTTATTTATTTATATTTAGCCTCGACTTTTCACTATTACTCAAAAAAGATTCACTCTCTATAAAGTTTATTTAATATAGCCAATAATAAACCTTTTAAAAAATCTTGTAAACTTATAAAATTCAAGATTCAAGATTTTATTAACAAAGCTCAGGCACAGTGTGCAACATGAGCATACAGTTATTATAACATAAATACATACATATGAAATAAGACAAAGACACAACAAGAACATTAACATTGGAGAAAAACCAATTTAAAATGATTTTCTCCTCGCGCGGACATTTCCAAAGAAGTAGAAACATTAAAACATAACGAGTAGATTCCTGCTTACATGGTGAAATAAAAAAGGACATAATTATATTGCAACAAAATTTATAACAATATATCCTCACAATACAGGCCATACGAACATATAGAGTTATAATGAGGTTCTTAAACTGTTGATTTATTTAACAGAATTCATTTCTTTCTATTAATTTTGTATAAATTTTATTTTTATTTTGTTACTATTAATAATGATAAATTATTAATAACATACTTAATTTTCTACAACTCTATTTCTTCAATATAAACGGTACTCTCCCAAAAGGTTTTATTTTCTTTCAAATTTTAGCTAAATTAATTAAAATCATTATTAATAAAGGTTTGTGAATATCCAAAATTATCTAAATAAGACTACCAATAAATTTAATGCTAAGCAAAAAACCAAAAATGTACAGTCGTGGAGTTCGGAGTGTGGAACAATTGAACCGTTTGACCTTCAAATCCTAAATTTCATTTATAAGTATGGTATAAAAACATTTATTTTAATTGAAAAATTCTCAATTAGTGGAAATTTAAAAAAAAAATAGTAATAATATTGAGTATTTTGTTTTTATATTTCATCAAACCAGATGTTTAAAATATATAGGCTTTGTTAATTTAAGCTTTAAAAAAAATTATCTGAATATACCTTTGAAGAAAATGAGACGCCCTGTGTCAAAGTAAACCTCGCTATCATCCAATAAAAACGGAGATAACAACCATATCAGCGGATTTGATTGATGGCCGTTTGGTTAGGGAGATCCATTTCATTTGTCGTAAATTTTCTTAAGACCAATTAGTAGGTGTGACCTATCCCACTGTTTTAAAATTATTACCAATTTGTAAAAACTGTTGTTGAAATTAGCATCCAATTCGACAGATATTGTAGCACATAAATATCCAAAATAATTCGTAAATCCGTGATTTTAAACAAACAGCTCCGTACAGAACGATGCACATATTACCATCGTTACCTTTAAGGTATACGGTATAAATTTTGGTTCAAGCTAGTTTTTAAAGTTAGGGTTTCTATGATCCACAGGAGTATATAATTCCATGTCATCTAGGTCTATAGCTCTGAATGTGACTGCAAGTGAAAGTTGAAACATTTAAATACACGAGACGCGTGCTTAATCAAAGAAACTCTGATTTCGACATTTTGACACGAATTTACGAACAGCAGTAAAGAGGGATTTTTGGTTGAATAAAGCACGTCGTTCCGAGAGTGTATATATCAAATCATTTGATATTGATATCGAGACAAGGACGTGCCTTAGACGCAGATTTTTCAAACTTTCGATTGCTTGCTTATCCAGTTATTTTATTCATATGGGAGTTTTATCAACACTTATACAAACTGAGCCAAAACCGTGAAGTGGGATAAGTCACGATTTTAACGACAAGGAGACAATGATATTTAGAGGTAAGCGATTTCCTTAATTGATACTAGATAATATATATGCCTCTTAATGACCTAACACACTGTCAACATACTTGTTATTAATATTTGTTTAATTCGGTCTTGTACAATCTGGGAATATTTAAATACGTTGATAAAATAGAGGGTTTTGAATTAGAAAACAAACATTATTTAGTGAATGGAAAAATCAAAAAGCAATACTAAGCACGTGTTTTTTTTTAGAAGGGATCCTTTTCCAGGCCCTGTTTTCTAGTATAATTTATTTTATGGGAACTTCAATTGTAAATCTGTGGCATATATATCACCGGTATATTAAATTCGTACATGCAGTTCAAATTTTTAGTTTTGTTTATTGTGCCTCTTTTATCAAACATTGTTCATGATTAATTTTGAACTAAAGTATATTGTAATCTTTATTCATGTCTACTTGCTTAAGGTTTTTGACATATTTTTCGAAGTTTAAATATTGTAAAAAATAAATTTAGTCTGTATATTTCATTAAGTTTTGAGAAACACCTGTGATTTCATTCAACACAGGTGTGTGACTCTAACAAAATCAAAATATACCCATAGAAGAATTTAATCAGTTTTACTTTTAAATTTGACAGGAATCTGATGCGACTATTTGATATCTTGTGGTTCTATTTATAAAAACTTATATTTTCAATAAATTCTTGTCAAAAGTTTAAAATAACATTAATTCTTTTACCTTCTTTTCAAAGTTTAAATTTTCAAACTTTTTGAATTTTTCTAGTGGTATTCTGATGTGAGCTAATTAAAAACTGTTATTCCACATTCCGACTACAAACGGGAATATCTAGAGGTTAAAGGAAAGAGTATAAGTTGTAAACAAACCTGACAAGTGGGCAAGGACAAAACCTTAGATGACATTTAGAAAAACTATAAGATGTGAGCTTATTTCTCCATATGAGAACCCTATGTCAATTATATTTTCAAATGTTTTTTTCTTAACAAATGGAACAGAATTACTTTTTTTTAGTTTTGTGATATTGAACAAATAAGATGTACATATTTTTTGGCCGAATTATATCGACACTTTCCTATATAAGACAGTCATTAGAACGAAGGACGGTAGACTGGTTACGTTAATTGTTTTATAGTCAAACTTGTCTTAACGGTCACCTGCCGTAAACGGCCAATTCGTATACATGATATACAAAATGTATATGCATAGTAATGTTTCATATGTATAAATTCTCCTCTTAAACTTTGTATGACAATAATAAAATACTGAACTGAAAATATCAAAAGTAATAAATAAAGACGTCCATGACTTTTATTTCCAATCTTATCTTAGTTTCCATGTTCTTAAATGCTAGGCCTTCTACTATAATATTTCTTAAAATAAAATCTATAATAATTTTGACGTTTTTGGACATACGACATCATATGTAGCCTGATATTTTCCTCGTGTTTATACGGGTATTAATGAACTTAACGTCGATCAGACCAGAGATGTGCTTGTACTTATGAACATTTATTAAGAGAGACAAACCACAGTCTCTAAGTACAATTTTTTTTTTTTTTTAAGGGAAATATTTTCCTTATGTGTGCCTAACTTTAGTACGAATACAAAAATATATATCTATATGCAACGCTAATATGCAATAAGGAACCGATCAATTTAACTTTCAGGGGAGGGGGGGGGGGGGGGGGGGCATGCTGTGCGAGTTATTTTCCCCACAGCCAGATTTGTTTCATACAAAGCAAAAATCAGATAATCTTTTAGATGAAAAATCAGTACCCTGGGATTTTTTTCTTCAAATTTTACTACCATTTCTTGTTTAAAAAGGTAAGGTCAGATTATTATTTTTGTTTGTGTTGCATCATTCAGGTTAAGATATATTTTTTTCTATTTAATTAAAAAAATAACCCCTCCCCTAGAGTCAAATGGTCGTTCCACATATAGCAAAATATACGCACAAAATCATTTATGTGGGGTGGACAGTTCAAATTTGAAATTAAAGTCTCCTACATTTTTTTTTCAGCTCAAGATTTTTGTAAATATGTTTCTATGTATTTCAACATTTATTTTATTAATTATAAAATAACATTTGCTCATATACTTCTTTCAAAACCCGATCTGTACTTATAAATGTATCCCTCATGTCTTTTTGTAATGGTGATTTTCTTTAGAAAACATGTTGCAGTTTTATCATATGAAACCATGCGATATTTCTTATAAATCCCTGTTTTGTTGTACTGTATACTGTTATATAAATGGCCAAAGAATTTACAAATATCTTTGGATTCAATTTTTTCAATACCTACAAAAAAATACGATAAAACTAATTTGGCGCGATAGAACGTGGGTGACATGTAAAATATTGTTACTGTGAAAAAATCCTATTAATGTTTATGAATGCTGTAATACCCGGAATAAATCTTGTTAATTTTCACGTTATACGGGGAAACATTAATAAAGGTATTATAAAATATAACAGAGGGGTTCCTACACACTTAAATAAAAATTTTAAACGTGAAATTGATTTTATTTTCGAAATAAATTTAAGAAAAATATTTACAAATATATAAATGTTTGGAAATAGTTGTAACTATGTTAACCATAGAAATAGCAAGTCATAGTTAAATGTAGAAAGAGGCTCTATATAAAATATTTCTCTTTTTTAGGGTTATGGTGTTTAACACCACTTTCAACACTATTTCATCTTGGCGGATTTTTTATTGTCATTTTAGTCAAATAATACAAAGAAAAAATATATATTAAAATATGCATAACATAGTCATATTTATAAATATTATGTTCCATACATAAATAGTGACATCAGCTTAAAATTAAATGTGCAATAGAAAAGAAACAAAAATATCATTTAGGGCATTCCACAAATACAATGGTCTCTGATGGGGAAAGGCATAAAATATGTTTAAATAAAGAATTAATTTGATCATTTCTTTTCTTCTTTTGGTAGAAAGTTTATGTACAGTTTTTATCAATATAAGTTTAGGAATCATGGTGTTTAATACCACTTTCAACAATTTTCAGTTATTTCAATATATTATTCCCATTTAGTTTACATGACCAAAAAATATACATGTATACATATCCTGTTGATCAATTGGATTTTTGTCATATTTGTCCCTTTTTGTGGAAGAATCATGAATATTATTCTTATATATAATTTTTTTTGTAAAAGTTCAAGATAATTATTTCAACAACTATATAACAAAAATATTTCCACGACTAAAGTAGGGTTTATGGTGTTTAACGCCACTTTCAACAATATTTCAGTTATATCTGGCGGCATGACTAAAGTATGTTTATTGTATTGGTAAATAAAGATAACAAAAATAAATAACATAAAAAAAAGTATGTTCAGAATTAGTTGTATTTCTACTTTACACATTTATTTTTGTCATTAAGTCAAATATCATATTTATTATTATAAAGTGAAGTTTTTACATTGTTATATTTGTTGATTACTGTGTTACTGTGTTTTTCTTTGAGGTGGGGGGGGGGGGGGGGGGGGGGGTACATTGTGTTAGTTTAATTTGAAGTATTCTTATACAAATATATTTAAATGAAATATTCTTGTTTGTTAATGAATTCAGGAACTAAGGGATAACCACAGACTAGTGGATTATAAAGATTATTGAATTAATTACGGAGTTCGAATACGACACGTGTCATATCAAAATATAGTATAGACATTACACATTGATAAATCTTTAATTAGCAGTGTTGAATAACAAATCTTCTCGAATTAGGTTCTCAAAATTCTTTCAAAAACATTTTCAAATTATTATATATATAACATAATATAATAAACTTGTAGGCGTGGAGGTTACTTGGGAACATATTTTGAAATGTCGCCCGAGTTAAATTTGATATTATCCCAGTTTTATCCAGAAAACATCGGGAAAATGATCATAGCTTTTTTTTATTTGGATACATCACACAGTCTGTATGTCATGTAGAATTGTTATATCTATCTCTTCTTAATTGAATACAATTAATATAGAGTATTAAAAATAAATATGTTATTCTTATTTCCCATAAATTGACACGAATTATTATATTGTATATTAATCAATTTCTCACAAAAATTGTATATCTCTGATTAGATTTTTGCTATAGTGCATAGTCATAACACTTCAAATTATCAATTAAGAATAAACAAATTATGCATGTCTTCGAAATACGTCCAGTTGCCCTTCCCCTCCTTGAGAATGCTAACCTTCCAGTAACTATATCAAATAATTGAAAACAAGCAATCACAATGGTGTACCAATTCGATTCAAATCAAGAATGCCATCTATGATAATGATTACATAAATTTGAAGTCACGGTTGATGCATTCCTGTATGTTCAGTAATGCGCAAATAAAACCAGAGACCTGTCTCTTACAACACCAATATGTTAATGAAACAAAACCACATTTGATTACAAACATCTAACTAAAAGCAAGTTGTAAACTGTTTTTGAATTTGCCAAGCAACTCAAAATATTTAACTCTAAAAGTGGTTCAATTTTGCTTTGTATTTTAATAGAAAACAATCATAGAGTTAATAAAAGAGCCCTTCCTCGAAATTAAGGTGTTGCTCCCTATATAAAATTAAATTAAAAGTATAAATATATTCGTTTATTCCATGATAAATTGGTTTGCTACATATTCTAATTTTCTCTGAAATCTTCTCCTATTGGTTTTGTAACTACTGAACGATAGCCGTACTCTACCGAGTTTTGTTACAGATTTTAATTTTCTCTGAAATCTTCTCCTATTGGTTTTGTAACTACTGAACGATAGCCGTACTCTACCGAGTTTTGTTACAGATTTTAATTTTCTCTGAAATCTTCTCCTATTGGTTTTGTAACTACTGAACGATAGCCGTACTCTACCGAGTTTTGTTACAGATTTTAATTTTCTCTGAAATCTTCTCCTGTTGGTTTTGTAACTACTGAACGATAGCCGTATTCTACCGAGTTTTGTTACAGATTTTAATTTTCTCTGAAATCTTCTCCTATTGGTTTTGTAACTACTGAACGATAGCCGTACTCTACCGAGTTTTGTTACAGATTTTAATTTTCTCTGAAATCTTCTCCTGTTGGTTTTGTAACTACTGAACGATAGCCGTACTCTACCGAGTTTTGTTACAGATTTTAATTTTCTCTGAAATCTTCTCCTGTTGGTTTTGTAACTACTGAACGATAGCCGTATTCTACCGAGTTTTGTGACATATTCTAATTTTCTCTGAAATCTTCTCCTGTTGGTTTTGTAACTACTGAACGATAGCCGTACTCTACCGAATTTAATCCCTTTAATATGGCCACTTTAAATCGTCTCGAGTGATTTATCAATATCACTTATAACTGAACTTCTGGACACAAGTCATTCTCTAGACTGACCATTGTAAACATTTAAACACTCGCCGGACAATTATGTAATACCGAACTCAATATCTCCTTAAGAGGCTTCACATTGAAAATAATCTTTTTATGGCGTGAAATTCTAAACTTTCATATTTTCTAGATAATTTGATTAAAAGCCACTTCAAAGGACCGTTGAATAAAGGTGAGAATGATGTCTTAATAAAGACGCTGTTTACTTGTTCTATTTATCATTAAGGTAAACAAACATGGTATAGAGACAGTCAAAGCTAAATCTAAAATATACTAAAGGGAAGATTTTAATTACATGTATTAAAAGAACCAATATATTCAGATATTTGCAGGTGTGTGCTATGTTGTTATTTCAACTGAAAATAAAAACACTTTTGACCAAAAAAAGATATGTTTGAGTAGAATTTATATATCTGATATCAAGTACGTGTAGATAGTTGAGCAAGTTTTCATTGGAACGTATACCGAAAACGTAAAAAATAGGGGGTTATGGTGTTAAATGCCACTTCCAACAATAATGCATTTATATCGTGGCGACGTAAAAAATAACCTTTTAGTAAAATTCATATGGTATATAGAAAACAGTAGAAACATAGGCAAAATCGACACCCCCTAACACATATATACATAACTGCTCCCTGGTTTTGCTTGGTACAGGCACTTGCATAGAGAGTGACAGAGTTAAACTGATTTAATTCGCCCAAATATTCTCTCTAAGTGAACTGATGCAGCCGTGAAAGTGCAAGTTTTCAGAAAAATAAAATGTCTTTGTATAATCGTTTCAATCATAGTATACATTTTTTTTTATTTGAACTTTGAACAAAATTTTGTAAATAATAAATTTTGAAAATGGAATTAAATGGTGTATATATGAACATGTATTTGAATTTTCAACATAATTTCACAAATGTCTGAGCGAAATATTTCAATTTTACGCCCAAATACTTATTTTCTGTTTTTATTTACGGAAAGTGGGATTTATTTTTCAATTAAATAATTAAAATCCAATCTGACAGGTTATTATTATTTTATTTTATCATCAAGCGGAATAGGTTGGTTTATGGTGTTTAACGCCACTTTCAACAATATTTCAGTTATATCGTGGTGTTCATCAAGCGGAATGGCATGGGGATTTATGTTGTTTTTTTTAAGTTAAAGGAAGTGATGTGATACACGAGTAATAAATACATCTCGGTTGCAATATTGTTGCACATGTTTTATGATGATAATGAATTTTGTGAGGATTTTCCATTGGTACAAACTGTATAGAATGAATTAACCATGTCAAGCTAGGAGATCTATCCTATCCAATTTATACAACCTTAAATTCAATAGGTACGACAAATATGTACATCTTTTAGACGTTCCTTTCCAATTCATTTCAATTCATCGAGTGTCAGTTTTACGACAGAAAAGGGTACGCTAATTCTCGCTCGATTTGTTACATTGGTTATGCACTCCAGGCCACGAATACATAATGGACAGGAAAGAAAGTTTGAATTAATGAAGCAACTATATCTAAATTTCACGCAGTCAGACATCAGGTAAATAATATGGCGTTGGGTTAAAAAAAAAAATATCAAAAAAGGGGGAGGGGAGCAAAAACAAATGTATTTCTCCAGTTCGAATGTGTTCTATTCTATTCTATAGGAATATCAAACTTCAGCAAATTATTTTTTTTCTCTCTGGATTTGTTGACAGTTCCTAAAAGTAGTCAAGAAAGAATTAGGGTCAGTGTTACTTGTCTAAATTAGCCAAAAAATAAAACACAAATTTAGTTATCATAAGATTCCTTTCTATAAAAAATATTCTTTTTCTGAAATCATATATATATTCTATTTCATTAAATAACTACTATTTGCGATTACAAATGATGAAAATGAATGAGCTCCTTTCGTCTTTGTGAAATGGTATCATTAATTGAAAGTTTATCTGGAATATGCACTTGCATATAATTTATATCTTCAATGTGCTATATTTAGAGTGATTAAATTATCAAACTTAAAATTATAGCAAAAAATGTATGAGGTGTTTAAAGTCCAAACCACACAGACAAAAAAAGAGAGAGTAGGGTCAAATGCTTACTAGCCGGATACATAAATCCCGCACGAAAATATATCAACATTTGTTAATACAATAATTATCTATCACGCAAATTAAAACAATGAGAAGAACTATCTTATCAAAGTTTGAAATCATTCAAGAAGAAAGATCCCGTCAGCAAACTTCTGATATTAAGTATTAAAATTGCTGACGCCTTTTGAAGATATACATGTACTATACAGGTATAAAAAAAAAAAAGAGAAAAGTACTCCTATTTGTAAATCTCTAATCTTTTTCAACTACAAGTATACAATATATTTTTGAAAAAACCGACAATGTTTACAAAGAGAATTGCTTTCCTTTAATAAGCAAATATCAGTGAAATATTTGAAATTGACATCTAGAGTACACATTTCACCTTTCCACTATTATAAGACAAATTTATAGATAACATTAATAGATAAATGTGAAGGAATTAATATTGTGTATTTCAGAAGAGGTATGAAAGATAAATCTAAGACGGCGGCGAGATCTAGAAGAGAAAAAGAAAATGCAGAGTTCTATGAACTTGCAAAACTGTTACCCCTCCCTTCGGCTATTACAAGCCAGTTGGACAAAGCCTCCATAATTCGACTATGTACCAGTTATTTGAAGATGCGGAGTGTTTTTCCTGACGGTAAGTAAATCGTTCACTTTATTGGAAGAACAATGTTTGTATAAATTGGAGCAAACGACATTCTGCTTATGAATATTTTGAAGATAAAGTTTTTTTCTTCTCTAAACGAATCATTTTTCAGATTCATTAATTATCTCCCTTTGTATTGTGGCATCAAACCATTTGTCCACAATCTCTTCCCAGTGTCGCTTATTTTTTACCCATCATACACCTGCCTTATTATGAGTAAACTTGTTGTCGTCTTGAATAGATGAAATGCTGCACCAAACAACAAGAGTTAATCACCATAAACCAAACCAAGAATGCATATTTTTGTGCAGCATTCCATTTATTTGTGAGGACACAAGTTTACTAACAATAAGTCATGTGTAACATAGGTTAAAAAAATATGCTTGTAATCTTAGACTTTGTATTATTATACAATGTAAGTATATATAGATTTACAAATTTAGAGAAAAGGATATACATAGCTTAGTTTCAAGACATATCAATTAAAGTACCAAACATATTCCGATTTCTATGACGTTATGTCATCGATCCACTATATATCCTGGTAATTTTTATTTTTCCCTAGTGTTCATTTTCCCCATCAGGATGGTGGTTGTGATTCAATTTTCAACAATAAAATTCAAATATTCATTTTGTACTCGCTTAAGTACTCTTAAATTTTTGAAAATTGTTGCATCAGAAAAGATATACGTAGTTATTAAACCTTAAACAACCCTGATATCATAAAAAAATGGAATTGTATATCAGCTGAAGTGCTGGTCAGTTTGAGAGTATATTTATATAAGTATATGAGTTTCTATGCAGATTTGAAAGGAACAAAAATAAAATACAATTTGCAAATTTTCAAAAAAAAATCAGTCTTTTTTAAGAATATCATAACGAATACCAATAAAATCAAACCATTATTTTAGAGAAAGAAAAAGTTCAATTCTGAATAGTTTTTATGCTATTTGTATTAGTCCTTTTTGTTTGTTTGTTCAACATTGATAGCCAATCATGCATAGGATGCGAAAATATCATAAGTGAGACAACAATGAAAGCTTTATAAAACTCAAAAAATAGGAATATGACTCTAAAACAGTAATAAATCTTTCCAATCTGTCTCATTTAGCGCACTGGGTGAGTGGAGAGAATGAACCAAGTATTCGTCTAGTTTTATTATGTCTGAAAGCTGATACCCCTAACAATCACACATTTAGAAGAAGAAAAAGACTATGAAGATTTGATACCAGTTTGGTGTTAAGTCGTCCAATTCCAAAAGAAATTTGTAGCCTTATTGTTTTTGCCTCGTTGCTTCTTCTTTCTACGATTTCTACGCTTTATGCCAAAAACCAAAACCTTCATTTGCTTCATTTGGGCCACAAGTCGTTTACGACAACAATCAATTTACAGCAAAACAATTGTTAGTGCAAAAAAAAATGAACTTGGATTCAAGTAAATTTCGTTTATGTAGAAACTATAGTATGTATGTACATTGTGTATTATTAATTTTGATTTAAAAAATGGAATCAAAAGTGGTCACCAGTGATTCTTTTCTCTTGATCACACAGCAGCAAACATGTATTATCAAGAGCTAAAACAATCACCGGTATTTGATAAAATAAAAGTGGTGTGCGAAATTTTCTTGGAATTTAAGAAAAACAAAATTATATTATGAAAATATAGTATAAACATAATGTTAAATTGTACACATGACACGCCATTTGTTAACACAAATGATGACACACTGTCAGAATATAATTACTTTCCATGAATGGAACTGTTCCAATTCTAGTAAATTCCATATTTAACTGCTGCTCGTATTGGCCAGGAATTTCAACACAATTCAATTCATGTTTTAACTAACATTATCTTAATTAAACCATTTCATCATTATGCATCGACTGGCACGGATGCATCATATACCGGTATATCAGTTATCATTGTTAACCGTTGTACAAGTACGAATAGAGAGTTTGGGCAGAGTAAAGTCTTTAGGCCTAAATCAAGGAAGTGTAATCGTCAGTTTTGAGTTATAGAGAGAAAGTTTCGAATATACTAAAGTGATTATTATTGGAAGTTGATCTAGAGATAATTCGAATTCGAGATTTACACAACACGGTTCCTAAAACTAAGATTCTTCTCCCTCAAACATAGATGACCTTAGCCTATTCTGGTTATCCTGTTGAGGTCTTTTCGTTTTCTTGCTCCCAAAGATTTTAACATTATTTAGCTTTGAAGAGGTATCTGATGAAGGCTATTTGTGGATTGATATCGATCATCGATCACAAATACTATACTTTTGCTTTTGACGAATGTGCAATTTATACATTTAATGTTGAATCATAACAAGGGCGTACAATAAAATGGTCAAATTGGCAGATTTTAATTCAGCTAAAAATTGTGTTGTCAATGTTTTCTGCTTTAATTGATCTTCCTTTGTGACATTTGATGACTGGTATATGTGTGTATTTGTATTTTGTTTAACTCTTATTTTTATAAAAGCTAATATTTACATGCAAAATAAGGTTTTGGAACTTAAAATACAGTAGTCAAATAAAGTTGTTTAATAAAGAAATAAAGAGCAAACAAAGTCAGCAAACATAAGCGAACCGCGGAACGGAAAACCAGCATTCAATTTCACTTCAGTGTAAACAGTGTATGAAATCGACGGCGAAATTTACACTTTGCAATATAAATCCTCGTTATATCGATGTTAACTATGATAAGGTGATAAATTGTCGTGGGTCATTGACAGATGGCCTTTTCGGTCGTTGGTCCGAAATCGTCATTACCTGATAAAGGTCCGAGACATATGTAAAAGTACCCACGTTTTGCATATCCAACAAGTTGTAGATATATTTAAATAATTTGATCAAGTATTCAATAGCCATACAATATTATCTTAAATGTATAAGATTATGTTTATTAGGGACAGAAAAACATTAGGAATTTTTGTCTTAACTTTGATGCGACTATTTAAAATAAAATATTAAATTACATTTTGTTTGCTTTACCGTACAAACCCCAGTAAATGTAAATCAAATGCTTATTATTTTACACACATATATACAATACATGTATATTAGCATTTTTCTGTTTGTTTACATTCATACGCCACGATATAGTTGAAATATTGCTAAAGTTGGCGTTAAACACCAATGAATGCTGTTTTCATTCGTATACTTTCGTATTGAATGCACATGAAAATCGTGCTGACCCATTTCTTTTCATTAATGGAATAAAAATATTAACTAAATGTATATAAGTGGTGCATTACACTTACGCACATGGGACTGTCATGGTTGTGATCGTATGGTAGTTGGATTTACAACTACCTGTGCAATCAGTGCCTATCACCAAGTTGTGAGTTCGAATCCCGTTCATGGCCAGGTGTACTCGATACAACATTATGTGATAAAGTTGGTCAGTAACTTGCGACAGGTCGGTGGTTTTTTCCCCCACCAAAAAACTGACCGCCAGAATATAACTGCAATATTATTGAAAGTGGCATTAAACATGATAACCCTAACCATAGCAAATTAAATTTATACGAATTTTAATCCAAGTTCTCGATAGTGAGTAGTAACGGGATCTGTAACATATAATTCAATTAAAAACACATTTAAGTTTTATATGTATTTACCTGTATTTTTGCTGAAAGTAGAATTTTAAATTTTAAAAATAAACATTTGTTCATAACTTATAAATTAAAACGCATACGTCAGAGATATTTTTGTACAAGCACAGTGCTTCGTCATAGTTTTGGACGCAGTCAGTTCAATTTCTTATCTTATTTATAAGTACGTGTTAAGCGATAACTTGCTCGACATTATACATCACACTTGTTAGATACTCTAACCACGATCACATTTTTGTGGCGTAACGATAAATAATTATCTAAGCACAAAGAATATTGTTAAATACACATTATTGAAACATATTAAATTTCAACAGCGAAGTAATTTACATTTTATCGCGTTTTAAAAGTGTAACCAAATTTTAAAAATGTTGTACTCGATACAATATTATGTGTGTACTCTTGTTTCCTCCGTCAGTAAAACTGACCGCCATGATATAGCTGAAATATTGTTGAAAGTGGCGGTAAACACCATAAACCAACCAGCCACTTGTTAAATACCATAACCAAAATCAAATCATTGTGACGTAGCGATAGATAATTACCTAAGCAAAAATAATATTGTTAGATACACATTATTGAAACATATTTTTGACGTTAAACAACAATCACTCACTCACTTACTTGAAACATACTGATATGGATTAAATTTCAACAGTGAAGTAATTCACATGTTTTCGCGTTTTAAAAGTGTAACCACATTTTTAAAAAGTTCGAACCTCGTTCATGGCGAGGTGTACTCGATACAACATTATGTGATTAAGTTTGTCAGTGACTTGCGACATGTCGGTAGTTTTCTCTTGGTACACGTGTTTCCTCCACCAATAAAACTGAACGCCACGATAATATAACTGAAATATTGTTGAAAGTGGCATTTAATTTAACACCATAAACCAAACTAAACCAAATTTATCTCACAAATACACCCAATTGAAATGTACAGTATATGGCTATATAATAATAACTTCATATTAATTAGGAAACTTGAATTTGTGAGGTTTTGGTAATTTTGAAATATTCAAATGGTATTCACGAAAAACAAGTCTATATATCCACGGTAGAATAAATGTCTGTCAAAACTGCTTAGAAAACAAGACACTTTTCCTTGTTTGTCCACAGAATTAAAACATAAAGTTGATTCCATAGCTCTTCATGCAAATTATTAAACTGGCATTAGTATAGAGTTGAGATAGATCATAATTCACAATAACAGTGTTGGTACATTACCTATGGTAAATGGGGAGGGAATTCTAAAACGATGTCGTACATTCTCTCCTTTAAGGGTTGTGGAGATTAGTTATATGCCCTCTTGTTGTCTGTGGTCAGTTTTTCATTCTATAAACTTGATAGTTGCTATTGGATACCATTAAATATACGTATATATCAGCTTAGCAATTGATGATAACATTTTGTGGTTTAA
This sequence comes from Bathymodiolus septemdierum, assembly GCA_963383655.1. Taxonomy (NCBI): domain Eukaryota; kingdom Metazoa; phylum Mollusca; class Bivalvia; order Mytilida; family Modiolidae; genus Bathymodiolus; species Bathymodiolus septemdierum. The sequence goes on along the minus strand of OY726517.1, from coordinate 113,732,694 downwards.
AGCTATACAGAATACAAGAAAAATCGAGACAATTAAAAGGATAAAGTATTACTTATTAGCCTAAATATGTGAACCAATGAATATATTTAAAACACAATTTAACACCAAATAGACCTTTTATAAATATAAAGTTAACCTTTTCTTATTTCGTCAAAATAAAACATCATCTGAAAATCATTTCTGTATGGAAGACAATATTTACGCCCATATTCGTGTGACCTTTCGCGTGAACTTGTACTACGCAACTTATAGTTGATGAAGGAAAAGGCGACAAACGAAAAAGTTATTCAAGGTCGGATGAGAATTTTAACGGGTTCAGCTTGCAAAAAGAGCAGAATGTTAATAAACATTCAACAACAGACAACAGGTAGTAATCAACACTTTAACACTTAGCCCAATGATGAGCTTATAATCCTTGTTATCTTATGTTATAAAGGGAAAACGAGAAAAGATAAACCCATGCGACTTCCAGATTATATACATGTATGTACATTACAATTAATGGGTATGGTTATGATGCTTAACGCCACTTTCAATAATATTTCAGTTGTATCGTGGCGGTCAGTTTTATTGGTGGGGGAAAGCGAAGTGCCAGGAGAAAACCACTGACTTGCCACAAGTCACTTACAAAGTTTATCACATAATGTTGTATTGAGTATACCTCGCATGAACCTATTACTATTAATAAATGGGTTGGTAATCCTCGTTTATCACATACAGTTAAAACATGCATGCATGGCCTTTTCAATTCTTTCTAACCAGGTATTTTTTTGTGCTGATTGAAATTCATAGTCTTTATAATGTGCTGTTGTTTGTTGGAATGGTTATAATCTGCTGTTGTTTGTTGGAATGGTTATAATGTACTTGATATTGTTGTGTTATTTTCTTTTTATTGTATGTATACATCTGCCTCATATTAAGACAGAAACTGGTGTCACGACTCCATTATATGTATACAATGTATATAGTTTTTGAAGCAGTCAAACAGACCTCGTATGGAATTGAGAAATATTTTATGTTCTGGTTCCTCCTCGTGGATTCTTCAAGGTTTCAGCTAAGATATCACTATCTAAAACATTGTATATACCCACGAAATGGGATTCAATTGTGTTATTATATCATTTGCTGAAAATGATTTATTTTTCGCAATGTGTTTTAATTAAGACTATTGCTTCTTGCTATCCCTGCCAAGACTTTTACCGTCCTTGACTGTATATGGGGTGTCTTATAATAAGCGGAGACTGCTGACCATTCGCGAGCATCTGGGTTTACCCCCGGTTTTATTTTTGGTGTGATCCGTATTGGTCATTTTAAATAGTTTTTTGTGCTGTCCTATTTTGTGTATTTACGTTCTGAGTTCCATGTTGTGATGTCCGTTGCGATATCCGCACAAAAACGATCTTCGGTTCTTCTTCAGCATGTTTTATTTACGTTATTTGTGTTTGTTTGCATATAGTGGTGTTCAATGCATATTATGTTGTGTTTTTGCTTTGTTTTTCTTCGTCTTGTTGCCTGTTTCTCTGGATTGTCCATTTTTTATTGCCCTTCTGTATTCTCCAACGTTTATTTAAATGTTAACAACAACAATAATAATAATAATAATAATAATAATAATAATAATAATAATAATAATAATAAAAACAAACTTTATTAACGATAAAAAATAGAACGGAAATATTGATAACATTGACATATTGTAGCTCTCTGACGAATCACTTGTAACAGGAAAATGTCCACACATTCCCGTTATATTGCTTGACATATATCGTTCATGTCAACTCTAAATATGTTGCCTGACGCATGACGGCATATGACATTCCCACGCTGATTAAGAGTTCCTTTAAATAAATTATCTTATTCCTGCTAAATTTGGAACTGAAACCTAATATTCATCATTTGAACGATTAAACGAGTTTTTGGGAATCTCTGACGTGCTACGTGCACGCTGTTTGATGAAATCACGGCTTACAAATAATAAACCTAAAATGACGTATTTAGCTTATAAACAGGCAAATACGTTGACAACTGCAACAATATATAAACCTTGTATATATAATTAGTAAAGTGAAAAATTATTTTCATTATGTGAATTAATGAGTATGTTTTCCCATGTATTGGACTGTATCGGTCTTTACGCTTCATCTACACATATCTACAGTTGCGCAATGGACCACATACGATACAACTTAATCATGTACATACAAATCACGTTTAGTTCTGCATGGCCAATACAATAAATTAATAAACGGCGATAATATTTAAGATCAATACAGCAGAAAAAAATTTCAATTTCGGATTATCTAAATACCCGTCACGAACCACAGAGAAGTTACGTCCATATTGGTATTTAACACAAAGGGGGATCGTACTTTGCAATAATTTTGTCTCATTTACTGAAAAACGCCTGAAGAGGAGAGTCGTCAGTTGAATAGAAGAGACATGTAACAGATGGGAATCTTTTGAAACTTTTGTGGTCCTTAGACACAACCCCCTTAACCTCACGTCATAAGTTGTGGGAACTCAATTAGTGTTACGTTTTCACGTATACGTATAGCATCTTTTTAGCCTAATGTCATAGGTGGTGGGAACCAAAATAGTGTACGATTTCACGTATACTAATGTCATAGGTGGTGGGAACCAAAATAGTGTACGATTTCACGTATACTAACGTCATAGGTGGTGGGAACCAAAATAGTGTACGATTTCACGTATGCTAACGTCATAGGTGGTGGGAACCAAAATAGTGTACGATTTCACGCATACTAACGTCATAGGTGGTGGGAACCAGAATAGTGTACGATTTCACGTATACTAACGTCATAGGTGGTGGGAACCAGAATAGTGTACGATTTCACGTATACTAACGTCATAGGTGGTGGGAACCAGAATAGTGTACGATTTCACGCATACTAACGTCATAGGTGGTGGGAACCAGAATAGTGTACGATTTCACGCATACTAACGTCATAGGTGGTGGGAACCAGAATAGTGTACGATTTCACGTAAACTAACGTCATAGGTGGTGGGAACCAGAATAGTGTACGATTTCACGTATACTAACGTCATAGGTGGTGGGAACCAGAATAGTGTACGATTTCACGTATACTAACGTCATAGGTGGTGGGAACCAGAATAGTGTACGATTTCACGTATACTAACGTCATAGGTGGTGGGAACCAAAATAGTGTACGATTTCACGTATGCTAACGTCATAGGTGGTGGGAACCAAAATAGTGTACGATTTCACGCATACTAACGTCATAGGTGGTGGGAACCAAAATAGTGTACGATTTCACGCATACTAACGTCATAGGTGGTGGGAACCAGAATAGTGTACGATTTCACGTATACTAACGTCATAGGTGGTGGGAACCAGAATAGTGTACGATTTCACGTAAACTAACGTCATAGGTGGTGGGAACCAGAATAGTGTTACGTTTTCACGTATACTATTATAGCGCCTTATTAGCATAACGTCAAGATTTGTGGGAACCAAATTATTGTACGTTTTTACATATATAGGCATAACAACTGGAGATGCTTATCTAGTCTTGTCATGTTTTGTTTACTGTTCATCCTCTCGAAGGGGGGCGATTGTTTATTTAACTTGTAACATGGGGTGATTGTTTGTTTAACTTGTAACATGGGGTGATCGTTTTTTGCTTACAGTAGTCGTTTTTTCTCTACGTAAGAACAAGAGATTAGATACATTTAACATGTCTGCTATGGTATGAAATCTATTATGCAAGGCAGTCGACAAGGTCGGCATTAAGACAATTCCTCCCAATTGTGCTCCGCGCATACTCTCGGCTGTTCAAGTACACACAACAACACACTGTATGTTTTACAGGGAACAGCAATTGGGGCCCCACACCTCCTAAGACCGACCCTGGCAGCAGCTCTCAATTTTGTGAGAGAATTTCCTAGCTTGAACAAAATCTGTCAGAGACTTACATATACATTCAGTTTAAGACAGTATATACACCCGTATCAGTTGAAAAAGTGATATAGTTTAATTTAATTGAAAGGCGATATATCGTGTGCATCTCTAAATTATCTTTACATTGTAATGTTTCTCTACAACAACACTGCTCATCCAGTGACACGAATTATGTGTGGTTCTATTAGAGGATGTCATTTTACCCACCTTTGGAAATCACTTGCACGACCGCATCATTTCACTAAGAGGGGATAGTTTGGCACATGAAACTAGTTTTTTAACACCGCCACTTTTTATTGCAATGCCTGTACCAAGCTTGGAAAGTGAGCGGTTATGTATATATATGTTTGTTCGGGATCTTGATCGTTTCTACGTTTTTTAGCTGTCCTCACCGTATGGTATTTTGTTTATACGTTCTGTATTTTTGTGATTTGGGAAATGTTTGTGATTGTATACTGTATTCAGAAACTCGATAAGCTTATTTTGCTCTAAAGATCTGGTTTCTTGTGTGTGAAAATTCACTTACAAGATTTTGCAAGTACAAGTTTAAATATTCGACGCCTAAATTCTACATGGTTATTTACGATTTAAAACATGTACGAGATCGCACATCGTGTATAAATAACCTTTACCAAAACGAATGGTAGATTTCTAAATATAGCCATAACAAATAGGTGTGTTATGGTGTTTAACGCCACTTTCAACAATATTTCAGTTATATCGTGGCGGTTAGTTTTTTTGGTGGAGGAAACCGGAGAAAACCACCGATCTTCCTATAGAATAATAGAGCTGAATACAAGGGTATCATATCTACCGTTATTTAATATGTCCACTCTTTGCATGTGATGTGTCATATACTTTTAACTTTTTAATAAAATAAAATAAAATAGCTTACAAAAATTAACTACGAAATCCAAATCTCTGTCATTTGATAGTAATCCATTTTTATGGTCCTTCCAGAAATACCGAGCTATGAATGGACAACGAGAATGTAATAAACTAATCTTAAATGTTAAGCGAACTTTAGAAGCTTGTGAAACTACATAACAAATATTAGACTGACATTTACATAATATAATATGTTTCTGATATATTTGTTAATACCAGGTGTTTTGGACAGGTATATAACGTACCTCCTCATAAAAGTATTGACTTGCATATATTAATTTGGTTGGTTTTTTAACAAACAGTTCACAGTGTCAGTCCGTTATATTTAATTATTTATTATCTATCTGGGAATGGACTTCTCTACGAAGCAGACAACATTAAATAGTAGGAACAATTCCCGTAGATTGGTTCAGAGAACGGATAGTGTGTCCAAATAATGTGACATGTATACCTATGAATTGTTTTCAAATCTAGTTCAACGTGTTGGTCCAGAGTAAAGCCGACATTATAGCCATCGCAAAAGAAATCTGAAAAAAGATTGATCACGTGATGACAAGTAACAATCAATCACTTACACATTATATGTGCAAATGGTACTTTACATTTATTTGGGGGACGTATTTCGATTAAATAAATGTTTATTTTGTCGACCATCTTTGAAACAATCTGATAGTGTAGCCGACGTCGCTATCAACATTGTAAACCTTTATAAAACCACTTTTAAGTCACTACTATAGCTTATGATGTTTTTGGGTGTTTAAGCGTTGTGATTTTTTTATCGGCATATGTAGCCTTAGACGATTTGGTTATCTTGTTTAGGCCCTTTGATTTTCATGCTAGAAAAGAGTTTTTCTTGTTTTCCCTTTCTAATCTTCAAACTATGAAGCGTACCGGATGAAGTTTATTCCAGAATAGCGTCGTGCTCACTGACTTAGATATGTGCGTTATTATTTCCTTTATCGAGGACCATACAATATGTTTTTATAAAATTTAGTATGATGTAATACCTTAAATTATGCATCATTGTGTTTTCTGGATGACTTGCTTCAGTAATATAAACATATGCCATATTTGGAACGCCTCGCCATGTATCATATAAACTTTGTTGTAGCTTGAATTGAAACCTATTTGATTTATCAAGTCATCATTTGCAGGTGTCTCATAGGTGGTCATCCACAAGTGGTTTATTGCTTAAAAGTCTGTAAATAAAGAAGACAATTCTACAATGTGATAATCCCATCCTATTAAAAAAGAACGAACTAGTTCAAAATGAACACACATGTCGAAAATTTACGTTATTCAATAGTAAAAAGAAATTCAAATGGTTAAAGGATTGTTTCTAAAATGTGAAATTTCCACACTAAGTATCGCAATGAATAATGCTTCTGCATTTGTTTACACCAGGTGTTTAGGGCATACACATAACATACCTTTATCACAAAAGAGTTCATTTAAATGAAAACCGGATATTGCTCAGTCAACGATTAAAGAACAGAATGATTTATTCAAGTGCAACATTTGATTTCTTCTCATTAATATGAATGTCATATACACAATGTATATATATATCTGAGCCACTTCATTCTTCTATATCACATTGAAAAGAAAATCGAAATAAAATAATGGTATTAAGAATATGCATAACATACATGGGTATTGATGTACATGTTTTAATATAATCTGAAAAAAGGCCTGTGTGGAAACTGATATATTTTATTTTAAAATATAATGTTGAAAAGAAAGAAAAGTTATATCCATATGTGTACAGTCATCTCTACTGATGATATGCAGTATAATGTAACAGTGAGTGAGTGATTGTTGTTTAATGTCAATTGAAAAATCTCTCGGCTATATCCTGACCAGAAAGAACAAGTTACATTTAGATGAAAGGATGATGCTATTTGATTTGCACTAAATCAAAATGCTGGGTTTGATTTTAATAGCGCTAGATCACTGAAGAAACAGTTCACATGAAACATGACTATGTTTAACTTGCAAAGCTGTTATGTTTCTCATTTTGGATATTATACATTTATCTTTAACATAGACCTTCAGTCGATCACATTCTCTTGACTCCGAGCCAACTAGTTCTTGCTCTTACTCCTTATGTCTGTGCTTTGCGAGAAAGCAGCAATTGTCAATTTTAATCATTGATTTGATCCGACTATCTTTACACCATCGAGTCGAGCACGCTAAACATTACACAAACGAGTCCGTTTGTTAATTGTTATCGACTAAGAAAAGAATGTTTTTATACTAGTATATATATCCTGAAAGAATAAGGCGTTTCATTATATATCATTAATATATACGCCTGAAAATTCAATAAATCAAACAGTGTCAGTTCGAATTTTTTAGTTGACAAATACTTTTTTATTTTTGTTCTTTTCGAAGCATGATATGGTACACTGCGGCATCAATGTGCTGGCAAATAATGGCATGGCCGAATGCATTTCCTGTTTCTGAGCCACGAGAGACTCATGATTCTAGCGTCCATTTAAAAGGATATGCCCTTTTAATAAAAATATAGAAATATAATGGCGAACGACTGGTTTCTGGAATAACATTCAGCATAGTCACAAGATTGGAAAGCCAAATACTAATAGTAATTTAAAAGTCTGTTGGACAAAGTAAACCAAAAGTTCTAAACAGGATAGTTAATTCGGCTAAGGTTAAATATGCATAAGGAGATTGACCAAGTGTTAATAAATGACATTATTTACGAACATAGCTATTTATAATAAACATTGTCAGTGCAGAAGCACTAACTACTGGGCAGATGATACTCTCGGGGACTAATAATAGTAATAATCTACCAGCAGATCTAGTGATAAAAACGTAGATATCGAATTTAGTGCGGACGACGCATTTCTGAAATAACCTCTCCGTGTTCGCTCACAGTCTAAAGATTCTGAAATAACCTCTCCGTGGACTCACAGTCTAGATTCTGAAATAACCTCTCCGTGTACGCTCACAGTCAAAAGATTCTGAAATAACCTCTCCGTGTACGCTCACAGTCAAAAGATTCTGAAATAACCTCTCCGTGTACGCTCAGTCTACAGATTCTGAAATAACCTCTCCGTGTACGCTCACAGTCTAAAGAATCTGAAATAGCCTCTCCGTGTACGCTCACAGTCTAAAGATTCTGAAATAACCTCTCCGTGGACTCACAGTCTAGATTCTGAAATAACCTCTCCGTGTACGCTCACAGTCAAAAGATTCTGAAATAACCTCTCCGTGTACGCTCACAGTCAAAAGATTCTGAAATAACCTCTCCGTGTACGCTCACAGTCAAAAGATTCTGAAATAACCTCTCCGTGTACGCTCACAGTCTAAAGATTCTGAAATAACCTCTCCGTGTACGCTCACAGTCTAAAGATTCTGAAATAACCTCTCCGTGTACGCTCACAGTCTAAAGATTCTGAAATAATCTCTCCGTGTACGCTCACAGTCTAAAGATTTTGAAATAACCTCTCCGTGTACGCTCACAGTCTACAGATTCTGAAATAACCTCTCCGTGTACGCTCACAGTCTAAAGATTCTGAAATAACCTCTCCGTGGACTCACAGTCTAGATTCTGAAATAACCTCTCCGTGTACGCTCATAGTCTAAAGATTCTGAAATAACCTCTCCGTGTACGCTCACAGTCAAAAGATTCTGAAATAACCTCTCCGTGTACGCTCACAGTCAAAAGATTCTGAAATAACCTCTCCGTGTACGCTCACAGTCTAAAGATTCTGAAATAACCTCTCCGTGTACGCTCACAGTCTAAAGATTCTGAAATAACCTCTCCGTGTACGCTCACAGTCTAAAGATTGGAAAGCAAGTAAACCACAGAGCATAAACACGATAGCTGTAGTTTTGATAAATTACATTATTTAGGAACTGCAGATTTCAAACATAAATATAGAGTGGTCAGTTACCACTGAGTATAGTGCAAGTTTACATCAGACTTGACTAGTATGGTTGTGACTGAATGAGTGGGTGATTTTTCATCTATTACATGGCGTCTATAAGTTACATTTCGACGAGTTGATGTCTGCTTTGTACTAGATCAACACACTTAACTGGATTTTTATAGTGCTAGCGCAATGAAAATAACAGTCTGTGGGTAGTCATTTCGATCCATTCGACACATTATTCTGATTCCGTGGCAACCAGTCTTTGTTTATCCTCCTTAATGCTGCGTGCTTAGCGGAGAAATGCAAATAACAATTCTATATGTCTTTGGTTTGACCAGACAGGGGCTCGAACCGAAGATATACCACACTGGATGCCAGCATGCCAACCATTACACCACCGATGAGGTTGGTATGCTTGTTATTGCAACATACCCGTTCCAAGGTGGACACTACATCACAATACAAAACAATGTACATATGTTTGAAACGTATATCACCTGATATATATCTACGGTTCCAAACGTATACATAGACTGACGTACCCGGTAGGGTGTCAGATTATGAAAATACAAAATTTTTCTATAAAACATAATATAGACATATGTTATCTTGGTAATACATTTGTCATCACATCGACTTTATATATATATAATTGTGGTAAGAATTTAGTCATCAAATAGACTCGTAAATAAACTCTTGATAAGACTTTTGTTATCACATCGACTTTATATATATAATTGTGGTAAGAATTTAGTCATCAAATAGACTCGTAAATAAACTCTTGATAAGACTTTTGTCATCACATAGACTATTGGGATATTGTTAGATGTTTCGTTTTCATCACAGGCTTATAAAATTTATATTATATTATATTTTAACTTCTTATAGGCATACGAATGTACATTTTGTAATCGTATTACGATAATTAAATGGAAATTAAATAATATTGTAATATTGTCACAAACAGGTACGAATCTAATCGTTATATGTTTTTTTATTGTCACATAGACAACCGAATGTAATCGTCGTAAGATTTCGTTATTGTCACATAGACGTAATCTTCTAAAAAATTGTTTATCGTCACATAGATAAACGATAGATAGAAGATTGAAATCGTCGTAAAAATGTTTGACATAGCTAGCATATACTTACATATATTTTCTTGTATATAAATGATTCAGGAGAAATAAATGTTAGAGAAAATCGAAGGAGCAATCAAGAATGGACAATCCAGAGACACTGGCAACATTTCGCACACCAGACACAGGACGAAGACAAAAAAAGCAAAAAACACAACACAACACAGAAAACTAAAAATCTGAGCACCACGGAACACACCAAAAACCAGGGGTGAACCCAGGTGCTCGGGAAGGGTAGGCACTTCCTGCCTCTTATAATGCACCCGCCATGTTACTCATATAGTCAGGACATGCTTGACACCACAATACGTAAACAAAGACAAATAACATAAATAAGACATGCGTCCTCCTCCAACTGGGGGTAAAGACGAACCGAGAACGATTTGTTTAAACTGAATGCCATTTGTTTCGGAATCTTTTTATGCTTAAAAATGCATAATTTTTAAACATATTCAACATTTACAAATTAAAAATATGTTTAAACTATTTTAAAACTAGAGTAGTACGAAAAGTACGAAAAGGTAGTGAATATATTTTAATTGGCCACCCACTGCGACATTTCTATTTATATCTTCCTCAATTTACTATTTCCAAAGACGTATTATAATAACTTAGTGCATTGTGTTACTGTGTCTAATTATATTAATTAAAATTAGAAGTTGTATCTGGTACAAAAAAAAATTCTTTTCATATTTGTTTGGCAATGCACATTATTTACCCTCATTTTGATATTTTAAAATTGTAAAAGGACCCATTTGTAAATTCGTGTATGTTTTAAGCATCTTAGTTATTTAAAGAAGTACGTGTATTTATAATAAGAAGTTTCAAACTTCCATGATATTTTTTTTTTAAATATCTTTTAGTTAAATTTAAAAAATCCCTTATTACATATTTTATCCAAAACTTAGGAATAATGTCTTAAAATAGCATTACCATTTATGTATTGATATGTTATGACATGAAAATTCCAATTTTATGTTTACATGGAAATAGATATATATATTTCAAGATATTATGAAATTGAAGAAGGTAAGTGAATGTATGTGAGAAGCTATTATTTTATGAATTATCTAAGCTTTACCTACTTTTTAAAACACACAATATTTTTTTTTTTTTCTAAAGAGAATTCTGATGTATATACTTATTGTTCATATATGTATTTTATATCATCTAAGCCACATTTTGGGAACTACATTTAAATAGATTGTGTTACTAAGCTGGAGAAGCATTACCTTTAGAATTTTAATAAAATTTCGTGTAAATTTTTATTCTTTTATGAAGGTTGACAATGACTAGCTATTTATTAATTTTTTTCTTCTAAAGTTGTGTATAGTTCAATATTTTCGTCACATACATAAATTTGATGAAAAAAGGCTCTATTATAACATTGCAAAAAAAAAGAATTTGCAAAGTGAAAAATAACAAGTTAATGATACACAATTCTTTTTTACTTGCCGATTACAATCATCTATAAGCAAAAATAGATCAATAAGAAAATGATTGCCTGTTTTGGGATGTCAGCTTCAGTTTGTGTTTCTATGTTTAACACGTGTCCTATAATATTGAAAGTGAAAGCCAATTTGGAACACACAGATATCACACACTCCCACTAGAAAAATCATATTTCTTTCATTGTAACTCAGTCAAACTATGGAAATTATAATTTTACTGCTTAAAAAATACAGACAAAACACAGTCAAAAAATTAAAATTAAATAGATTTAATATAAATGAATTTGGCAACTACATGTACATGTGTATATCAAACCTTCAGTTTTAATGGGGTTCGTGTTGTTCGATCTTTAGTTTTCCGTGTAGTGTTTTGTAGATCGTTGTTTGTTCTTTTGTCCTTTTTCTGTTGGTCATTGTATTGTCTGTCCTTTGATTTACGGCTTCTGATTACTCCTTTGGTATCTTCAACCTCTTCTTTCAGTGACAGTTAAGAAAATGTGTGGTAATAACGCAACAAACATCACAATTTTATTCATATATGATTGAATATTTTGACTAATTATGGTGACAAAAGAGCAAGCTTATAGTGTTTTAGTCAAATAGACCATCTTGATGTCATGGCATGGCATCTTCGAGAAAAAAAAATCGTCAAAGGTCTTGAACTATGTTCCTTTGTTGTAATGACGTCAAAAGTTCAAACGATCATAACGTTCATCACCTTTGATCTGAGAAAACTTTGTGATGAATTTTACACATATGTTTGTATCAATAAACAAACAGAAATTAACACCCTGAACGTGCCCAAACGAAAAATCTAGTCTATACATCGAACAGATCTTATCTGAGACCTTATTGCACCTGGCCTTTGTAATTAATCAAAAATGACAAAATATACATGTATCTTAATATTCAGCTCTCCGAACAGAATAAAGAAAGACAAAAAAAAAACTATCAAAAAAACCCCCCACAAAAGATGAAGATTGATCATTATAGCATCTTCCAATGTGTGAAAACATAAATGGAAATAAATAAATGTAATAAAAACGTAGATATCAAATTTAGTGCTTACAACTCGTTTCTGGAATAACCTTTATCAGGTACACTTAAAACAATCAGTCATTAACAGGACCAAATTAATATTTCTGAAAAACTAAAAATAAGGCTTAGGACAGTACAGAAATGAGCGCCGTCTCGTGTTTTTAGAATCCAACATTCCTTGCACGTAATGGATAACATGCATCCAAATAAGCAGCAGTTTGTTAGAAGTGGTCGTTAGTGACCGATTAAAAGGCAAAATTTCCGACCATATCCGTTATTATATTTTCTTTTTCCAATGACAATCCAAATTTTTATCCAAAATGTCATTCCAGTGCCACCATTTCACGTACAGCATTTAATGTTTGTAAACCTAAGTTCTCGTCACGAGTGTAGCTGAAAGACTGCTCAAATGGCCTTAACAACGAATCAATTATATGAATGTATATGCCTGTGTTATACTAAGTATTTAAGTGTATTCAGTAATGCAATGTGACAAAGACCAAAACCTACTAAGAACATCTTGTCCTCTAATAAATTGACTGTTTTTTACATGTGTTTTTTCTCCAGTTCTGGAGAAGTAGAGATTGTTAGGATTTTCATTGATAATATTTTGAATAATTAAAATTAATTTTTTTTATGAAAACAATATGCAAAAAACATCTAATTTTAATAACATTGGAATAGGTCTGGTCTTACATTTTCGGTATTTGTCGTAACACAACTTTAGGCATTGTATTGTTTAATGAAGTTCACCTAAAAATAATAATCTGTGGTCTCAAAGTAAAGAATGACAGTGGTTCACAGTATCTATACAGATTGTCAAAACATTATTCTTTGAAGTAGAATTATGTCACAATAAACTATTTAGCAGATCACAATAATTTACCCTTATCAACATTTATGCTCTGTCTAACTAATCGTCGGACTGATTATTTAAATTATGTATATTTATTTCAATGAATCCCATAGTATTTCTTATCTTGACAAATTTGCCAATCGTATCAAAAGATTAGATAAAATTGTCGTAATTTGAATTGTAAGTTATTTACCAAATTTCCCAAGGTGTCACAACTCTCGACTTTTCACACCTGTGA